>JARHVA010000245.1:5220000-5820000 GCA_037957365.1 Torreya grandis | reverse complement strand
CTTTATTAGGTAACCATCCTTTATGCATTTGACAATTTTGCATAAATTTCAAGGAAAACAACTTTGTTGGTTATAGTTGGCGACTTTGGCTTGTTGAGTAAACGATGCCTTTGCCTTGTGGCAAAGACCCGAGACTTCAAAAGTTCAAACTTTTTGAACTCTTCTTGCAAACTAAATCGATCTACTAACATTTGTTGTAGGGAATTTGGCAAGTTAGAAGAAGGTTTTACATCCTAGCAAAGTCACTTCACATTTATTTTGGTGTTTAAAACTTGTGCAAACAATTTTCATTTTTTGTCATTTTCAAGCTTCCACAAAAGCCAAACTTCAATCACGCTTCAAATTATTGTTTAAAACAGAACAATCACTCTATATTTAGTGCTCTTAAGAGCCCTTTACTTTTGTGTTCTTCATTTTCAAAAGCACTTAACTAGTTTCATTTCTAGAATAGTTTCTTTTTTAGTACAACTTTTGCGTGTATGATGTCCCCTTGTTCCCGTTATGGAAACTTGGGTGACTAAAAACACAATTGTTTTACTTGTTTGTTAGAGTCAAAACACCTGAAGAAATGTCGTGTATGCTCTTCTTTTGTTCAAGTACCAAATTCTTTTTTTAATTTCTTGCATTGGCTTGTGAGTGGGAGCTCATCGCCTCTTCACAGGGTCTTTAAGGGTGTATTGACCTAGAGTTTCATCTTTCAGCATCATACCAACCACACTCATTCTGATGGGATAAATAGGAAGAATGTACTAAACAGATGGGACAGTCGCTGAGCAGTTACCCTGACCAGATGAAAGAGGACTCGGGTCAAGTAATAGTCTAGACATCGAATTTCATTAAGCAGTACACTGTTGAAGTCGTTGTGCAAGGGACAAGATCCTTGCATAACAAGTTAGACAATTTGAATCCATTAGTAGATATTAATTGTGCACAAGTATTTTTCAATATTTGTGGACCCCCTAGAAATCCAAACGCGAGACCTTTTAGACATAATTGACTCCACTTGTCGTGGAATATCTTGCCAAATGTCGAGTTACTTTGGCACTCTAAGTTCTGTCACATACTAGTTCTTGAGAGACAGAGGGGGTGTTAAAAAACTCTAACTATATGCATTTTTTCTTTATTGGATTCACAATTAATTCCTTTCAAGATTGATATATCGATAGAAACATTGGTGGATATTATGCATACCTTGTGTCAGTTTTAGAGTATGAGCGTGCATTTAGGTACAATTTTTTCTCACTTGTGTTATTTGAGTCTAAAAGTCACTTTGCCAAAATCAAAACAACAAACAAACACATGCTACACACAACATTTGCACCAAGAAGTGTTATGTTGTAGAAATCATTCAAACCATTTACCTTAGGTCAAACCAAGACTAATTGTGCCTTTACTTTTAGACAAGATGTTATATTGCCCGTTTTAGTCTAGACCATTGCTTATTTGAAAAATACAAGTCTTTCAAACCAAAGTTCGAAATCGATTTTTCGAAGTTCAGATCTAAAGATGAGTGGTTTACGCTTGAGTCTTGCCTCCAACTTGGACTTGAGTTGTTCACCTTTCTGTGTTTAGATTGTGTAACTTGGATCAATTTCTAGTTTGGTTTAAAGACCTTTGCCTAAACCAAGTTCCTTTTGGACACAGACTAAATTTTGTCTTGTTTCCAAATTCTACGAAGACCAAGTGTGTTTTTTGTTTCAAATCAAGAACTTAGACATAAGCTTAGCTTCAATACCATAGTTAGACAAAGTTTGTTTTCATATACCTATAACAAGTTTGTGTCAAAAAAGTGACTTTAGACCAAGGTTTTTGTTCGACTTAGTTTCCAAAGTTCTACTTAAACCAAGAGCGCCTTTTATCTTCAAGCCAATTGCCTTAGAGTTTAGATAATTTCAAAAATTGTGCCTTAACCAAAGACCTAGCACAATTTCATAGACCAAGTTTGTTTTGCCTTTAGATAGTTCAAGACCTTTCTCTAGACCAATTTCACGTTTTCATTTCTAAATTGCCTTAGACTTAGACTTAGATTTAGACCTTTGCCAAAGAGATTGAGATTCACGTTTAGAACTCTTTCCAAGAGAAGTGTGTTTTCGTAGACTACAATCAATCTCTTTAAGAGTCCTTTTTAGACCAAGTTTCAAATATTTGCAACATTAGACCAACCTTTTGTGAGACACTTGATTCAAACATGCCTCGCTATACATGAAGTGGAGCCATGTATAATTCGGATTATGGGAATATTGTCACAAGTGATCCATTTGTTCACGAGCCTGATGAAGAGGAAGTAGCTTATGCGACGAATCCATAGCCCTCATATGATATTAGCTATGTCGAACAAAGTCAAGCTCATTTGGCACACTATCTTGCTAATAGACCTTGATATCTAGGGTAAGAACAGGACCAAATGACCCAATACTTAACAAATGTACCAAGCCCCATAGAACAAGTTCAACAACAACAAATGCCATATTACGTAACTCTGCCAACTAACACGAGTTATGATCCATTCTTGTTCGATCGCCACCTCTAAGAGAATAGGGATGAAATCTTTGTTAGAGCAGTGGAGGTAGGTGCTAAGTTTTCTTCTGACTTTCCTCATGAGAATTTACCTACCTTGGTTTGTGCATCTAGTAATAGGCATCAAGTCAAAACATTTGAACAAGCCTCATCTAGCCAAACTCAGACTTTAATACTAATGTACAACCCAGAGTTAGCTGCACTTGCAAAAGGAAAGGGTCAATTTGCTGACCAAATAACACAAATACAACAAGCATACCAAACGTACCTCAACTTGGCCAAAAATCTGAATGCCACGACAATTTATAATACGCCACTCATAAAGTTAGCTCCTTCCACAGGGATACAAATTGACTTGTCGAGTTATGCCAACCCAGCTATATATTCGTTTGTTCAAACAACAAATGTTACAGACATGTTTCGTGTTCATGTAACTCAAGAACACCCTGTAGTGTTAACTGAAGACCTTTCTTAAAACATGACGGGTGGCATGCAAGTGTACCCCAACCCAAACCAGGTTCAACCGAATATTCAAAAGACCAATTCGCAATAGGTTCCAACGAACACTATGAGTAGTTCACAAACTCAAGAATAACCTTTAGTGTTGACTGAAGACAATTAAAACACGATAGGTGGCACGCAAGTTTACCCCAACCCAAACCAAGTTCAACCAAATATTCAAAAGACCAATTCGCAATAGGTTCCAATAAACACTATGAGTAGTTCACAAATAGGGGGCAGGAACGTCAAGTTCGCAAATGCAACACACAACTACTCCCCCTCAACCAGTGGTTTCCTCGAACACATAGTAGGGAGCAAAAATTCAAACATAGATTCATCCTCCACCTCAACATGTGGTGAATACTGCTCCACCCCAACAAGTGGTGACCAACATTATGCAATAGCCAATGCAAACCAACATGCCACCACAACAAGTGGTAAATATTTCATCCCAAATAGGGTCTAACCAAAAACTTAATATTGTTGGTCAAAAATATCTCACGGTTGGACAACAGATACCTGGTGGGCAACAAGTATTCAACCAATGCCAATTGCCAAATATGCAACAAGTACCTATTAGATAGTCGGTGTCTTACACCCACCAAATACCATACCTCCAACAAGTGCCAACCATACAATAATTTCAGCAACAAGCATTTGGCCAATAGTAGATACCCTCCATAATAAAGGGTTTGACTAGTCAACAACAAGTTCCGTTTCCAACCCAACAAACACAATTCATCCCTCAATACCAAATATCACCACACAAGCCATAGTTCCTTCTAAATGAAAGTCGCATTGCTAATCCCAATGCTTACCAATAATAAGCACCACCCCAACAATACATTCCTAATCAAAGGCTACGTCTCCCTGGTAGGGCAACCAACCAAGAGAATACACAACAGTTTGTCGTGGTTTTTCTATACCCCAATCAAAATAATCTGCTTGGAACCACCCAAACCCAACCATAGCCATCTCTACCTTCCACTTTTCTAGCCCAAGAACTGCAACATGGAAAGGATGCAATTGCAGCGCTTTAAACGATGAAGCAGGGAAACAAATTTAAACTGGATGAAGTATATTCATATCCATTTTAAATGGATTATGTACATATACCATTTCCTTCAAGATTTGAGCCACCCAAGTTCAACAAGTATAATGGCAACTGAGACCCAAGGGAACATTTGAAAAAGTTTTATGTTTCTTGCCAGTCAGTGGTTTTTCGTGATGTTTACCTGCTTGTCTTTTTCCCATGAAGTTTAGCTAGACAAGCCTTGGAGTGGCTTCTTAAAGTGCCCAAGAACTCAATCCTTGATTTTGAAGACTTGTTAGAAAAGTTTGTGCAACATTTCTCGCATAATCTTGAGCATGGAATTACTATGGTGGATTTAGGCCAAGCACAACAAAAACTTGTAGAGAGTTTTTAAAGTTATCTACAATGGTGGAGGGCACTTGTTAGCCGCTTCACACACAACTTATCAGATAAATAGTTGGCCATAGTATTCACGCGTAACTTACAGAGTTATATATCCTATCACTTGGAGATGCAATGTGCCCATATGTTAGAATAGATAATTGACAAAGGACTACAAATTGAAAAATCCCTTATCAACAAAGGGGTGATCAAGTTGTATACCCCGAACCAAAACCAGAGCCAAAACCAAAATCCAAGCCTAAGTCAAAATCTAAACCCAGTCCAAATGTAAGCTGCTACGTCATCACATGCTAATAAATTTGAAAAAACTAAATCATATAACTGCAACAAGAATGTTATCGATAATGGAATCATAGAGTTGTGTCATGTCCAAACCATGTAAATATTGTCTGCCCAACCTATTCTGTAAATGTAACATATTTCGCAAATGTAGCGTATTCTGCAAATGCAATGTATTCTATAACCACAACCAACTTCACAAATGAAATTGCCTCCACGCATGTAGGCACCTCAGCCTCCACCGTTGCAAACCCTTCCTCCAAGAAGACCTAATGATAGAGTCTTCAACGACCTTGGTGAGTCTATTGAATCGGTGTTTTGCAAATTAGCCGCAACCAATATAATTAGTTGGTTGATCCTAAAACACTTTCTTGAAGGCGTACCTTACCTTAATTGGTGTAAATATCATGAGTTCTACAAATACCATTGCGTTCATGGTCACTCAATACGTCGATGTGTTCAGTTGAAGCACCTCATTTAGTACATGTTAAAAAATGGAGAGATCCAGTTGGATAATGGGGCTTCTACTTCCAATCAGAACCTAGGTAATTACTAAGACCCTTTTCCACAACATAACACTACCAATCATAATCAACAACAACGAAGACCAACATTACAACAGTAACAAAAATAACAACAACAACAACATCAACAACGACAACACCAACCGCAAAATGAACCAAGCCCTGAATGACCTTAATAACCAAAAAGCCTACCACATAGTCGCACATGACTACAATAGAGTTGTAGGTCGTGTTACGGGTGGTCATGTAGCCACAATTACCATCAACCCCAGGGTAACAGCGAACGCCAACGACCAGTATTTAACAATGCCTATCAACCTCCCACTACTAACAATCCTCCTTTGACCTATGATCACAACCAAGCGCAATGACAATCAATAATTACCATCCCACGTCCTTATCCTTCTTATAGCTATAATGGTCCTTTACTTAATCTGGATTGTGCAATCACAACTCAACATACTAAAGTTACATTCCAGGCCCATAAACACCTTCTATCAACGAACCCATTCAATCCTCCATACCGATTAGGAGTAAGCCAATTACCAATGCAAAAGAAAAAATGTATGATATTATGGAACAACTACAATTATGCCCACACAAATATCTATTCTAGATTTGTTACACAAATCTACCATCCACAAAAATATCATTATTGAACTCTTGATCTAGTCCCAAGTACCCAATGACATTGTACTAGACAAATTTCAAGCTTTGGTTGGACATCTAACCCTAAGCCAATAATTGACTTGATCAAAGTGATATGTCATCATTAGGACCTCTCCGCAATAACCCATTGTGTATTGAAGTTGTCATAACATGACATAAAGCTAAACACATCTTTATAGACAATGGATTAGGCCTTAATATTGTGTCTCTAAAGTTAATAAAGCATCTAGGATATATAATAGTTGACCTTCAGTGAGAGACCATTACCATTAAGGCTTATGATAACAAAGAGAGGGAGTCAAAAGGAACAATTTGTTTGCCTGTTATCATTGGGCCTTTGACCCATGACACACTTTTCCACGTCCTGGATCTAGATTTATCATACAATTTGCTTTTAGGTCGACCATGGATACACAAAATCCATACAATGCCTTCAAACTTGCACCAGTGTATCAAGTTTCCTCATTCTAGGATGGAGGTAACTATTGATGCTAACTTACAACCATATCAGTTCTGCAAGCATTTGAAGGTCGAGTATGAGAGCTATGATTACCATTTTGGCCTAGAACCCACATCAAAGAAAGGCAAAGATATACTTGTTGAATCGTTGGAGTCTAATTGCATAGACCCCGGCAATCGTGCCTCAACTTCATATACACCTACTGAAATTGCCAATCATTTTACTATTTCGGACAATGGTCTAGAGGAATACTTTAGACATAATACCTTCCATATAGCCAAAATTTCACAAAACCCCAAGTCTTATGGAAGGCCCAAAACCAAGGCAATTCGCATGGAATGGTGAAAAAAAAGAAAACTTCACATAACCCAATGCCTATTATTTTCACACCAACCACTAGCGAAGAACGAGAACCTCTTGTCGAAGATAACTCTTGGTTGTACAATGATGATTTGGTTGATTGCTACCAAAGTAAAAAGTATTCCATCTCTAACAAGATAATAGATAACCAAGCTTATGAACGCAGAGGACTAAGGGTGAATTAACAAGGTACTATTAAGCCTATTTCTATAACCAAGTACAAAGTAACTCACGGTATTGGATTTAAACGCCCTGAGGGTGACCCCCTATATTATTCGTGTTCCTACACCATGACTAATGATGATGATGCAAGCAACGAAGTAGAGTTTGACCATAGTGTATATGAATACCTATCCAACACCAACCTATTCGACCCTTACACCATTTGTACCAGCACACTAGTAGTCCATTATTCCCCACTTGTCCTTTATCACCCTCAACTCATAGACTAGGACCAACAAGAATCCATAGTACCTTTTGATGAGTTCGAGAATAATTAAGATTTTTGTGATTTCATGGGCCTGAGAGACAATGTTCCTTTGGGACACCATAAGCAAGGACTCCCTATCAAATTGGATCCCACTTCCTATTTCGAAGAGCGGGTGAACACCTTTAGCCAAAAGCAAAAAATAAAACATTGAAGTCCCAAAGTGAAAATCTAATTTAAGGCATTTTTGGACTAGGGAAAAGTAAATAAAAAGGCTAGTCTTTTGGTAAAAATATTTTTACAGTACCACTAGATGGGGATGTTCACCCTTCATCGAATGAAGCTTGGGAGGCCACCAACAACAAATTTGCATTTGGGTCTGAACTCAGTACAAAGGAGCAACATGCTTTTGAGCAAATTGTCCAAGAGTGTCTTGGAGTGTTTGTTACATGGCCTTGGACACCATTAGAAGATTCTGATTCATTCTATTTGGGGGAACTTGAAGAACTAGTCTAACTAGAAGACTTTGTTATTGCCAACTAATTTACATCTTTACCGATTACTTTGGAAGATGGTTGTACTCTCATTGTAAAGGATAATTTGAAAGTCAACATTGGAACTCCAAATGATCCCAAGTGGATAAAACTAGGCACATCCCTCACTGAGGAGGAACGTGAAGTTATTACAACTCTTCTTAGAGATTTCATATACATTTTTGAATGGGCTTACTCTGATATGCTAGGTTTTGATCTATCATTGGTTGTACACCATCTTGTAGTTCATCTAGATGCTAAGTTGATTAAGCATAAACTCAAGAAAATGCATCCTCGAACTGCCATATTAGGCAAGAAAGAACTAGAGAAACTCTTAGACAAAGGATGTATTAGACCTATTGATTATTCAAAGTGGATCTCCAATATTGTGTCAGTCAGCGAAAATCCAGAAGGTATCAGATTATGCACTAATTTCTGAGACATGAACAAGGTCTACTCAAAGGATGACTTTCCTCTACCAAACATCGACATGATTGTTGACTCCACAATTGGGTATGAAATACTTTCCCTTATGGATGGTTTTCTAGGATACAACCAGATCAAGATTGCACCCGAAGACCAACACAAGATAACATACACCACTCTTTGGAGCACATGTTATCAAATAATGTTGTTTGGCCTTAAGAATGCAGGGACAACATACTAAAGGGCCATGAATGTTATACTCCATGATATGATGCATGATATTATGGAAGATTATATCGACGACATACTGGGTAAATCTAAGACTTTGCAGACCATCCAGTCGTACTATAGAGAATATTTGAAAGGCTTCGTGAGTACAAGGTTCAACTTAACCCCAAAAAGTGTGTCTTTGATGTTACTTCAGGAAAATTGTTAGGTTTTATTGTCTCTCACCGAGGCATTGAAGTTAATCCTGCCAAGGTTAAGGTCTTTACCGAGATGCCACCACCTTCTATTTTGAAGCAACTCCATAGTTTGTAGGGCAAAATACAATCTATTAGACACTTCATTACATAGTTGGCTAATAAATGTCATCCATTTAGTCATTTATTGAAGAAAGACACTACCTTTTCATGGAATGAAGACTACCAGAAGGCCTTTGAACATCTGAAAGAATACTTGGACAATCCATTTGTTCTGTTATCACCTACACTGGGAAAGCCCTTCTTACTTACCTATCTACCACTGAAAATACTCTGAGGGCACTTTTGGCCCAACATGATGAGCATGAAAAAGAACATGTAGTGTATTATCTAAGCCATACACTGGTAGCATATGAACACAATTATACATCAATTGAGAAAGCTTGTTTAGCTATTGTCTTCCCAATACAAAATTTGTATCATTACATGCTCAACAACAAGACCATAGTCATCGCCAAAGTAGATCCGCTCAGATATCTACTATCAAAAACAATTTTACAGCGCTGCATGGCTAAGTGGATCATGCTTCTTAGTGAGTTTGAGATTGAATATGTCAACCAAAAGGTTATTAAGGGACATGTACTTGCAAACCAGTTTATCGAAGCTCCCATTTTAGATACTCAGCCACTTACTTTTGCATTTCCAAATGAGTCTATCATGATTGTAGCAAAAACACCACCTGAAGAGCAACAATAGAAATTTTATTTTGACTTTTATTTCACGTCTCATGGGTCAGGAGCAGGATTGTTTTTCATTACACCACAGGGAGATCTCACTTCCAAGTCCTTCTGTGTCAGCTTTCCTTCTATCAATAACATGGTTGAGTATGAAGCATTCATTATAGAGCTTCATGTAATGGCACAATGGAACATTGAACATCTACTGGTTTCTAGCGATTCACAACTTATCATTAATCAAGTTACAAACCAATTCTAGACCAAGGATGACAAGCTGGTACCTTATAAAGCTATGGTGGACACTTTTAAGCAATAGATTGCTCACCTTCAATTTGAACACATACCTTGGGCCAATAACAATACAACAAATGCCATGGCTACAATTGGTTCTATGATTCGCATCACAGACAAGGTAAGAGACTATTAGTTCTTCATTGAACATCTTCTAGCGCATGCTCATGAGCCCTTGGCTATTGGAATGATATGTGACATTGTTGGTTCCAGTTCTACTTGGTATTCCAAAATATATAATTACCTCCATGACCAAGTCCTTCTACTAGACCTTTCTTGTAAAAAATTAAAGGCCTTCACACACTAAGCATTTTGTTATACTTGGACTTACACTTTACTATATAAACTTTGATGGAACTCTACTTCATTCAGAATCTGGATTAACATTGAGGGAAGTTCACAAAGGGGTTTGTGGGGCACACACCAGTGGGGCCATCCTTGACAAAAAGCTCATGCATACTGGTTATTATTCGTTGACCATAGATGCAAATTCAACTACTTATATACAAAGGTATAAATAATGTCAGAAGTGTACTAATTTGATCCATGCTCTAGCACAAACACTCAATCCAATGACCATGCCATGGCTATTTTCACCATGGGCATTCGATCTTGTAAGGAAGATTAACCCTACTTCCTCAAATGACCATAAGCATATCCTTACCAACACCAAGTATTTCACTAAGTGGGTTGAAGCCATTCCCCTCACTTATGCAACAAGCAAACAAATTTACAAATTTATTTTCAACCATCTTATTTACCATTATGGTATCTCATCCGACATTATATTTGATAATGGCAGTTCATTTAAAAACAAGGATGTCAAATCCCTCTATGCCAAGTTTAACATTACCCAAAATTTTCTCACTACATATTCTCTGCAAGGTAATGGCCAAATAGATGCGTTTAACAAAACCATTGCCAATATTCTTAAAAAGATCGTCAATGATGTTGGTCGTGATTGGCACTTGCAAATATTTCGCGCCCTCTGGGCCTACCCTACCAATTTTCACACTTCAACATGAGCCACATTATATTCCCTTATTTATGGCACTGAGGCCAATCTTTCCATTGAGGTCGAGTTGCATTCTCTATGCATTTCATTGAAACATATCCTTGATGATGAGGATTACAGAGTAGCTTGTTTGCAAGAGTTGGAACCACTAGATGAAAAATGCATGGCCAATGTAAATAACCTTCAAGCATACCATAAATGGTTACGTGGTAAGTATAACAGGTGTGTGAAGCATAGAGAGTTCGATCTTGGTGATCTTGTACTCAAAGAAAACCAAAAGAACACCAATGATGAACATAAAATTAAAAGTAAGCTCAAGCCTAATTAGTTGGGACCTTATGTGATTGTTACTAATTATGGCTCTAGAGCATATAGGTTGCCTACATCATAAAGAGATGAATTTGATGAACCAATGAACATAATACATTTCAAATGCTTTTTCGCTTGAGAGATCCAAAGTATTATCTATGAGGATCATTTAAGTTGTGTCGTAACGTGACCTTTTTACCATACCATATACATTTTCCTCTCATACCTTCCCTATTGGCTGAAGTTTATTTTACCTCCCCTATCTCCTTTTTGATCTTGGTTCCAATCCATTGGTACTTCCTGCACCTTCAATGGTTGGATTCTGATATAGCTACAACAAAAGATTCATATTTTAAACTTTCAAAGGCCTTTCATTCAATGGTGGTATCTTGGGGCAATAAAATAGTGGTCCTGGTAATTGCATCCTTTATTCTTGTTAAAATTATTGATCATTATACCTATGTTGTTGTTCCTTGTAGCCTAGAGGAAACTTCCATGTGTCGTTGTTTCCTATAACCTAGGAGCAACCTTTCTACCATGCCTTATCACACCTTTGTTCTATTGTTTCAAACATTGTCATTTGCCTATTTTATGAACTTGTTCCCTAGTCAGCTTCCTTGTTGTAGGGTGCACTATAGTGGCTTGAGGTCCATTTGGTCTGTGTAGGCAACGCTCAATATTTTCTGAGGTCAGTTCGACCACCCTTATTCCTACACTCTCACCATTTTGCAAGCAACCTAAGCCATCCTCTCATCATTTTGAAAGTTAGTCAATTATGTGTCTTGTAATTTTCCAATGAGTTGAGATGCCTAGAAAAACTCAAAAAATGGATATATGATATAAAAATCATAAACAAGCCTTCAACATTAGGCAATTCAAACTGTATCCATGCCACTCAAGATGTGCATCTCCTAGTCGACAGGTATAACTAAAATGTTCACGTGGATCCCATCATGACCATTTCCATTTCCCTGTTCCATTTTTTGCTAGTGTTTTGTCCCATATCTTGGGAGAACTACATTCAGCCTGAAGTCCATGTTGGACCTTGTATCCATGGGACTATGTAGGCAAAGTCTAATTGCCTAGTGCATTTGGAGTTAGCTCGGCCAACCTCGGTGATTGATTTCATTCATCATTTTCTTAGAATTCCTTCCTCTAGGTTTGTCTCTAAACACTCACCATTTTACAAGTCATTTATGTTCTCGCCATTTTGCAAGTCACAGACCTTTCACGCTATCACTATTTTGAAAGTTATTTACGCTCTCACCATTTTGTGCACTTATTCTCGTTCTAAGCCTTAGACATAGTGAAAATTATAAACTAAGTTCATTGTGAGTGCTCATCTCTTATCTTATAGTGTGGTTTTAACCTAAACCATGTTCTCGCGATTTTATGAATTCTTGTGCCGGACATTGTCATAATAATGAGTATCAACCCCTCTTGTTTTATGCTCTTGTCATTTTGTAAGCCTATTCCCATTTTCTTCTATGAGCAAGTTGTCTTGTTTATCATCAATGTTATCATATCCCAAATCCTAGGAGAACTACATTTGCCCTGAAGTCCATGTTGGACCTTGTGTCCATGAGATTATGTAGGCAACATCCATTTGTCTAGCACATTTAGAGATATCTTGGCCACCCCCTTATTCTTCTATTCCTGCTGACAGTTCTAATGTTTTTATTCCTTATAACTTGGGGCAACCTTTGCCATCCTACATATGTTGTTCCTTATAGATTAGGGGCAACCTTTGTGCCAAGCATAACACTTATATTACACGTGCACAAACAATTAGATTAGTTGTTTGTTCATTTACAATTTAGATTAGTTGTTTATTTATTTGCCGCTTAGATTAGTTATTTGTTCATTTGCAGATAGGTTAGTTGTTTGTTCATTTGCAGATAGGTTAGTTGTTTGTTTTTTTGTGCCTTAAGTTAGGTTGTTTATTGTTCTTGATTTAACTTGATTTTTTATTGCTTGTGCTTTAATTTTACTTGTTTATGTTATTTGCCTTGATTTTGTTGTTAACTTCATTTTATTTTTCGTTGATGACTAACATTGTTTCTTTCATTAGTATTTCAGTTCTTTTTTTAGCTTGTTTATTTGATTGGTTTTTTTATTTTAATTAGTTGTTGACTAACTTTTTTTTTTTTTTTTTGCTTTCCTTGTTTCGGTTGTCGTAGGTTTATTCATTATGTTTGTACTTAAGTCTTGATTTGTTATATCTTATACTTGAGTTGTAGATATTTGTATTCATTCTTACACTTAATTTATTGCATTGTATTTACACTTGAGATTTTATTGATCATATCTTACACCTAAGTTGTTTATACTTGCATTTAAATTAAGTTTTCAATGCTTAAGATACATATTGTTATTATGGTTGTTTATAACTATGATTCATGGTGTCACAGGCTAAAACAAAAATCAGACAAATGGATCTCAAAACAATGGTGCCGCGATATTTTACTTTGTTCACAATGGCCATTTTTTCCAAACAAATCCAAACCCATAATAAGCAAATCACAATGACTAAGCTATGAGCTAATGAAGACGTGCATCTGTAAATAAGCATATATCATAGGTCATAAACATGAGCAAATACATACATTACAACATGCCATGACATGAGTTAATAAAAATGAAAACCTAGACACATGTTTAAATGGAAGTACAACATCAATAGTGCCAAGACAACATAACATAAACAGGGGACCATTATATATCATGATAAAACAAGAAAAGAGCATCGCATACATATCAAATGAATAACAGTCCATGTACAAAGTCCGTAGACCAGAAATAAATGTCATATACATCACAAAAATAAATGTCATAGACATCATGATAATATACATGTCATAATGCTAAAATACAAGTATGCCAACGAGCTATACAAGATCAGCTCTGACTTTATGAATCTTTTAGGAATTGAAATATGTCTCAATAGTGTATGCATTAAAAAAAATTGTGTTTGTGTTTCTATACCACAATGTATAGACTTATATTACAAAATAATTTATCGAAATATCTAATGGATGACTTTTTAACAATATACTAGGTCATGAAATGTAAGATCACAACAAAATTATATATTTTGTTTGAGGAAAATTTGGAATGTTGTGTCTTTGTTATATTTTTTGTGCTAAATTTGAAAGAAAAAATCTTGGTATTTTCTTTGTATGTATTTTCATCATGGTCTAAAGGGTCTAATACTATGCTTTTTACATTGGAGGCAATGGAAAGTTGAATCTGCAATGGGAAGCTTTATATTTTTACAATTAATTGTATGATGATGTTTTAACCAAATTTCCATCAACCAATGTTGAATCACAAGATATATACATGTCCACAATAATCCAAAACTTTTCCAAACAAATGTTCAATTTTTAACATCATTTTCCTATATGCATTAGATCTATGATTACAATAATGAGTGCAAAAAACTAGATTCTTTCTAATCATAGTATCAATGTTGTCTTTTTCAATATTTTTTTGGGTGCTTATTCTTGTTATTACAAGATAATTTTTGTAAGGAATGACATAATAGCTTCCAAAAGTATTCATTACTTGTTAATGTGGCAAAAAATGTTAGTGGTCCCAATTGCCTTATCATTGTAAAATTATTTTTTCTTTATTTTTATAAATAGTTAGGTAATGTTTGAATGCATAAGAAATTTCTATAGCCTATATGACATTGATAAATTTTATCTAGGTTTATTTTGTGTTTAACATATTTGGCATGAAGTTTTTTTTTCTTTTCAAATCACATTTTCATAAACATATCCAAACACAACTTGAAACATGATGTATAATAATATTAACAACTTTGAAGAAAATATTAATGATGTGGGTTGCAACATTATTTTATTGATGGAAGAGCTCTGATTTTGATATTTTTTGGTATGATAATTTTTGTGTGACATCGTCAAAACAACTGCAACCATAGTACAAAGTTAGAAAATTCAATATTCTAAGAATGTAACTTCAAATATACCTAATGGCTTGAAATAGTTAGGTGGAACAATCTCAATAATGTCATCTTCCAAGTCCTTCATTTGGTAATCTTCACCAAAGCCATGCATAAGAGATTCAGTAATTGGTCCAAAGTCATTTTCTTTTTTATTAAATTCATTACTTTCCACAAGCCTAATATCATTTATTATTTTATAAAAAAATTGGAAACTAGTTTTCCAATCATTATCAATGAAAAATATTTCTTGCATATGTAGTAAGTTTGGAAAAGGTTGATCATTGCATCCATGACACATGCAAGCCTAAAATTTCCTCTTTAATATGCACTTTTATACTCCAATGTGTGATTTACCTTAATTACAAGTATATTGGTTTCATCTAGTTGTCTAGGTACCACTTATTGAACCTAATTAAAATCTACAGGAACATTTATAATTGTTTTGGTGAGGCAAAATTGTGATCTTTTATAGCCAAATTCTTGTCTTTGTGCAAATTCCATTTGAAACGCAAGTAATATCTCTTATAAAAAGGTTAACTTATGTACAAAATTTATTATATTATTTTGTCTAGCATTATAATGGGTAGTGAACATTATATCTTTCTCATTTTCAAGAGCCCTTTTGCATTGTTTTCATATTTGTTGTCCCAATGCAATTACGTTTAATTATGTGTCAATAGAAGAAAATATTTCAATAATGGTATTGTCAATGTCAATGATTTATTTTTTTAAATGAAAGTGTTCACAAATTACACAAGCATAGATTGGTGTGTCCTTAATTGCTTTAGAATAAGCATTAATGGATTTTTCATCTTTTTCATTATCTTTTTTCACTATTTGCTCTTTTGTTTTTTGTCTGCATATCACTAATTCAACTACTTCAAAGAATGCAATGATGTTTTATTTTTAATCTTAAATTGAAATGTATTTGTTGTAAAAATATGATCTATATCATTTTCCATAGCAATAATAAATTATGTATTTATTTCAAAAGCTTTCAAAGTGCCAAGATTTGATGGGCTTTTGTCAATATCATAAAGCATTTTGGTTGAAACACATATTTCAAGCAATGTTTTTACTGCTAATAGTGATTATGACTTACATGGGGTGTGTCCTTCATTAATTTTAAATGTGTTAATATATTTTTCACTTGTGTGTGTCCTTCATTAATTTTAAATGTGTTAATATATTTTTCACTTGTTCATTGTCTTTTTTTAGTTTTCACTTTTTTTCTTTGTTTATGTATCATTGTTTCAAATGATGCAATGATTTTTGACTTTGGTTTTTACATTGAATATGTTTGTAATAGCAATATGGTATGGACCATTTTCCACAGCAATAGAAAATGATTTATATTATTCAGAAACTTTTAAAGCATCGAGATTTGATCGGATTTTGTCAATGACATAGGGTGTTTCAACTGCAACACATGCTTAAAACATTGTTTTTAGTGGCTCTTGGTGAATATGAGTTGTATTTATTTCAAAGGAAACTATATTATGTGTAATTTATGGTTGTGGACAATTTCAATACACTTTGGAAATAATTTTTGGTTTTTGTTGACCATAGATAAATTTTGTTTTGTAGAATGTTGGACGACCATAAACAACATAAATCATTTCCTTCAATGTCACTTTGTTCATATGGCATTCCAACCATAACAATATATGGGTTTCAATTTGAAAGTTTGTGTTATCTTTTATTAGTTTTTGTTTGAAAATTTTCAAATGAGCTATTGAATTTATATCAGCTCCAACAAGTGCATTGCAAAAGGGTTGAGTTATATATTGTCGAAGATCCTTACCTTCAAATTCTTGTTCACCTAAGTAAGCCATGGCATTGAACAAGTTTTCATCACAATTTGAGGTGAATCAAGTTACTTTATATAGGCCATGGGTTTGTATTTTTTTAACAATGGAACGCCAATATGAAGGAAGAATGTTGTAAGTATTTGACAATTTTCTATGCAAGATTTGATAATTGATGCATATTATTTTTCAAAACAATGGTTCAAATTGGCCACAAAGAGGGTTTGTATTGAATGGAAAAATATTGGATACAATGGAATAGATGACTCTTTATTTAAATGCAATTACTTCTTTTTTTAGAGACCAAACACATATTCATATATCTAACCATTTGGACAACCACTAGATACAAAATATTCACCTCAAAGGCTGATTTCAACTTGATTTGTGATCTCTTTTGTAGAGATATTAATTCTAAAAAAATACGTGCTTTTGTCATATATTCCATGCAAATCATATAGCACATCAAGATGCAATTGATGGGCATATGAGTTTATTACATTTGTGACACCATTGTTTAAACATGTTATCAAGTAGCTTATGATCCTAATTCGTATCATATTATACATGAAACTATAGTGTAATAGAACTTGGATTGTCTCAAAAGACAATCGCTAATGGTATAATTAAACTATTTAATTCTAATAATATTTTCGTAATTTAAAGCCTTGTCAATTTTACAAAAGCATTATTGAGTTTTTTGTTTATATATTTCAACATTGATTGAAATTTACAAAGCTTCTAATTCCTTAGTTTCTCTTGGTCTTTTATTTTTTCATTTTATGTTTTTCATTTCTAGCACAATGAAGATATATGTGCCAAAGTGTTTTAGATGGCTTTTTTTTCCAGTAGTGCAAATGTTATCAATGCATTTAAAATTCATCTTCTTTATTTTACCAATCACTTTATAAATGGTCAAAACCAAGGTATTAAAGTAAAGAGAGTCCAAAATTTGAATGTATTTGTGTCCTTTAATATTTCAATTAAAAGAGTTTAAAACAAAGAGTTTATGGATCTCAAGCAAGACACCAACAAGTTGAAGAATGATATGACTAAATTGGGGGTTGAGATGGATAGGTTATGGGAAGAAATGAAAGGATTGAATAACAAGATATAGGATAAGAACATAAAGAACAACAACAATGTCATTAGCATCATTGCAAATTAAATGGACACCAAAAAGAGGAAAGTTGAAGAAACACTAAACGAATCATATAGACACACAAGGGGCCAGGAAAACAAAAATTTGAAAGTTGTAAGTAAAAAATGGGGAGTTCGATCTTAGTAATATTCACTTCCTCCAGGTAGAATTAGAAGTAGCTAAATGTCTTGAGAATTTGGCTGAAATGTGATAGCTAGCTATGTGCTTTGATGTTGATCAAATGTTGACTTTCTACAAATAATTAGTTTTTATCTTCTTTCCCTACTTGTTAGTCCTCTTATGTTTAAAACTTATTTTTTATATGTCTATTGTTACTTTCTTATTTGGTTTCTAATGTCTTATCTTTATGCTTTGTACTAGGTTCTAGAGCCCTGTCAAAACCTTGTTTTCTACCCTAGCCAAAAATATATATATTTCAGCTAAAAGAAAATGACAAAAATAACACAAAGACCTAATAGATTTTAAGTGCAATCACATGTGAAAGCTCACTTTTAGAATTTCAAGTGACTAACTTTAGTAGTGTTTATTTTGGAAGAAGAAACAACATCCAACACCAAGAAGGCTTATGAAGTCAGTCTACACACTTATTTCCTAAAAAGGGAACTTTTTTTGCATTTAGAATATCGATAAATATTGCTCTAAAAACACCAATGCCAATACCAATGCTCACAACACCATCAACAATAATAACATTAATATTATTAATATTGTTATGTTAGGGGCAAATGCAAATTCTATCATTTAAGATTCAAAAAAAGAGACAAATGTGGACAACCATGCACATCAATTGCAACCAGAGAAAATAGAGAGAACAAATACAAATCAACATCTCTATCTTTTTCTTTACATAGAATAATGAATTATAAAATGAATATTACATTTATGATGCATGGACTCCAATTTATTTGGCATGCATTCATATTAAATGACATTAAAAGTAAACTAGCAACTTAATAAATAATATTAACTATTTTTTTAACATTATAAATATACTATTTTTTATTTATTTTTTGATTTACAAATAGAGATTTTATCCATAAAATTAGAAATACATTATTTGTCTTAAAAATTGCTCTTAAATAAGATTAATATGTAATCTTATTTTATTATTATTTCCTACTTAAATATTGTTCTCATATATATATGATTCACTTAATATATTTCAGTGCATTATATATAAGTGAGTCATCAAAGATCATACAAACAATCATATTTGTAATATATCCACAATACCCACGTAGTGTGAGGTTAGCACATACAGTCATAATATACTTTATAATAAAAAATATAGCCCAATGTGAGCATAAATGTGGATTTGGTCATTGTGATAGTGTTGTATGGGGGCCACAAGAACACTGCAAAGACCCTTGATTCTATCATGAATATTACATAAATGAAATTGACTTTTTTATTTAATATAAGAAGACACTTTTATTTTTTATTTTTATTTTCTGAAAAATAGTGATTTTACTTAAAAATTAGATTTTATCTTCGCTACGTTTTATCTTCACTGTGTTTTTTACGCTATATGTTTGTCCACTACATTTTCAATGGATACCAAAAAATTAGTTTTGTCGAAGTGCTTTAACCAATAGCAAAGAAAATATATATCATTGTTAAACTTAAAAGAATACAAATAAATTTTGTTTGTACAATCTCTCATACAAACCAGTAGAAAAAGTGAAAACAATAATTCCATTCACAATAGATGCTAATAAGAGCAACAAATTGATATGATACAACACAAACATTTAAATCTAAACAAATTAATTAAACACATGTGAAAATAATTAAATAGAGAATTGATACCTTATTTTATGTGTAAGAGGCATGACCAAAAAATAGTCCACCTTCACAAATAACAAGGTGCATGTTTTGTAAGGCTCAACCAATGTAATACATAATGTAAAAGAGATTGATTTAATGATTAAGTTATAACCCACTACTAAATTGTAATCTTTAATAATAATTATTTTTTTTTCATGTTTTTATTTCTTCTTATGTATTCACATAATGTATATTGATAATTTCGTGCATAACCAACTCCACCAAGATGAAGGGGGGATCTGTCGACTTATAACCTTAACATCTTATATTTACCTTAAATTTTCATTGCTATAAATGTTTATTTAATTTTTGTTCTTATAATTCAATCGTAAAGCTATTAAAATTTTCACAAAACCTCGCAAGCTTCGTATATATTGCCTTTGGCAAAATTATATATAATGCAATTCCATTTATCTAAATAATATTATTTGTAATTATAAATTTAAAGTCAAAAAATTCCAATTACAAACCATAAGGTATGAACTAGCCACAACGTAACTTTGTGTTTTAATGAAGTTTCTTTCATATATATCGGTATAATCATAAGACGAGGCAAAATTTAATATAGGAAGGAAGTGCAATTATTAGAAAATCCATGACTTTAAGTTTTTCATCTTTTAACTTCTTTCATTGGTACATTGTAATATGGATAAATGGATTTACATTAAATTACAATACAAGTGCCTAATTACTTTTAACTACCTTGAATAACATGCACAAAACAATAATCAAGCCTAACTTAACAATTATAAATCTAGAAGTAGGAAAACACACAGGGTTTAGGATTATATGTTTTGAGGTGATAGTGGAAGTTTGTGCTTATAATTGATAAGAAGCTAACCCAAAAAGTTCACGACAACTAGAGAAGTTTGTCTAGTTCGTTCTCTTCCACTCCAACTATCCAAACAATAATGTCCTTAAAAAAAATGTAGATAAACCCAAAGTAATTTGATGAATGTGTTCACATAGTCTATAGTTCCAAAAACATTATTTAATTTTTTTACTATTGGCTTCAATCAATTGTAAAATAAAATTCTTCTTCTTTCCCTAATTGACTAATAATATCTAAAACATATGTTTTGGGGCATTCTTAAACCAAATAATAATCAAACTATCTCAGTATTTTTTAGGCCCCTGAACAATAATAATATCAAAAAAAATAAACTTTGATAATTGGAAGAGCTCCAATAACATGCAAACAAGTATTTTCTTGTGAGTGTATAAATATAAACTTGTGTATTTCAATGAGTGTTATAATGAATGTTTGATTTTCTCTAAAATTCTTGCAAGTTCTCAACAATTTTTCTATAGAATTCTTACTTTACTTCTTTAATTCTTGTTAGTACTTAGAATAGTTGTGTATTTATATATAATTGAATTCAAATTAGGATTAATGTAACAACTAAAAATGAAAAGGATGTGATGACGTGATGGGTGTAATCTAACCAAAAGGGGTCACAAAAATCATAAGAACATTTAATAATACTTTAGATTGTTTGGAGCTTTAGGGAATGCTTTGGACACACTATGATAAGACTTGAAATAAAGATAGAAAGATAAAATGGGCAAGAGAGAATAAGGGTAGGTATGATGACAATTCAAAAAATGCACTTTAAAGCCTAATTTAGACAATTAATCGACAAGCACATAAACACCCTAAAATCTTGCAATTTAACGAATAATAATCGATAAGCACATAAACACCCTAAAATATTACAATATGATGAATAATAAATACTTTTCAGACATTTTTAGATCTCCACATTTTACCCCACTTTGATGTTTGTGTGTGTGTGCATACATATCAGAGTAAAGGAACACGCAGGATATAAAAGTTTGTGTGCTTGGAGCTTTGGAACCAATGTCCATGTACCTGGGAGTCTCATTTTCTCTGAAGTGATATGAAAACAAAATTGAGCTAGGTAACCTCATCAGACTTGGACCTCCACACCTATTTAAAGTCTTGAACAAAATATTGAGCACAATATCTAGTTACATTTTGAATATAAAAATTATGAGTACTATCCTCAAGAATAATGAGATATGAGTATATAACTAAATAAAATTGAATGATTTATGAGTACTTCACTTTATAGGAGAAAATGATGTCCAAATGACTCCCCTTATAGGATCAAATGTTGTTATGGGTGCTTCCCCTTATAGGAGTAACAAAAATCTATATGCCTACCCTTATAGGAGTAAATCATTTTTTAAGTGCCTCCACTTTAATGTTTCCTCTTATAGGATCAAATATTATTCTAAGTACCTCCCTTTATAGGAGTGAGTTACCATAATTTTGATGAAAAATGTTCGTTCCTCAACAACTATTAGTGTAGGTATTTATTTTTCCTTTATTGTGTTATATGGGATTTTCTACATTTGTGAGATTAGCTTGCTTAGGTATGCATGTCATAAGGAGTAACCTTGAATATAATATTTTAGTAGAGGGAGTTACTCCTTTGACTCATTGACCACTGACCATCTATTTTGAGTTTGGGGGTTTCCTCTATTCTAGGGAGAGTTACACATTTACTCACCTATTTGTACATCTATGTCCTTCAGCTATTCATGGAGGATTTGCATTGTTACACTCTTGGTTTCTCTCTTATAGTTGTTTGCTCATTTATCGTTTTGCTTTGTTCAAGAACCGATGCATTAGGTGTTCCATCTTCGATCTTGTAGACTCCTTGACATGGTATTAGAGCAACGAGTTGCATCGAGTTTGGTAAAATGCTTGTCTATTTTTATGTAATGTTTGAGTTTGTTATGAAATTTTGAGTTTATTGTAAAAAAAAGTGGTTTGGTTACTCTACATCCATTTCTAGTGTTTTTATTTGTAGTCATTAGCATTTGTAAGTTTTTGTATGTGTTATTTTCCATATTCATTTTTGCAAGTATTTACTCTACTGTAAGGAGGCATACATTGGCAGCCATTTTCAAGATCAAAGCTCTATGTTTTTTGATCCATGTATCTGTGTGAGTTTTTTATTGGTTGACCAGATCCTCATCCAACCCTCATCCAATGTGACTAGATCCTACTCAGGCTAATCTTCCCATGGCTCGCCATACAGTCTAACGATGTTTTGATCATCAGATATGGTTACAAGGTGCTTGGGAGTTTTTTTTGTTGATCTGGCCTCCTCTAATCAATTCTATCAATTTTGTGATCTCCATGGCCTACTATTTCATGTTGCTTTGGTGTTTTCCATAATGGATTATACAAAGTATAAAGAGCTAAGATATACGCTCAACTCAAGGTGTAGAAACTCCCATTGATTTACATGGTATGTTCATTAATTTGTGTGGCCACTAGTGAAACATCTAGTCATTTTTTTAATTATTTCATTGATATACATGGCCATTGATGAGATGATTTGCAGAGATCCCACAGTCAACAACCTACTCTTCATGTTAGTCTATCATCTAACATCATTGTTTTTGTGCTTTCCCACTTTCAGCGAGTCTACAACCTGTCAAAACAACTTCCAACATGCTAAAATTGCTTATGAGTGCAGCCAAACTATCGTATGGAGTCTTGATGCCTCTTGATCATAGCCTCCAATGTGCCTCTACTAGGATCTTTGTGCAAAAATAATCTTGGTCTTGCTCGATGGTCCATAGCTATGCCAAACCTAGTCTGCATATTAGTCAAGCTCAAATTGAATATTTTGAGCTTTTATTCATCCATTGGTAATCGGCATGCCTTCCAAAGGCTTGAAAGCCTCCTTGGTGGCATACATCTGATCTTCCTTCCTTCCTCAATGGTGGTACCCTTTTTGGTCCCTTCTCTTTGTAAAAGTCTAAAAACCTAAAATTATGCCCTAAAATCCTTTTAAAATTAGTTATTTTTTAATTATTATTTTTAAATATCTATTTTATTTTACCTTACATGGCTTGTTTGCACTTGAGAGCACATAGGGGCAAGTACAAGGGTTATTTTTTATTTTAGTTGACTTGAAGAGGTCTTGCATTCAATTCTAGTTTCATTGACTGGCTAGAATGTTCTATTCACTCCTTTTCCACTTGTGCATTTAAGCTTATAGTGCAAGTTCATTAAAATAGGCCATTAATGACAAGAAATGTAATTTGCTATCACTTTTGATTGGTAACTTAGAATTGAGTGCCATTTTTTTCAAAATATCATGGTTTTTCATCCTCTTTCCATTGGTCCAATTTGTTTTGTAAACACACCAAAATTATAAAGTGTCATATTTTGGGGGTTGCCTATGTTATGGGCCTATTACTTCCTGCATTGTATATTGTGCAGTGATTGCTCACACATGGATGCGTTTTCATTTGTGACCAACATCCCTATTTTGATCATGCACTATTTGTATTGATTCTTGCACTAGTTGCTCACTTGGATGCATTCTCAATTATGTCTAACATCCCATTCATGAGCATGCAAAATTCTAACATCATTATAGAGTTTCTTGTGTAGTTTTACACTACTTTGGTATCTTTTCTCAGTCATGTCAACTCCACTTGAGAGATACTAACTGATGAGGAGATTTGATTCTACACCACTGGTTCTTCTTGGAAGGACCAACTATGCTTCTTTGCGTGCTTACATTGAACACTTGTTCACAATCAAGAATCGTAATTCATTCCTAATGGATAAATTCTTACCCCTTCTAACTTGGATCAGTATAATAAGTGGGCTAACACTTGTGACAAGGTTCTTGGTACTTTACTATTGCATGTTTCCATGAATCCTCATTGCCATGTGGAACATATAGCATGTCCCTATATTGTTTAGAGTATCCTACAGTATTTTTTCAAAGATCATGTTAAGATTTATATCACTCTTCCTCCTCTTCCTAACATCTCTTCAAAGAATGTTGTACTCCCTCATCCTACTCATATTTCTTGTGATGACACATTCATAGTGGATTATGTTTTTCCTTCTGTCAAACCACCACTATAGGATGAGATTATGCCCGACCTTAATTGCCCCATTGTAGATTTTACTTTTATCCTTATTCAAGATGTTGCTCATTCAAATCCATCACAATTTGGTACTTTGGAGGACTCTATTGTTTCCAGTGAGAATACACCTTGTGAGAGTATTTATGACTCTTCTCTTCATGTGGATATTCAGTCTATGGATCCGTGTGATTCATCTACAATCTTTTATTTAGTTTCAAAGGTTGTTTGGCTGTGCTCTCCACTTTCCATGTACATTATTTTTGTGAATGTTACATGTCATTCTTATTCATCAGACTCACCTATACTTGGTGACACTTCTAATCCTAAGCATATTTATGAGATTGAGGACTCTTTTTCTAGCACAAATGACTACAGTAGTGATGTAGACACACTTCCACCATCTCCTTATCACCTATTAGATATTGAGTAGTTATTTCTTGATCCACCCACATCTAGTCCACTTCAAACATTATAGGGTGTAGGTGTATTGATTCAAGACTCATCAGACATCAGGCAGTCTACTACACAATCACAAGGCATTTTGCAGTCCTTCATATCCTCTATTTTTATTTCACCCTGATTGCATAAATTAGTTGGGCCTCTAACTATGAATGAGGACCATAATTATTAATATATGGACTACACATTGGTTGGAGATCCATCAGGCGCTTGGTGGACTCATTCATTATTTCAAGGTGATCCACTCTTCAATGCACCTACTTCTGATAGGTTCATTTTAGTGGAATTACTTCTAGTTCTCATGCATGATCCTATTAGGCATATGTCACACATCAATTTTAGACCCTATTTAGAGTTATTTATAATGTTACCTTTTTCATCCTCCATTTTGGAATGGGCAGACTTTCAGTACACACCTCATGTTCTTCCATTGGTAAAATAAAGAAATATTATTAGATGTGGATGAAGCTCTTTCAGTCTTTAGGCAAAAGATCTCATTATTGACATTGGTCATCTTATGAGTTATACTTGTAGTGAAAACTACTTTAGCATCCTCTTTAGGGGGCCTTCTAAGTCTCTCTTCTTCTTTTCTCTCTTTTAGGGCACTTTTTTTCCTACGGATTTTCTCTTTTTCTCCACTTTATGAGAGTTACTTTGTACATGGGTACCTCATCAAGGCTTGTTGTTGGGACCCATTTCTTCGACCCATCTAAGTTGTGCTTATGAAGGGGTGTTAGTGTAGGTATTTATTTTTTCTTTATTGTGTATTTTGGTATTTTCCTACACTTGTGAGATTAGATTGATTAGGTGTCCATATCATAGGGAGTTACCTTGACTATCCTATTTTAGCTAGTGGGAGTTACTGTTTTGACCAGTTAACCATTGACTGTCTATTCTGAGTTTGGGGTATTTCACTATTCTAGGTGGAGTTACAAATTTACTCGCATATTTATACATCTATGTTCTTTAGCTATTCATGGAGTATTTTCATTGTTACACTCTTGGTTTATCTCTTACAACTACTTATTCATTTGTCATTTTGCTTTGTTCAAGTGTCAATACATTCGATGTTCCATATTCAATCTTGGCGGACTCCCTAATAATGATATGCCTTTAAATATGATGAGTGGGATATATGGCCCCTTTTTAAGATGTAGGTAAAATTATGAATCTCACATCTCAAAAGAAAGAGATTAAAACCATCGCATATAATAAAGCATATAAACCATTAATGTGTAACAAGTAAAATATAACCTTTAAAGTGCCCTTATACAGTATAATTTTCTCCATGTGGCCTCATAATATAATAAATATAACATATGGCGATCACCAATGTATAACATATAAATATGTATATTATATAATTTTCCTTATGAAGGCTCATGATAGAGTGGTGTAAAACATCAAGCAAAATTCGCTACATGTGGGCTTAAGATATAATAAAAATAAGATTTATGATATATTTTCACCCTATGGGCTTAAGATATAACCAATATAGAATCATTATCAAGAATAGTGTAAATCATGTAAAAATTGATATATAAAGCACACCAATCACGATGTAAACATGATAAGTGCCACACTAGACATGATGTAAACATGATAAGAATCATGTTAATCACAATGAAAACATCATAAGAGGCACATTAGTCACAAAGTAAACATGATAAGGAGCACATTAGAAACAACATAAACATTATAATAGGCACATTAGACATGATTTTTGGAAGCACAACCATTGAGAGGGGGTGAGTGAATTAGTGTACAAACTTTACTTTCAATTCCATAGATCATTCATTAGTCTTTCAAACCAGTCTAGTAAATAAGCAATGCATAGAGAAGAAATCATATAGACAATAAGCAAGATATCAACACATGAACACAATATTTATGTGGTAAACCCTCATTTTGGATACAACATACTAAAACACCACTTATAATATTGTCCTATATGCAATGGATCAATATTTAGTGAGGTACCAACCCCACAAGGAACACCAACCCCTCACTAGTCAAACACCACCTCAACTAGTCCTTCAGCAAGATCCAACTTGAAAGAAGGATCCACCCCCCTAAGTGACTTGGAAATAACCTAGCCACTTCAAGGACACTTTTTCAAGACCCAACCTATAAGGTAGCTCCAACTCCCTCTTGACTAAGCACCAACTCAACCAAGACAAGATTGATCACCTCAAGACGCCTTGTTGCTCAAACAATAGATGGTGACCTCTTATTCAGTTATTATATATTATCTATCATTTTTCTTACATCAAGAACACATGTTTGATGAATCTCTGATGGTCTCAACTCATTCATCTCAACCTTCTTTCTCTCTCAAATAACCTTCTAGGCTCACTCACTCAATATGACTCTTACTAGGCTCATTAGGTCAATTGACCTTTTAAATCACACTCAGAACTCCTATTATATTTTCATGTATTATACTATACTCCCCTATTATTTTCTCCATGACCTATTTTTTCTCCTCAAATATCTCTTTTCTTTGCTTATTTTCTCATACACTCAACTAGCTCAAATAGGCTTATTTTGCCTTGTACTTATACCAATCACTTACTCTCACCCACCTTGGTCAAAAAAAAATATTTCCATACTTATATTACCATTGAAATGGGTCATATAATTCATTTAACACATGAAAAAAACATTACATAGGTCGTCCAAACTCATTTAGACCTTAGTCTCTTCTTAGGCCTACTTAGAGACCTAATGCATTAGCTCTTCTCAACCACATGTTATACTTGGACCACTTTGAAACATATTGATGCTCTAAAAATGAAATAAAAACTTAAAAAATTCCTCAAATATTCCCTTGATAACATCCATATATATCCATTTACCTTCTATTCCAAATCACTCCTTGAACCACGCAATTAGGCCTGCTTACAAATAGGTCTTTACACACAAAAAATATCTGCCTTGAATATATTAAGCATAAAGTAAATTTACTCAAACAAACATACCCTTAAAACACATTTATATAACCTTAATTAACTCATTATCATCACCATGTCCATTATACATCACTAAATATGCCAAAAGGCCTCAAACACACTCTTGCAACATGACCACTCAGCACTGCCAAACACTACCAAAAATACAGTCAAGAACATTTGACTCTACACACTTGAAAAAGGAAAAAACATGACTCTAAATTAATTCTCATGAACTTAAGATACTTATATAAAATATTCATATGCATTTTATTCTTCAAATCTATCCAAATCACCTCAAATTCATCTTTGCAAGATGACTACACAGAACTACCAATAAGCCTGTCAACACAATCACGATGAGTGATGTATTTAGTAATTGTAAGGGAAATTTCATGAATTATAATTAACATTAATATATAATTTGTGATATTTATAACATCATAAAATATATATATCAATGGTTCCAATGTCAATCATTTGTCTTACAAATCCTTTTCTTAACTCTCTCTTTCATAGTGCATACACAACTAGATAGGCCATTTTAGATTTCATATTACAACATCTTCGTATGACTAAAAACATTAAATAAATAATTTATAGGTCAAATATGTCCTAAAAAAATAATCATACTCTTTTAATACATCAAATTCTATCATAAAGTCTCAAAATCTTCACTTCATCTTGCATACCTAGAACTGCCAATTTGTCTTAATAACCAGTCATGGTGAACATGACTTCCAACACTTATAGAAACACTTCCATGAACTTATAATGAATTTATGTGATACTTATATATCCTTATAAAATTTACAATCACACATTTATAGAGGTATAATGGAAAATATAGATCATATAGATCCAACTTTGAACCTCACTCCTTCACTGTCTTAACTCACTCAGACAAGACATCTTGTGAACACTATTTTAAAAATTTTAAATGAATTTCAAAGCATATATTCAATATGTACATTAGGTATAGGTATTTAATAACAACTTCAATCACTTGTATCCATTCCTAGTCCACTACAACTCATCCCTAAACACATTCTTACTCTAACTAGTTTTTCTCATTGTTTTCACTCTTAACCAATTTAGTGATAAGTCAAATTGAGTGACCAAAATAGTTAAAATAGAAGTTATAAATTTCCCAAATAACATAATTGAAAATGAACAAAATTATTAAGCTTCAATATCCATCCATTTGCATGCTTGGTCAAATTCAACTTTTGTCTTCTATGTCAACTTCTTCAAAAACAAGCATTTTCTTATAGGTTTCACTTACTGTCCCAACAAACCACTACCACATAGATATACTTGGTGGATTATTCTACCACCTTCATCATAAAAATAGTCTTGAAAATCCATTTTGGGTCATTTACAACAAGATCTTCATCATCAGGTCATTATGAGAGTTTTATGAGGGTTTTAGACTAGTTTCCATTCTTAACATTTGTTCATACAACTTTGTCCATGAAACCACCTCCTAATGCTTGGAAAGAATTGTTAGGACCATTTTACATATCTACCCAAAGGATCAGGACACCATTCAAAGTTTACACGTTTCAATGAGCATGAGAAAGTCCTTCTCAAGTATGCAACTCTTCCTTTTAACACTTGAGAGACCTAAAGATCCACTTTTCATGCTTTCTCCTTTGACTCAAGACTTGAAACTTCATAATAACTCTTGAAACAAAATTTTAAACCTTTTTCAATGCTTATCTAACCATTATTTCCTTGGAACATGAAATTCATATCCCATTTGGTCACATTTTATCTCTTTGGACTTTAGGCTCTTGAGTTGCAGATCATATTAGGCCTAGTAATAGACCCTCTAGCTATTGTTCCTACACTTTCCACCTCATTCATATGTTAAAACACTTTTTCACATGATTTTCATCCTTAATAGGTCTTTTTAACATCTTAGAACCCTTAGTTAGATTAGATAGAGTTTAAGACTAGTTTATTTGCATATTAGACATGTAGGTCTTACCTCTATAAGCATACTTTGAAACATACATGGGTGCTTAAATGCCTCATATGCATGTGTAACGAACCATTACACCAAAACCTCAAGGCGTTAGTGAATTCTGCCCACCAAGACCATAACATCCCACCACACTTCCAAAGCCCGGACTCTGGGCTAGCTTTGCACACGTACACGAGATCCACTACGTGTACGAGCCCCAGCCGAACACTGCAATACCGGCGTAACCCACCCACTCTGTGACTTGAACCCAGGTGGAGGCTCTAATACCACATGTAACGAACCGTTACACCAAAACCTTGAGGCATTTGTGAAGTCCGCCCACCAAGACCGTAACATCATGTACAAATGTTCTCAGACATCCTCTTATGCCTTTGTACATTCATCTCATAGAGCCATCATGTTATTTCTTGCACCAGACTAGGCATCCCATACTCAAACCTTCCCATCACTTCATGACATCATCCATCATTGAGGACCTATAATCACTCATTTCATCATTCCTCACTATGCTTCATAAGACACTCCATTGCATCACTTCAAATATCACACTAGCAGGCTTAAACAACCATCCTCATATCAATGAACCACCTTCTTGTGAGCCAACACTTGACCTTAGGCACTTTTGACATTAATGACCATACATAAACACATGACAACTTGCAACAATGATATTAAGATATTAAACAACAAAAACACATTTGATATGTAATAAAAAATTAAATATGGGAATCACATCAAGAATTTTGAAAAATATTAAAATTTTAGAGCACATCAACCACCTACAAAACACATCAAGAATTAAAGTCGCATCAAGGACATGGAAAATAAATAAGGAAATGAAGTCACATAAGATACATAGTAAGCACACCCAACACTAAAGTCACATTAGGCCCACAGGAAGAACATAAGACAATGAAATCCCATAGCTAGAACATAATATTGCACTAGAGAAATGTTAATTATAATAAAAGCCATGTTGAATATATGATAAAACATAAATTAGTCAATTTAAGAAGGAGCATGACAAGTATTCTGAAGGCATGTGAGGTATGTAACAAACATAAAGTGGTATAGAATGTATGTTAGATACATAGGGAATTATATCAAGTAGTAAAAATGTTGCAGAGCATGTACAAAGAAAACATCTTTGACCTTTGTTTCCCACTCACACTATGTTTTTTTATTTGATCCACTATCTTCATAAAGGCTCTTAAATCATGCCAAATCAGGATATCAAACTTAACTATATAATTTTTACTTTTCTAGACTTTGTTCAAGTTTATCAAGGGCTTAACAACCCTCTCATTCCACTTATCAACTTTCCAATACCTTTCAAGTCTCTATTCAACTCTCTTCACAACCCTGTCTATTCTACCACAGTCCTACTAGCCCCGTTTCACTCAAAATCCTTTATTTACGGACATGTACCTTCACCTATATAAGTTTTGAAACTTGTTTATAATACCCTTTATTGAGTTATTTCTATCCCCAAAATTTTAATTCCAAACTCATTCTTTAATTCCCTTTCCTCTTCTTAATTTGCTCATTATTTTTATTAATTAGCTCTTCTAAGGTGCTCTTCACAAACAGTCACACTTTTCCATAAAAAAAGGTATAGTCTCACAAAAAAACACTTAAAATCACTTTTCCCACATCCAAACACATATTTCTTCCAAGTTTTGTGGAGATTGGCTGGTTGAAACTATGTATTTTCTCCAAACCCTAGATTTAAGGCTTCTTGTCTCAATCACTGGCCAAGAGCAAACAATGTCTCACTGTGAGTGTTTATAATGGTTTCAAAGAATCAAAATAGTTTTATAAGGTCTTTCTATACCTAATACAAGTCATCCAACCCCTAGGTGTCACTAACCAATCCATTGTTATGTTTTTCATAGCTCATTTTCACTTGATTATGCACAGAAAGAGTTATCCAACAAGTCTATGTCTCTATGGAAATGCACAACTGAAGATAATTGTAAATAAAAGAACCCAAACATATTTAATTACATTTAAAATACTTATTCCAATCTACCACAACTTGAATCAAATTTTGGAAAGATCATTGTCTGTATAAAATAACCTCATGGATTATATGCACAAATAGGGTTCAGGATATAAACTCAGGGTTTATTTATTTGTCTAATATGACTTTTGGAGATTATTAGGATTCATTATTTAAGTCCTTCCTAAATAAAATAACAATAATATTTAATCACCCTTGGAAATACAAATACAAAATCTATTACCTCGTCACAACACATCATAGATTGTATCAAAAAGATAGGGTTCAATAAATCACAGTATTTGTCTAATTTCCTATATGATTCTTGAAACTATTAGATTACTTATTTACTACTTATTAACCTAAAATTAATACTGACTTTTAGTCATGTTCAAAAACTCAAGTTCATAGTCCTTTAATGTTACACATTAACACACAGTCTGCATATAAGTGTATGAATCTCCAAATAGGATCTCCCTGTAAACATTCTTAAAAAATAAAATTATTGATTATTGTTTATTCAATTATTAATATCAATAAATATTTCCATATAATATATAATTACTAACAAATTTCATTTATTCATATATTAAGCAAGATACAATCTTTAAGACCAACAGTCTATTCATGAACAGGGTATGTTTTTGTTATCACAGTCAACAGGGGTTTTTCTTGTTTTCTTGGATTCCATCAAGACTCTTCTTCAATCCTCACATTCAATTACCTAAAATCATACTTGAAAACAACTAAAAATTGATTCTTTTATCATTTCTAAAACACATTCAATTGTATACAATAATAAATACTTCAAATAGGGTATGCATTCTTTCATTAAACAACAAAGTTGTCAACAACATTCAAATTTTACATTTTTTCATACAAAACTCATTCCATTACATTATTTATTCAAATGGATTGAACATAAAAACATCAAAATTGACTCCCTATATGCCTACAAAAGCGCATAACTGATTCTTGGGATGTTTCCCACATAGAAGGTCTCTTGTCCACATTTGCATTTTGTATGTTTTTTCAATATGAACACCTTATAACCATGCTTATAGACCAAAGAAGATATTTAGGAACTTTACATAGTCTTAAGACCAATTTGACACCTCTTGAACATGTTCCATACCTTTTCCACCTTCATACAATGCATATAAATCCTTCCACAAGGTTTACACATTCAAATTTTCATATAGTGGCATTTTAGAGGAAAACTCCATAATTCAAATTTTATGAAACTTTGGACCAACTAGACTCCACAAATGGACTTCCTAAGATCTCTATCTCTTTTAAGACATCTACACGACCAAATTAAAACAAAAAAGTGGATCAAATTTGGGTCATCATGGGATGCCCCTACATCATACTACCAAGATGAGGAATCTTTGCCACATGCATGGAATGATGCACTTGGTATATGTTGTTGCCTGCATGCATTTAACTCCTCTTGAATTTATCTACCTCCACTTGCCTCTCATAGAGGTGTACATGTTCTTGGGCCCCACATCTAGGCCTCATCTACTTCACCTTCATACTTGCACATGAAATAATAGTGTTAAACAAAACATATATGTTGCCTTTTCCTCCTTGCCATGTAGGTGTACTCCAATATTCATCTTATTCAATTTGATCCACATTCTTCTTCACTCTATTATCAACCATTGTTGTAAATATACATTCCTCTTCCTTCACCAATACTCCTTGTGCTACCCATTCTATCTCATGCACTACTTTTTCTTGTCCTTTGCTTACCTCATACTCATATGCATGCTTAGTTTGTTTTTGTACCTCTTCAACATCTTAACTGATCTCTAAATATTGCATATCCATGGGTTGCACATTCTTTTTCCATCTCTCATCTTCTTGGCTTATCACTCCTTCATAGTCATCTTGTTCATGGGCTTATTTCACATTGCCCATCTCTTTGACATTCTCTTCACCTACCATGTTTCCTTTAACTACCTCAACCATGTTATGTTGCATATGCATCTGTGTTTTGTTTTCCTCTTGCTCCTTACCAGCACATTCATCACTAAAAAACATATTAGAATCAATATTTAAAGCCTTCATAGCTTCCTCATGGGCTACCTCTTTCTTAGATAATTTATCCTCCATCTTAATTACTTGTTTGGTGTCATATCCAAACCATCTCCTTTCCATCTCGAATGCAATGTCAAATACTATCTTGTTGTCCTCTCTTTCATGGGCTTGGCTGCCATGCTTTCCTTGACTATATTATTCCTTGAACACTCTCATTGGTGCTTTACCTTCCTTCATTTTACAAATTTTTGTTGCCACCTTACATTCTTGTTTTATCTCACTCTTCAATTTCTTTTCTTCCTTTGGTACCTTGACCAATCCTACACCTTCCATAACTTGATTCCAACACTACCTCATCATCATATGTCTTTCATCTTTTCTTCCCTCTTCACCTTTCAAGGGTAATAGTACATATACCTCTCCATGTTGCTTAACAACATATGTATTTCTCTTCTGATCATGTATGGCATGTCTATCATACTACCATGGCCTCCCTAGCAACACATGACATGTCTATATGCATAATATCACATAATACACCATCTCTATATCCACCTATCTAAAACTCAACCCAAATTTGTTCACTTACCAATATTCAATGTCCTTTCTGAACCCATACAATTGTGTATGGTTTTGTATGTGGCATCCTTTTCAACCATAACTTCTGCACCATCTCTAATAAAACAATGTTATTAATAATACCACCATCAATAACAAAATTACATACCTTCCCAAAGGCCTTACATCTGCTTCTGAATAGACTTATCCTTTGTGTTAGTTCCTTGATTTTGTTCTACTATAATAAAATCCTCCTCATGAGGAATGACTCATTCTTGTCATGCCTTCTCTCCTCATTCATCTCTCTCACTCATTATTAATGCATATTATTATTCAGAACTCTTGGACACTTTGCTGCCATGTGTCCATTTCTATGGCAACACCAACATTTCCCTTGAAATATTTGTCTTGGTCCTTGTCTTAATGGACCTTAATCTCTCCTCAATATATCATATGTAAATGTTCTCACCTTCCTAACATGGTCTTGTCCCATGCCACCTTCCTGAACTGTTGTTGCATGTTCATGTGGTTTTTCTTGTACCACCTCTTCTTTTCTTCTCTCATTCATTTTTGCTTGCAAAGGTGTTGCCTCACCTTACTTACTATATTCTATTTGTTCTCTTCCCTTCATAACATATTAAATGGCCTCCATTCTCATCACTAATGGAGCAATCGGCTAAGTCACTACCTTGACCAAATTATCTTCTTCCTTTTTAGCTATCTCCATGGAGTATTGTCTTTGATCACCCATCTTGCAATGTACTTCAAAACACATTGTTAATCCTTTCAACAATCCATAAAATTTTTACCTAAGATCTGATACCAAAATGATGTAAATCATGTACAAATAAAACATCTTTGACCTTGTTTTTCACTTACACTATGTTTTTTTAATTTAATCCACTATCTTTACAAAGGCTCTTAAATCATGCCAAATCAGGATATCAAGATGCACCATATCATTTTTACTTTTATAAAATTTGTTTAGGTTTATCAGGGCTTATCAACCCTTTCATTCTAGTTATCAACTCTCCAATACCTTTCAAGTCTCTATTCAACTATCTTCACAACCCTGTCTTTTCTACCACAGTCCTACTAGCCCTATTTCACTCAAAATCCTTTATGTACAGACATGTACCTTTACCTATCTAAGTTTTGAAACTTGTTTATAATACCCTTTATTTATTTATTTCTATCCCCAAAATTCCAATTCCAAACTCACTCTTTAAGTCCCTTTTATCTTCTTAATTTGCTCACCATTTCTCTTAATTACGTCTCCTAGGGTGCTCTTCAAAAACAATCACTCTTTTCCATATAAATAGGTGCAGTCTCACAAAAAAAACCCTTAAAATATCCTTTCCCACATCCAAACACATCTTTCCTCTAAGTTTTGTGGAGATTGGCTAGTGGAAACTATTTATTTTCTCCAAACCCTAGATTTAGGGCTTCTTGTCTTAGTCATTGACTGAGAGCAAACAATGTCTCACTGTGAGTGTTTAGAATGGTTTGAAAAAATAAAAATGGTTTTATAAGCCCTGTCTATACCTAATAAAATTCATCCAACCCCTAAGTGTTACTAACTAATCTGTTGTTATGTTTTTCATAGCTCATTTTCACTTGACTGTGCATAGAAAGAATTATCCAACAAGTTTGTGTCTCTATAGAAATGCACAACTCAAGATAATTGTCAATAAAAGAATCCAAACACCTTAAATTTAATTCTAAATAATTATTACATCTACCACAAATTGAATCAAACATTGGAAAGATCATTTCCTGTATAAAATAACCTCATGGATTGTATTCACAAATAGGGTTCAGGATATAAACTCATGGTTTCTTTATTTGTATAATATAAATTTTAGAGATTAATAGGATTCATTATTGAAATACTTCCTCAGTCAAAGAAAAAAAATATTCAATCACCCTTGGTAATACAAATACAAAATCTATTACCTCATCACAACACATCATAGTCTGTATCAATAAGACATGGTTCAAGAAATCACAGTATTTGTCTACTTTCCTATATGATTATTGAAACTATTAGATTCCTTATTTACTACTAATTCAACCAAAATTAATAATAACCTTTAGTCGTGTTGAACAACTCAAGTTCATAGTCCTTTAACGTTGAACATTAACACATAGTCTGCATACAAGTGTATGATTCTTTAAATAGGGTATGGATGTAAACATTCTTAAACAATATAATTATTGATTACTCTTTTTTCAAGTAGTAATATAAATAAATATTTCCATATCATATATAATGAATAAAAAATTTAATTTATTCATATATTAATCAAGATACAATCTTTAAGCCCAACAGTTTATTCATGAACAAGGTATGTTTTTGTTATCATAGTCAACTAGGTTTTTTTTTGTTTTCTTGAATTCCATAAAGACTCTTCTTCAATCCTCACATGCAATTACCTAGAATCATACTTGATAAAAACTACAAATTCATTCTTTTATCATTTACAAAACACATTCAATTGTCTACAATGCTAAAGACCTCAAACAAGGTCTGCATTCTTTCATTATACAGTAGAGTTGCCAACAACATTCAAATTTTCCATTTCTTCATACAAAAATTGTTCCATTACATTATCTATTCAAATGGATTCAACATGACAACATCCAAAATGAATCCCTATATGCCTAAAAAAGTGCATAACTGATTCTTGGGATGTTTCCCACGTAGAAGGTCTCTTGTCCACATTTACATTTTGTATGTTTTTCAATATGAACATTGTATGACCATACTTATAGACCAAAGAAGATATTTAGGACATTTACATAGTCTTAAGACCACTTTTTCACCTCTTGAACATGTTCCATACATTTTCCCCCTTCATACAATGCATATAAATCCTTCCACAAGGTTTACAAATTCAAATTTTCATATAGTGTCATTTTGGAGGGAAACTTCATAATTCAAATTTTATGGAACTTTAGACCAACTAGACTCCACAAATGGACTTCTTAAGACCTATATCTCTTGTAAGACATCTACTAGACCAACTTAGGACCAAAAATAGATCAACTTAGGGTCATCATGGGATGCCCCTGCATCATATTACCAAGTTGAAGAATCTTTGTCACATGTATGGAATGATGCACTTTGAATACGTTGTTGCCTGCATGCATTAAAATCCTCTTAAAGTTGTCTACCTCCACTTACCTCTCATAGAGTTGTGCATGTTCTTAGACCCCACATCTAGGCCTCTTCTGCTTCACCTTTATACTTGCACATGAAATAACAATGTTAAACAAAAAATATTTGTTGCCTTTTTCTCTTTGCCATGCAAATATACTCCAATCTTCCTCTTCTTCAATCTGATCCACCTTCTTCTTCACACTATTATCAACCACTACTATAAATATACATTCCACTTCCTTAACTAATACTCCTTGTGTTACCCATTCTATCTCATGTACTACTTGTGCTTGTCCTTTGCTTACCTCATACTCATATACAAGCTTAGTTTGTTGTTGTACCTCTTCAACATCTTGACTGATCTCTAACTCTTGCACATCCATGGGCTACACATTATTTTTCCATCTCTCATCTTCTTGGATTATCACTCCTTCATAGTCATCGTGTTCATGGGCCTATTACACGTTTCCCATATCTTTGACATTCTCTTCACCTACCATATTTCCTTTAGCTACCTCAACCATTATATGATGCATATGCATTTGTGTTTTGTTTTCCTCCTGCTCCTTACCAACACCTTCATCACTAAACAACATATTAGAATCAATATTTTAAGCCTTCATGGCTTCCTCATGGGTTGCCTCTTTCTTAGATAATTTATCCTCCATCTTCTTTACTTGATTGGTGTCATATCCAAACCATCTCCTTTCCATCTCAGCTACAATGTCAAACACTATCTTATTGTCCTCTCTTTCATAGACTTGGCTACCGTGCTTGCCTTGAATATATTATTCCTTGAACACTCTCGGTAGTGCTTTGCCTTCTTTCATTTGATAATTGTTTGCTACCACCTTGCATTCTTGTGTTATCTCACTCTTCACTTTATTTTCTTCTTTTGGTACCTTGACCAATCTTAAACCTTCCATAGCTTGATTCCAACACTACCTCATCATCATATGTCTTTCATCTTTTCTTCCCTCTTCACCTTTCAAGGGTAATAGCACATATACCTCTCCATGTTGGTTAACAACATATTTATTTTCCTTCCCATCATGTATGGCATGTGTATCATACTACCATGGCCTCCCTAGAAACACATGACACATGTCTATAGGCATAATATCACATAATACACTATCTCTTTATCCACTTATCTGAAACTCAACCCAACTCTGTTCACTTGCCAATATTTAGTGTCCTTTATGAACCCATGAAATTGTGTATGGTTTTGTATGTGACATCCTTTTCAACCTTAACTTTTGGACCATCTCTAATGAAACAATGTTATTAGTACTACCACCATCAATAACCAGATTACATACCTTATCAAAGGCCTTACATATGTTTTTGAATAGAACTCTCTTTTGTGTTGTTTCCTTGATTTTCTTCTACTGCAATAAATCTTCCTCATGAGGAATGACTCATTCTTGTCATGCCTTCTTTCCTCATTCATCTCTCTCACTCTTTGGTGTTGCATACTATTGTTCATACCTTTTGGCCCTATGACCATTTCTATGGCAACTGCAACATTTCCCTTAAAATCTATGTCTTGGTCCTTGTCTTAATGGACCTTCATCTCTCCTCAATCTATCATTTATAAATGTTCTAACCTTCTTTACATGGTGTTGTCCCATGCCACCTTCATGAACTATTGTTGAATGTTCATGTGGTCTTTCTTGTACCACCTCTTCATTTCCTCTCTCATTCATTTTTGCTTGCAAAGGTGTTGCCTCACCTTACTGCCTATATTCTCTTTCTTCTCTTTCTTCTCTTTCCTTGAGAACATCTTTAATGGCCTCCATTTTCATCACTAATGGAATAATCAACTGGGTCACTATCCTAACCAAATCATCTTCTTCCCTATTAGTTATCTCCATGGAGCAATGTATTTGATCACCCGTCTTGCAATGTACTTTAAAAAAAAATTAATCCTTTAAACAATCCACAAAATATTTTCCTAAGCTCTGATACCAAAATGATGCAGATTATGTACAAAGAAAACATTTTTGACCTTGTTTTTCACTCATACTATATTTTTTTATTTGATCCACTATCTTCACAAAGGCTCTAAATCATGCCAAATTAGGATATCAAGATTCACTATATCTTTTGTAATTTTCTAAACTTTATTTAAGTTTATCAAGGGCTTATCAACCCTCTCACTCCAGTTAGCAACTCTCTAATACCTTTCAAGTCTCTATTCAACTCTCTAAACAACCCTGTCTATTCTACCACAGTCCTACTAGCCCTATTTCACTCAAAATCCTTTATGTACAGACATGTACCTTCACCTATCTGATTTTTGACACTTGTTTATAATACCCTTTATTTATTTCTTTCTATCCCCAATATTTCAATTCCAAACTCACTCTTTAAGCCCCTTTTCTCTTCTTAATTTGCTCATTAATTCTCTTAATTATGTCTCCTAGGGTGCTCTTCACAAACAGTCACTCTTTTCCATACAGAGAGGTAAAGTCTCACAAAAAAAACCTTAAAATCACTTTTCCCATATCCAAACACATTTTTTCTCTGAGTTTTATTGAGATTCGCCAGTGCAAACTACCTATTTTCTCCAAACCCTAGATTTAGGACTTCTTGTCTCAGTCACTGGTCGAAAGGAAACAATGTCTCATTGTAAGTGTTTAAAATGGTTTAAAATAATAAAAATGGTTTTAGAAGGCTTTTCTAGACATAATACAAGTCATCCAACCCCTAGGTGTCACTAACCAATCCGTTGTTATGTTTTTCATAGCTCATTTTCACTTGACTTTGCATAGAAAGAATTATCCAACAAGTTTGTGTCTCTATGGAAATACACAACTCAAGATAATTGTCAATACAAAAACCCAAACACCTTAAATTAGATTCAAAACACTAATTCAAATCTACCACAAATATAATGGGGCCATCTTGCTTATAAATAGCCATGCCATCATATTCAATGCATACTTTTCATTGACACATGTTATGGATTGTTTATATCTCTTTCATTTATTATAATTTTTAACCCATGGTGCTAGTTTTGAAATTCAAAAAATACAAAAAAAACAAATATTTCAAAAATATAAAAATATTTTAAATTATTCTAAATATTCAAAATCAAGACCTACGCATGATTAGACAGTTTACATCATTTTAATATGTTATTTATCTCATGATTGGTAGTTAACAAAAAAAAATTCTATTACACATGCATTTCACTAGTATTTATAAGTGTTATGTGGGACATACACTTTCACATGGACTAATATATTGGACTCGCCTCTACCTAGTGGCCATTTTATACTAAAGGCATCTTATCCATAGGTTAGGTTATTCATAGTTGTTACCATTTGATAACTCCTATATTTTTGAGCTATATACTCATTACAAATGTTTTTCTAACATTTTTATCTTAAATTGTGTACATAGATATGTTATTTGCTAGGTTATTGTCACATTAAATATATATGGTGTAGACTATCTTTCTAGTTTTATGTTTTATTAATGTTATTATGTTTACATAGTAGATTAGATTTTTATTTGTCTATTATGTTTGGCCCTTGGTTCTTATGTGCAATTTCTTGAACATATATATGAGATCATTATTTGGTATGTGGGACATTTGAACATGTCCATTACTTTTATCCTTTGACCCTTTATTTTGTGTGACATTTGAACATGTCCCTTTTTATGACATTATTCATGTCTTTTATGTGTGTCCCTTTGACATTTGAATATGTCTCTTATATGCATCCCTTGACTTTATTATATGATTTTTCACTTGTTGTGTTGGTATGCTTGTTGATCTTGTTAAGTTTGATGAGTGCCATGATCCATATCATGTACTACATATTGTGTATGTTTCTATTACAATTCATTATTATGAGCTTCATAATATATTTTTATAGGCCTTACCTCATCTATTGCATACATGATTTGAATGATACATATCTTACTATGTGACATAATTTTCACATATGCTACAATATTCAATGATTACATCTTGATATGCATTATACAATTAACCTTTATTTTGAAATGAGTAACTTTTAGGATACACATTCCCTCATCTCAAATGGGGGGAATTTCAGTGGGATTTTCATACATGAGATAAGCCTCCATGAGAAAAAACAAGTTTTGAATACAAAATATAGCTTCAAAATATTTAGAATGGTTCAAAAATTTAACCATTAGTACAAATAATGGGGACGTATGTCATGCATATGCACTCTCATATCAAGAGCATGTTATGAGTACAATGTCTACACAATCTGATCTATAAAATATTATTGATAATCATTCAATTTTTTTGGATCAATGCCAAAAGGACTACCACCAAAAATAGAATATGATCATGTCATTCGATTACTACCAGGGAGTCACTAGCAAACATCAAACCATACAAGTACCCATATGTCAAAAAGAGTGAGATTTAAAAGATGGTATAAGAGATATTGGAGGGCGGTACTATTAGACATAATCAAGTGCATGTTCATCCCCTATGGTGATGATGCATAAGAAGGATGGTACCTAGATAATGTGCCAAGAATATAGAGAACTCAACAAGTACACCATCAAAGATAAGTTCTTTATTATAACAATTGATGATTTTTTAGACAAGTTACATGGTGTTGTCTATTTTACAAAATTGGATCTTTCTTAATGTCACCATAAAATTCAAATTAGGGATGAGGGTATACATAAAACAACTTTCAAAATTTTTGAAGGTTATTATGAGTTTTTGGTAATGCCTTTTAGTCTCACAAATGCACCGTCTACATTCTAGAGTTTGATGAACAATGTCTTTAAGGTTTTTTTGTGGAAATTTATCTTGGTATTTTTTGATAACATACAAATATAAAGTAAGAAATGAGAAGAACACTTGTAACATTTTTAATTAAGTAATAATAATTCTAGAACAACATCAATTTTATGCAAAGCCTTCCAAGTGTGTTTTTGGTGTATAAGATGTGGAGTGCTCAGGTCACATTATTTTACATAAAGGCATTAAAGTAGACCCTCACAAGATCAAGGCCATGTTAGATTGACAAATTCCAAAAACCCCTCAAGAACCCCTAAGGTTTTTAGGGTTGACAGGTTACTATTGTCAATTTGTGAAAAATTATGGAAGCATACCAGTACCATTCATTGATAGCTCCTGAACCAAGATAGGTTGAACCTTGTCCCCGCTTAGTGCAAGTGCACAAGTATTTTATTAATTTAAAAAAATCAAGTACATAAGGGTGCCTTTACTCTGTTAACCCTTTTACAATGCAAACATGGATTTATATAGTTTATACCAATGACTGATAAAAACAACTAATCCTCTAACCAACTAAATATGGGAAAACAACGCGTAAGGTAATTCTAATTAATAAATATAAAACATTAAAACTACCTAATAATTAAACTAAGTAAGTTTATTTTATGAGGGTGTCTTTACTAAAAGATGCATGCCCCATTACAATAATTATTTATTACCTACCAAAAATCTAACCTAACGTTAAGACTTTGGAACAAGTCCTAACAAACCCCCCTATGATCCAAAGTCAGGTCTTTGAACACATACCAAGCATTTTTTTGAATTTTTCAAATTTGATTCTGTTAAGGGATTTTATGAAGATATCAGCTGTCTGATCGGTAGTTGGGCAATATATTGGATCAAGAGTTTTCTTTGCCACCAGCATTCACAGATAATGGTATTTGACGTCCATATGTTTTGTTTTGGCATGAAACACTGGATTCTTGGACATCTTAATTGCACTCTGATTATCAAGTATAATTGTGTAGGAGCAAACTGAGATACCTAAAGATCTTCAAGAATCTGATGAAGGTAAACAATTTTTTTGGAAGCATCCCATGCTTCAATATACTCTGATTCTACTGATGAATTTGCTACTGTATCCTGCATCTTACAACACCAAGCAATGACAGATAAACCCATATGCATAGTGTATCATGTGGTTGACACTCTATCATCCACACATCTGCCAAAATCTGCATCACAATATCCAACAAATTTGAAGTTCTTGTTGCGGCGGTATTCAAGGCCATATGTTTTCGTTCCCTGAAGGTAACGAAGTACTCATTTTGCTGCATGCCAATGAATTTCTCTAGGCTCATGCATAAACCTAGATAAAATTCCAATTGAAAATGAAATATTGGGCCTGGTAGTCATCAAGTATATCAAACCTCCCACCAATTGTCTATATGTGGTGCCATCAAAAAAGGCACTGATATCATCCTTAGACAATTTCAAGTTACTTTCCATGGGAGTGAGGGCAGGTTTGCAATCACTCATGCCAAACCTCTCTAATAACTCAGAAATATACTTAGTTTGTGAAATGAAAATACTATGCTCTTTCTGAGTTACCTCTATGCCTAGATAGTAGTGAAGAAGTCTGAGATCTGTCATCTCAAACCCATCTTTTAATTCCTTCTTCACAGACTTGTTATGGTTTTCATTATTACCTGTGAGAAACAAGTCATCGACATAGAGAACAAGTATCACCATTTTCTTACCCTGCACTCGAAAATAGAGAGTATCATCAGATTCACTGCGATGAAAACCAATGGATTACAAGTATGAATCCATTTTTTCATACCAAGCCCTAGGTGCCTGTTTAAGTCCATACAAAGCTTTTATCAATTTACATACTTTGTGTTCAGCACCCACCTATTCAAAACCCTGAGGTTGTTTCATATAGACTTCTTCCTGTAAATCACCATTTAAAAAAGCACTTTTAACATCCAACTGATGTACTTTCCAACCATTTTGTGCTGCTAAGGCAAGTACCATATGAATAGTGTGTCATTTGGCAGTTGGTGTAAATGTTTCCTCATAGTCAATACCTTCTTGTTGTGCATATCCTTGTGCAACAAGCCGTGCCTTATGTTTATCAATAGAGCCATCTGATTTATACTTAGTCCTATAAACCCATTTACATTCGATTGGTTTAACATGTGGAGGAAGATCAACTAAAACCCATGTATTATTGTTAAGTATGGAATCATACTCACATTTCATTGTCTGTTGCCAAACATGTTCAGTAGATGCCTCCTCAAAAGTGGATGGCTTAGTGGAAGTAGTAACAACCATAACATATTTTACCTATTTTCAAGATTTTTTGGGCCTTGTTAAACCAACTTCATCTGCTGTCAAGTTAGAAAAAGTATTTTGAGCCCATTTTGGATACTTAGACAAATTATTCAAATCAGGGACTCTAGAATTCTCAACATGTGCATCATTTGAAGGGGGACTTAGAGAATTTTCAACAGTTTCTAAGTCATCAACCTGTGAACTTGTAGATGGAGAGGAAAGTGAAGGAATTTGAATCTCATACCATAACTTTGAAGAGTTATCCCCATTATTCAAACCCTTATCTCTTTTTGTATTTTTCCTCTCTAATCTATCAAGTTGAGAATCAATCTTTGCAGTGTTCATAGTCCCAAACTCATCAAATATTACATCTCGACTCACTATGAATTTGCTTGAATCTTGTGCAAGCAAACGAAACCCCTTCTTATCTTCAGAATAACCAAGAAAGATGTATTTTCAACTTCGTGGTTCTAACTTAGTTCTTTGTTTAATAGGAACCAAAGCAAAATAAAGACATCCAAACACTTTCAAGTGTTTAACTGTGGGGGACCTGTTTCTCAAATACACTGCAGTACCTATGGCTTCGGCCCAAAACTTATCATCAAGCTGTTTATAGTGCAACATGGCACATGATGTGCCCTCTAAAGTTCTATTCATCCGTTCAGATACTCCATTTTGTTGTGGAGTATAAGCATTACTATATTGTCGATGAATTTCATGTTCTCGATAATAATCTAAAAATTCATTTGAGGTATACTCACCTCCATTATCTGAACAAAGAGTGGCCAAATGTGAACCTGTTTATTTTTCGACTAAGTGTAACCAATCAACAAACTTAGAGAAAACTTCAGATTTGTTTTTCATAAAAAATACCCAAGTCATCCTAGAAAAGTCATCAATAAACAAGACAAAGTATCTACACCCACCAATGGATGACTTTTTCATGTCACATACATCACTATGAACTAACTGTAAACATCTGTTAGCTCTCCAAGATGACTATTTAGGAAATTTTTCTCGATTTAGTTTTCCCAAAACACATGACTCACAAAGAATACTATCTTTATGAAAAGTGGGCAACCCATTCACCATACCATATCTCTGCAAATCCACTAAAGAGTGAATATTCAAATGTCCATAGCGGAGATGCCATAACCGTTGTGTAGACATAGTACATGTACCTGTGTCAACAACTGCTGCAAGTTCTATATTGGGAGGAAGCACCTTACAATGCAATCTAACCAAGTTTCCATCTTCATATCCTGCATACATTGTTTTATAATCATCCTTCACTGAATTGATGTAAATGAGCCCATTTTCAAGCACAATTTGATAACCTTTATTTCGAATAGTTACCAAAGAAAGTAAGTGTTTCTTCAATGTGGGAACATACCAAACATCCTCCAAGTATTTTATAGACCCATTAGGAAGAAGAATCCGAATAGATCCAAGTCTTAGTGGTGTATGCATAGACTTATCTGCTAAGGCAACTAGAGAGAGAGAAGCTTCTTTATAAGACCAAAAGAAATCTCTCTTAAATGTCATATGTTTGGTGGCTCTTGTGACTAAAACCCATACATCTGTGAGCTCATCTCTAGCCTCATGTTCAATATAATCAATGTGCCCCAAAGTAGTGAATGCAGATTCATGGGCGACATTACTAGATTCATCATAGTCATGATCGGCATACTAAGTAGAGTTAGTCTTAGTCGTTTTTTGTGGCCTCTGAATTTTATCAAAAGGAATCCTACATTGTGAGGCAATGTGACCAAATTTTCCACATCTATGACACTGAATGTCTGATCTACCTTGACCTCTGCCCCTATATGAGTTGTGACCATGTCCTCGATCACTTGTTTTATGTGAATGTGATTGATTAGATTGTTGATTATTAGAATGACCCCTACTTCTATTTTGATATCTACCTCCTCTGTAACCTCGACCCCCTCTATAACTATTTCCTCTATTGTTTTGATGCCTAGATGAAGATGAACTAGGCTTTGACTCTAAAACATGGGCTTCTTCAATTTTTTTGGATTTCTTGGGTAGAGAGAGGTCATGTTGGATGAGCAACTCAGCCAATTTATCAAAGGTGATGCATGTGATCTTGTCAGAGACATGCAACATTTCAACAAAATTCCTATGGGACCCTGGTAGTCCTTTTAAAGCAGCAATAACTATGAGGTCATCATCTAGTTTTCCAAAACCAGCCTTAGTGTACTCAGTAGCGATATTTTTAAACTTAGACATATATTATCTCATATCCCTATCTTCATCTAATGACAAAGTAAACAACTGCATATGAATATCTATCTTCTTATGCTTAGGTTTCTTATCATACAAATCTGACAATGTTTTCCATGCAGTGTAACTATGAGGAGAATTTTCAATATGAGCATAAGTATCACGAGTACAACAACATTTAATGAGAGCTAAGGCCTTAGAATCACGCAAATTGAATATATCTAATTTAGCCTGCTCTGTTGGCAATGTGGGATTTTCATTCTTAACAATATCCCATAACTCATTAAAAACTAGTGAAGCCTCCATCAATCGTTTCCAATCTGAATATTTGGAAATTGTTAATCTATCACCATCTGAAAGTAAATTTTGAATTTTTGGCATTTTGAAATGAAATTAAGTGCAGTAGAGAAACGTGCGATAAAATGCAAAAGAAATGAAATAAATATCATACTCACTACACAAGACATTGCTTCTATGAGGTTTTGCACTTAACCTCCGCGTAGAGCGTAAAATAAAAAACAAGTATTTTTGATGGGTTTTGCACTTATCCACACCAAAAATCAATGATTACACCCTTATTTCGCCAAATTACAACCTTATTCTACCAATTACACCCTTATCTCACCACAACAATGCAAAAGAAATATGATTGAATTATGCCCATTTTTCAAAAAAATTAAATAACACAATATAATAAGTATGTGTTTTACAATATTCTAATTTAAAAAGGAATATTCTTTTTTCAAAAAAACATATTTCAAAGCAAAAAAAAAACTTTCTCCAAAAAGAAGGGATTTGAACCCTTGACCTCCTCCTTTGTAAGCTTCTTACAAAATAAGCTTAACCAATTGCTCTAAGATCATTTGCAAAACATTACACTCAGAAATTTATACTTATTCCAGATTTTGTGTATGAGGGGAAAAAAAAATTACATATGAGTAAATAAATTCAATTTTTTCCCTTTTTACAGCCTTCTCAGCAAGCTTCCTCCTGTGGGACCCACTAAGACAAATTTTTTATATCAAAAAACATTAGAAACAACAAAAATAAATTTTTGAATTTTATTACAGCGCCAAGTTTGCCTGGGACGCCATGGCAGCTCCTGAGAATTTTTTTTCTCCTGTTTTCTCTCTCATAGGCCGTACAAATCCATACAGACTGGGTAAAAAAGATTTTCACTGAGTTTTTGCAAATATTTTGAGGTGTATTTGCAGGGAATGAGATCAAAATAAAGCCTTATTTCATGCCAAATGATATATCATGAATTGATTTTTCACCTTGCTCCTTCGAATTTACCATGCTCCCAAAATAACCATGCTTTGATACCACTGATAACTCCTGAACCAAAATAGGTTGAACCTTGTCCCCGCTTAGTGCGAGTGCACAAGTATTTTATTAATTTCAAAAAATGAAGTACATAAGGGTTCCTTTACTCTATTAACCCTTTTACAATGCAAACATGGATTTATATAGTTTTTATCAATGACCGGTAAAAACAACTAATCCTATAACCAACTAAATACGGGAAAACAACCTGTAAGGTAATTCTAATTAATAAATATAAAGCATTAAAACTACCTAATAATTAAATTAAGTTTATTTTATGAGGGTGTCTTTACTAAAAGATGCATGCCCCATTTACAATAATTATTTATTACCTATCAGAAATATAACCTAACGTTAAGACTTTGGGAACAAGTCCTAACATTCATAACCTTATTGAAGGAATCATTTCACTTGAATGAAATTGCCACCAAGGCATTTGAGAACTCTAGGATATTTACATCTTGATATGTAACATGTAAATTTCCACGATTCGAACTTGTCAGGATGCGAAACACCGAAAGCACACAATTGATTAACAAACCAAGCAACTTAATATGCGGAATTAACCAGAATCAACAAGTAACTAGAATCCAGAATAACACATAATATGAGAGACAATACACAACTTGTATTAATAACTCTTTCAGAAGGAAATACAACAAAGAAGACTGCCACAGTTCTTCTTCCTTACACACCTCTAGGGCTCCCACACCTCTAGGACATAAACAGTAAATCTTCCCTCAAAGCTCTCTCTACTAGGTCCCAACACCCAACTCAAACACAGAGTTGGTGTTCACCTTACACCTGTGCTCCATGCACTCCACAAGTACTCAAGGTACTTCAAGTAGATCTCCCATGAACCTGCAACAACCTGCAATTCAACAGACCATACTTATGGAAGGAACTCCCTTGCCTTCCTCTTAGCTCTCCATGTACTCCACGTACATACCAATGAGTACACACCGTACTCCAAGTAGATCCTGCCTGATCTTGCTCCCTATTGTGTTGCTGTCCTATCTGATCTCCAACCTACAGATCAATATTGGTTTTGCACACCTGTGAACCTTGACCTTGCACACACACACACACCTGCAGATCAACGATCTTACTTACCATGTAGATCTCCTATAAGGGCCATGCTCATCTGATGACCAAGATCATACATACCTAAAGAATCCAACTGACTCTCCAATCCAGCACCCACCTCGATACTGCTGTGGAACTAGGAGGAACACCCTTGCTCACCTCACACACAGAAGGAGCTAACTTTGCTCAACTCAAACTAGAACAACTTTACAATACAACCATGAGTCTATTATATAGATCTCATCCAAACAATAATTAGACATCCAATTACAATAATTAGATCCGCAGCTCTCAGTCTAAAATTAGCTCTCATCATGCAAACACTTGGTTCGTTAGCTAACTGCCCGTAACATCCGCAGTCCAAACCACACAGGTGACCGACGTCGGTCCCTGTCTACCTGGAGGTGACCGATGCCGGCCGATCCCGGACCGACATCGGTTGCTTCTCTTCACAATCCTGCCGACGTCGACTGATCAGACTGATGCCAGTTGCTCTGCAACTCAGCAACCCTCAGCAACCTTTTCTCCTGTTTGTATCAGTGAAGCTTTTAGCTCCACAACCTAACAATCTCCCACTTGGAGATAAATAGCTGCACTGTACCTGTCCCTCTACTCCGTCTAATCTATTTCCTGGTTTGTATCCCTCTTCAAGCTCCCACTTGAAGACTAACCACCACACATCCCGTGGTGCACCTCCTGTCATCCGAGTACCCTGCCACATCCGAACCTACAAACACATGTAGTGAAGTCCTGACCCTGCATGTATACCTACTGCTGGTCCCTCTCAAATCCCTAAGAACCCGCTTCCTCGAATTGGCTCCTAACTCTCTGACAGTTCCCACTACATGGGAATACTCAGGTCTATACCAGACCTCATGTGATTTCAGACACTGTACCTGTCCAGCCCTTAGTGTGCTCCGACTCTGCATCCTACGTAATGAACCTTGCCAACACCTAATTCACATCAGCTCCCACTGGAGACAAAATCAACTTGTGATTTCCATGTCTCCCATATCAAAGAATTTCGCTGCTCCAAACTCCTCTTGACATGCCACTGAAACTAATCTTACCCTTAGCTCAGCAAAACCCTGTATGTACAAACCTGCTAGCTAGCATACCATCCACATACAGCAACAGAATGATGTTGCAATCACCATCCCCCTGGTAAGTCAAAACCACAGTAGTTACCCTGACATTGACTGAAGCCATGCTTCATCCTCCACCTGTCAAAACCTGTACCACTGTCCTGCAGCTTCCCAAGACCATATGCCTGGTCTTCCGTCTCACGTGTTCGTTCACTCTATTCTTCAACTAAGGAATCCATTCGTCTCTGTGCTTTCGCACCGATTGGCAACCCTACCAAAACTCTCGTTTGGTTCTGCATCATATCCCTGCCATGCTCCCACCTGTTTCCTGGATCCTTCCTGCTCTACAATTAGCAACGAGTATAAAGAAGAGGAACAACGAATTTGAGGGCCTACTTACATCTTCAGTCCTCCGTATGGGTGTTTGAGACTCCTTGACATCATGCTGTCCACCCAAAATTCGTTACAGTGACCGACCTTGGTCACTCCACAGTCTGCATCCGACTGACGTCGGTTACCATGCGTCTATCCCTGACTACCAACCTGCCAACGTTGGTGTCCCTATTGTCGACGTCGGTCCTCCTGACCGATGTCGGTCTTTCCCTGCCTGACATCACCAGCTTCGGTCTGCACATGACTGACATCGACACCTGTCTGTTCGATGCCAATTCCTCCTGACCGATGCCGGTATCTGTATTCACCTGTGAGTGATGACTTTTTACCCGCGAGCTCCTCTGAATCAAAACCCATGTCCAAACTGCCCTGCTCAGAAGTATCCAGCCCCATCCACTGGTCTTTGTCTACCATCTCCTCCAAGAACACCAAGGCTTTCCAGTTCTTAAGCCTATCAAATATATCTGTCTTCCACTTAAGAACATGCATCTCCTTCCTGCTCATGTGACCAAGCCTACGAAGCCACGTCTCCGCTACAGAAGAAAAATTAGTAATATAAACAAGTAGATAAAGAGTACCTGTTTTCTTACCACCAACTAATTCAAGTGCACCCACTATGAGAGTTCTTGTGCATCTCTTATCACCCAATCTTTTTGAAGAAATTAGCCATATCTCTAAACCTGGGACCTGCATGACCTTCATCAACACCTGTGTGTTGGCCACCTGCAATTTCAGCTTCACTTCCTCTTTGCCAATTCTTTGGCAAGGCTCACCAGCTCCTCTACCTGAGGTTGCATGGAAAGAGGCAACCAAATCTATAAAACAAGATTCAACTTTATCCAAGAAACCTCCCAGAGCATCCTGTCCCACATCACCTGCAACATCTGCTTCTTCAGTTTCTTCATGCTGATCTTCCACAGACCAACAATATTCTTTTACCTACTCTTTCTTTCCATGGGACCTTAAGTGACTATCTGTGCTTTTCAACTCCTCCATTCTTAGCTTACTTTCATCTGCCATTGCTCTGCGCCCACTCAATCAAAAACCCCTGAGAGTGACTTGTAACCAAACACAAAACCTGCTCCCTGCAACCTTAGCTCTGATACCACTTGTCAGGATGCGAAACACCAAAAGCACACAATTGATTACCAAACCAAGCAACTTAATATGCGGAATTAACCAGAATCAACAAGTAACTAGAATTCAAAATAACACAGAATATGAGAGACAATACACAACTTGTATTAATAACTCTTTCAGAAGGAAATACAACAAAGAAGACTGCCACAGTTCTTCTTCCTTACACACCTCTAGGGCTCCCACACCTCTAGGACATAAACAATAAATCTTCCCTCAAAGCTCTCTCTACTAGGTCCCAACACCCAACTCAAACACAAATTTGGTGTTCACCTTACACCTGTGCTCCACGCACTCCACAAGTACTCAAGGTACTTCAAGTAGATCTCCCATGAACCTGCAATAACCTGCAATTCAACAGACCATACTTATGGAAGGAACTCCCTTGCCTTCCTCTTAGCTCTCCATGTACTCCACGTACATACCAATGAGTACACACCGTACTCCAAGTAGATCCTACCTGATCCTGCTCCCTGTTGTGTTGCTATCCTATCTGATCTCCAACCTACAGATCAATACTAGTTTTGCACACTTGTGAACCTTGACCTTGCACACACACACACACACCTACAGATCAACGATCTTACTTACCATGTAGATCTCCTATAAGGGCCATGCTCATCTGATGACCAAGATCATACATACCTGAAGAATCCAGCTGACTCTCCAATCCAGCACCCACCTTGGTACTGCTATGGAACTAGGAGGAACACCCTTGCTCACCTCACACACAGAAGGAGCTAACTTTGCTCAACTCAAACTAGAACAACTTTACAATACAACCATGAGTCTATTATATAGATCTCATCCAAACAATAATTAGACATCCAATTACAATAATTAGATCCGCAGCTCTCAGTCTAAAATTAGCTCTCATCATGCAAACACTTGGTTCGTTAGCTAACTGCCCGTAACATCCGCAGTCTGAACCACACAGGTGACCGACGTTGATCCCTGTCTACCTGGAGGTGACCGACGCCGGCCGATCTCTGACTGACGTCGGTTGCTTCTCTTCACAATCTTATCGACGTCGGCTGATCAGACCGACGCCGATTGCTCTGCAACTCAGTAACCCTCAGCAACCTCCTCTCCTGTTTGCATCAGTGAAGCTTTTAGCTCCACAACCTAACAGAACTCTAGGACCTAGTGAGTCCACTAACATTTTCATATTCTTCTATTGACATAAAGGAGGATGGTGAAAGCTAAAGTATTCAAAGAGGGTCTGTCGAATGTCAATGATAGTAACCCTCCATTTGATCCTAACTAATTTATCCCTAACCAAGCTACAAATTTGGATCAGATTCTCACAGACATGTAAGAGACCAGGGACCAAATTATAGCCCTAGAGTGCAAAGTTCATGGACATGAAGATGAACTTGAAGATCATCTTGTCGAGCAAGAAAACCCTTGTGATGTGAGAGCACATATAGCTGTAGAGTTGGATAGAGATATAAAATAGGTGAATCCACCTAAGTTTGATGGCACTGCTCTAGGTGATGGAGCTGAAGCATAGATGATTGAAATGGATAAGTATTTTGAGAGTCAAAACTACTCCAATGTTACTAAAGTAGCTTGGGGAGCTTACTAATTGGCTAGTGAAGCAACTATGTGGTGGTCCAACAAAAAGTTGGAAATGAATCTTAACTCAACCACCACTACATGGGAGCAGTTTGTGACATTGCTCTGATCAAGTGGATTTCATAGTTATACTTTGACTAGAAGCTCACAGATTTATAGAAACTAAAGTAGGGAGACTTATCAGTGAATGAGTACTAGGAACAGTTCACCAAATTTCTAAAGTATAAAACTCAATACCAGGCAGATGAGAGGTTTAGCATCAAGAAGTTTATCATGGGATTAAAACCATAGATTGATAGAGAGGTGGGCATTCATGGACCTTCTACCGTGAACTAGGTCTTCGAGAAGGTAGTTAAATAGGAACAAAAGTTGAAGTCTCTTATACAGGCCAAAGACAAGTTCAAAAAAAAGTTTGGAAGTTCTAAACTAACATTTAAAAAGAAGAAATAGAAGTAGAGGAGTAGATTCTAGAAAGTAGTTTAAAAATTAGAATGCCAAATTCAATAACAGTTCAAGCAACAAAAAATTGGGCAATGGTTTCAAAAGCAGTTTCAAGGGAAACCAACAGGCTAACTAAAAAAGACCACCTATAGGTTGCTTCATTTATGGAGATGACCATTATGATTGTGAGTGTATGCAAGACAATTCAAATAACAAAGGTCCTACTCTTCAGTAGGGAACTTTCTAGTAGTGTATTCATGCGGTAATTGATAATCGATAAATTGAATTTTAAGCTTCACCCATAGAGTTGTCAAGTATTTTGTTTGAACATCTAGTTTCTATTTTGATAGATACAGGGGTTATAGAATGTTTTAGAGCTCTTAAAATGCTTAATAATTTATATAGAAGAGTTGGAATAATGTAAAATTCATGATCGATACAATATGGGAATGATTTAAAAGTCATGGTTGATAAGTATTTAGTTGAAGCAGAGATTAGGTTGCCGGAATTCATAACAGTAGTGGATATATATGTAGCACCTCTGGGTCATATGATGTAATTTTAAGAGTCAACTAGATTTCAAAACATAAATCCAAGGTTGAGTACTACCTGAAGAAGGTTGAGTGTCTAGACAATTATGGAAATTAGACACATTCAAGGTGAGAAAAGAGAGTTGAGGCTTAAGCAAATTTCTGCAATGCAACTCTAGAAGGCTCAAGGAAAAATATGTCAAGAATTTATCATCAAGATAAATGAGATGGAGGAATCTAAGGAACCATCCCTTGAAGATTATCTATTCGTTATAAACTTTCATGATGTGTTTCTAGAGGAATTGCCATGATTACCACCTAGACATGAGTTTGATTTCTCTATTGATATCATACCTAGATCAGAACCTCAGTCTAAGACACCATACAGGATGAAAACCACTTAATTGGTTGAATTGAAGGCTCAACTCTAATAATTGTTATCTAAGGGGTTAATCAAGCTAAGTGTGTTATCATGGGTGTACAAACTATCTTTGTCAAGAAGGATGGTACTCTTCAACTTTGCATAGATTATAGAATGTTGAATAAGGCAACTATCAAAAATATGTATCTGTTACCATATAGATGATATTGTTGATCAAATATAGGGAGCAACAATTTTTTCTAAAATTGATCTTAGAGCATGATACCATCAGCTAAAGATAAGGGATGATGATATTCAAAAGATAACATTTAGAGCTCATTATGGGCATTATGAATTCACAGTGTTGTCATTTGGGTTGACAAATGCTCCAAAAGTATTCATGAATATCATGAACAGTGTGTTTATAGATTATCTAGATCATTTTGTTTTGATCTTTCTTGATGGCATTCTTATATACTCTAATAATGAAGAGGAGCATCTCTAACATCTAGAACTAGTTTTGCAATAGTTACGGAAGCATAAGTTATATGAAAAATTGTCTAAGTGCACATTTTTCTAGGAAAGAGTAAAATATTTGGGACATATTATCTCTATAGATGGTATTTTTGTAGATCTGACAAAGATAAGAGCCATTATGGAATGGCCAACACCAAAGAATGTGCATGAGGTAAGGAGTTTCATAAGATTCACAGGCTATTACAGGAAGTTCATTCTGAATTTTTGTAAGATAGCTAATATGATTAACTCTTTTCAATAGAAGAACTAAAATTTTATATGGTAAAATAAGTGTGAAGTAGCCTTTTAAGAATTGAAAAAAATGCTTACTTCAACACTAGTGTTAAGAGTTCCTAACCCTAATGGTCAGTTTTTGATGATCATAGATGTGTCTGGGTATGGACTAAGAGTCCTTATGTAGGATGGCACAGTAATAGCTTATGAATTAAGGAATCTAAAGCCTGATGAGGTGAAATATGCCCCTCATGACCTAAAAATTGTAGAAATTGTACATGCTCTACAAGTTTGGTGGCATTACTTGTTGGGAAAATTGTTTAAGCTCAAAATCGATAACTTTGTTCTCAAGTACATCTTCACCCAACTAAATTATAATGCTCACCAGAGATGTTAGATAAAGTTCTTGTCTGATTAGAATTTTGATATCAACTATATCAAAGGCAAAAAAATAGAGTATTCGATGCCCTAAGTCATAGAAGGTACATAACAGTTATGGCTACTCTCAGGAGTACTTTCAAGGATTGAGTGATCAAATTCTCATCAGGAGATGAATTATATGATTAGGTCAGAAAAGCATTATCCAAGAATGCTCATAATCTTTGATATAAAAGATTCAAATTTGAGAGTGATGGTATTTTGTGTTACAATGGAAGGATGTATGTGTCAGATCGAGAGAATCTATGGAGCATAGTGATAAAGGAACTGCACAATGCCCCATATCCAAGACATCTAGGAGTAACCAAGCTTATGACAGAGCTTAGACCACTATATTTTTGGAAGAAAATCTAGAAAGATGTAGTGGATTTTAAGTCACATTGTCTAGAATGTCAACGAATGAAAGCTAAACATGTGAATTCGATTGGTTTGTTATATCCACATGATATACCAGAATAGAAGTGGTAGGCGATCAGTATAGACTTTGTCCAAGGTTTATCTATATCAAGAAATATGCACAATATTATCTTGGTAGTATTTGATAAACTAACCAAGATGACTCATTTTATACCATATAAATTGACCAATGATTCACCTACTCTTGCGAAGAGGTTTGTAAAGAAACTGTATCAATTACATGTATTTTTAGAGAAGATCATTTTGGCTCATGATCCAAAGATGACTTATAGATTTTAGGTAATTCTAAATTTAACTTTGGGTACACAACTAAATTTAAACACTTCATATCACCTAGAAATTGATGGTCAGACTGAGTGAGTTAATCAGGTGCTAGAGGATCTTCTTCGTATGTATTACATGGATTAGCAGTACAAGTGGAAATATTATCTTCTATTGGTTTATTTTATTTATAATAACTCATATCAATTAACTTTAAATATGGTACCTTTTGAAGCATTGTATAGAAGAAGGTGCAGGGTACCAATCAATTGGGATAGGTTAGAACACAGGGTAGTCTTTGGACCTGAGATGCTCTAAAAAATAGAAGATCAATTCAGATTAATCAGAAAGAGATTGGTCGAGGCCAATGATAGGAAAAAGATTTATGTTGATTTAAAGAGAACAAATAGGTATTTTTCAATAGGTGATAAAGTATTTTTGTGGGTTAAACTATAGAAGAGCTCAATTAAATTTAAGAAGTTAGTAAAACTTTCACCAAGATATGTGGGACCCTTCAAGGTGTTAGGAGTGGTCAATCCTATAGTGTACAATCTTGTATTGCCACCATCCCTAGCTCTATTGCATAATGTTTTTCATGTTTATTATCTTAAAAAGTATGTAGTTGATCCTATGCATGTGTTAGATTGGAATAGTTTACAGGTTCTAGATCTTGAGGTGGTCATGGTAGAACCAATCAGAGTAATTAACACTCACAATCTTCATTTATGTAATAGGGATATGCCATAGTGCAAGGTCTTATGGGACTAATACTCTAAAGATAGTGCTACTTAGGAGGACTATGATGAATTCTGTAGGAGATTTTTATATTTAGTTGCTTGATTTGATACTTCATACTATGTTATTTTTTGTTAAACGATGTTTTTAATTCAAAACTTATGTTTGAATAAGTGTCATTGGGATGATAACTAGCTTTTGGAGGGAAGGATGTTACATCATGATTCCTTGATGAGAAAACTTACTTGATTATCCATGGGTATTTATAGTTGGCAATTTGATTTATTTTTTATTTGCGTAATACTAGGTGTTATATGTTGTTATGGGACAATGAATATTACTTTAGTTACATGTTTGCATTGTTATGCATTAGCGGTAGTGTATATTCTTTACATTTTAATCATATTGAATTATTGTTTCAGTAGTATTTTATTGTATATTCTTTACATTTTAATCATATTGAATTATTGTTTCAGTAATATTTTATGATATTTATGTCATGATGTTATGGTCTAACTACCTGCTTATTGTGAGTTTGATGCAGAAGAGACTCATCTCTTAGAGCATGATGGAGGGCGAGCATCATCGAAGGTGACATACATGGAGATGTTGGGGGATGACAAAAGAACCTAGAACCCTATACATATTATATTAAATAGTATATACTAGATGCATAGTAGAACTGTAAATATTAGTATGTTTATAATAATTGGTTGCATTTGGAATTATTTACATATGGTTAGCTTAATATAACGATTATGTGAAATAGATCATGTGTGATATGGAATTAATCTTATGTAGTATTTTTAATAAGAAATTATGACTAACTATTTGTATTAAATAGTTATTTATTATTAAAGTTAATTGGAAAATATAAAAATAAGAAATAAATAATAATAATAAGAATAAAACAAGGTAAGTGTTTTAAATGAATAAAATAGAAAAGAAGAAAGAAAATCAGGAAATTAAAATAAACAAAACAAATTAAAAAGAGTATATTTAAGAAAAAGATTAATTTTTAAAAAAAGTAGATTCTCATGGAATAAAGAAAAAAAAGGAAAGAAGGCAGTTTTTGAGAAGGAAAACACAAAGCTCATATATATATTCACGAGAGGAGAAGGTAAGGCATGACATAAGTGAGAGAGAAGGCATAGAAGAAAAGAGGGAGAAGACAAGGGAACAAAGGAAAAGGAGCAACATTTCATCAGGGAGGCCATGTAATTGAATTCTATGTACTCATGGTTTGTAAATCAATTTTGGTAGCGCCTAATTAGATATAACAAACTATATATTCATATTTAAAATGAATGGTTTGTACACATATTAAATTGAATATAGATGTAGATCGAACTTCATACTAGGGTATGTACAATGAATTAAATTGAGTATACACAGTGACTCGTATTAAACCAGAATGTATATATATTCTTGTACGATTTTTATTTATAGATGACTATTTATGTGTATAAGAATATATTGTGATTTCAATATGAATGATGACTTATATAAGTCACAATATATAATGTGTGAGGCTTAATACACAATCAGATGTATATAATACGTGGATACTAGAAAATATATTATATATAATTGACTATATATAATATCATATACATGACAGATACTAGAAAATATACATCATAATACAAACATATATATATATATAATTTAAGTTGCAATGTTTAAGTCACAATATATACAATGTAAAGTAAATACGATACATACAACCAGTTTGTATCTATATACATACATTGTGGTTTCTATATATTCAGTGAATTATATAGACAATTATATATCTATACAAATACTCAAAAAAGTAAACCGTAAAAATGTATATATATATATATAAATATATAGTGTTGGGTATATACATTAAACCAAGTATTGTTAAACTTGACCAAAAGGGCGCAGACTTAAACTAGCAATTTACATGAGTAAAATACATCTTTCCCAGTGCATTAAATGGAATTCATACAGTGAATGGATAGGTGTATACACAACATATTTAATAGGTATTTGCAGTGAATGATTCAGAATATATCACAAAAAAATATATAGTGAATGACTTGGTATATATAGCGAATTAAAATGATATATATATATACAACGACTAGTATATATAAACACATACTATTGCATAGTGAATAAAACACCTAGTCAACGACTTAGGAGACAGCAAGCCAATCTTAGGGAGTCGACTTATCCATTGGGTTGTAGATTTTTTATACAATAAATAACATACAGTTACATATGACGATCTGGTATAGGTATATATACAATGATCTAGTATAAATATACATAAACATGGCACCCTGGTTTTATTTTGTTTAATATGTGGAAAACCAATATTTATTTTGTTAATTCACTTTTCCAGATTTATCTGAGTATCTTATACAATGTTTATATAATGCAGTTTATCAAAATAGTTATGTTTCATTATATCGACTTATATGTAGCTATAGCATATTAAAATCATAATATAACCTTTGATATAACATATGAAACATAATACATAGTGGGGGTGTATTCTTATAATATGCTACGAGAATATAGGTACTCCTATATGTGTGTGTATGTATACATACATATATATATATAGACACACACACATTGGGATGTATGTCTATATGAATGGACTATTAAGAAGAACATATATATATATGATTAGAGTTTATGTAAAAGAGTCGACATAAACAATCTTGTATCAAGATATAGGGGAACATGCTTAGCCAGTTATAAGAAACTATCATTGTTTGAAAGTTATAAGTAAATGGTGTTTTGATAGGGAAACAAATAACCTATTGACTATGATAATTTGTTTATTAATATTCCCAAAATAATGTCTCATAATTGATCATCAATATATTTTGTCGAATGATTGTTGAAAACCTCATGAAATCTTTATTTAGAGTTATAAATGATTGTAGACGTTTATATGTATTATTTATTGTTTGTTTGAGGTCATGTATACAGTACATATTATGAGTAGATTAATATGTATAGGTGTATATACATATATAATATGCATTAGTATATTGTGGTGGTTCCTATAGTTCTATTGATTTATATAAACTAAGTTCTATATTCTTGAAGAGTGTAACACCAGCAATATATATACATGGCTCTCTAAAACATAACACGATGTATAAATGAAAGATCATGTTCAAACAAAACATAATTAAGATTATGAGACTTTGATTCTTGAAATTGTTATAACTGGTTGTTTGTATTTGAGTAGTTGTGCTAAAAAACAATGGACTATGATAATATGGGTTGTCATAGAGTAAATTATATTTGGAAACTAGTTATAGTAATTATAAAATTGCAATTTAGATGTATATTACCTAGATGGTATAAGTTGTAGTTGTTATTCTTATTATTTATGTGTTAAATAATGTTGTGGAGATTCATTCATATATTTGACAGATTAAATGTATGCATTTTGAATATTCTTATACTTAACATGTTTTATGATTGCTAGTAGGAGATAATTTGTATGAATTTGTTGGTTATATTTATGATAACCAAATTCTATAGTGTTGGTATTGAGTAAGAAGTGAATGAATTTCACTAGCTTACTAGCATTACAATGCCATATGAAAGCAATCTGATCAAGTGGTGTGTTTGAAATTAACTAATCCTAGAGATCAATGACTATTGAAATTTTTTGACCAAAGTAATGTTAGTTAGACATTGTTATTTCATATGTATGATTTACATGTTTGTGTGATACCATGTTAGAACGGATTTTTTATGGTATACTACATGTTCTTAGAAATCATACAACACACAGGTACTAGCTAGTCTCTCTAAATTCTCACATTGTAATTATCTACTCATCCACGAAAGGAGAGACGATTGTGTGGGAGATTGATGGTTTGTGGTTGATATGGAAAAGCGCTTAGACGATGCTCTTCCTCCCCACAACAGTACTTCCTTGGAGACAACACTTGAGATTGTCATAGATACTCATATTTTGTGGATCCATGTATCTTGTACATTGTATTTATTATTGAAATATTATCCCTAAGGTGATGTACTTATTTCTTATTATACATTAACAATGGTCGGTAGATATTTTTACTAGCCGTGGCTAGATATCTGTAATTATTTTTTATATTCAGTTATGATGTGTTTCATATGATGATAATGATCAGTGATGGACATATGTCACATATTTATTTTACAATTATCATACTTATAGTATTTTATATGGATAATTAATAATATTCTCATGGTGTAATCTAATGAAAGGATATATTGTTTAAATTTAAAATAAAAATTACGTATTTCTAGGTAGATCCTAGAGGGGATGTTACAGACTCATTCCACTTGAATGAAATTACCACCAAGGCATTTGAGAAATTGAAGGATGCCATGTGCACCACTTTAGTTTTAACTACCTTATATTTTCAAAAGACCTTCATTAATGAATGTGAGAAGTCAGGATGTGGAATGGGGGAATACTCATGCAAGAAGGGTGACCCATTACATTTGAGATTCGTTAGCTCAAGGGTAAGAATTTTATAAAGCCTTTTGTTGAGGAGAAGTTGATGACTACTCTTCATGCATTCAGAGAATGGAGATCTTATCTAATGGATAAACACTTTAAGGTAAAGATTGATAATGATTGTCTAAAATACTTCTTGAGACAAAGGCTCTCATCCAAAAAAAAAAAATGGGTAACCAAAATGTTAGGAGATGAATTTGAAATCATAAAAAATTAAGGAAAGGATAATGTAGTACTAGATGCACTATCTAGAAGGGATGAATCTACAGAGGCATTATTAGAGTTCATGTTCATATGGCAAGAAAATTCGGTGGATGAGGCAAGATCAAAATAAAACACTGACATTGATAGACATGCTCTGATTCATAATCTCCAAAAAGATTCTAGTGTCTTAGATAAGTTTGAGTGGAAAGGGAATGATTTATTATATAAAATTATATTGTATCTATGCCAAAATCATGCCCTCAAGCACAATATCCTTATAGAGCTCCATGCATCTCTAGTAAGGGGCATTTGGGATTTTTGAAAACTTATGATAGAATAAAAAAATATTTATTTTGGGAATGAATTGAGGGGGATATCCATATTTTTTTGGATGAATGCATGGTGAGTCAACAAAAAAAGGGTGGGACAATCAAGACCCTGGGTCTTCTATAATCCTCATTTATTCCTATCCAAAGGTGGGAGGAGGTTTATATGGATTTCATAATAGAGTTTCCTAGGTTGGAAAGTAAAAATGTTAACATGGTAATCATGGGTAGGATCATAAAATATGCCCATTTTTATGTCTTGTCATATTCATTTGTAGCTAGTATAGTAGTAGTTTATTTTGTGGAGGCAATTCATAAGCTACATGACACCCCTAAGATCATCGTAAGTGATTATGATCCTATCTTTACCAGTAATTTTTGGATTGATTTATTCTCATGTTCATGTATCTAGTTGGTTCATAGCTCATCATGTCATCTTCAATCTTAAAGATAAACATAGGTGGTCAAAATTTTCCTAAAGGGTCATCTCCATTGTTTTGCATTATATAAATGTGAAATATGTGTTCATTGGCTGCCAATAGCATAATGGTGGCATAACACTTCCTTCTACACCTCATCCAAAATGCCTCCATTTGTGGCATTGTATGGGTACCAAACCACATCCATCACCTCATCCTTGAAAGTTTAGGCAAAGTTTTGAGCTATTGAAGAACATATTTAACGAGATACTAGATACTCTAAGAGAGAATTTGGTAATGACACAAAATTGAATGAAACAACAAACATATCAACACCATAGTGAGAAGCATTTTGAATTTTGTGATTGGATATTTTTGAATCTAAAACCATACAAACAAATGTATTTAAAGCAACAAAAAAGGGCAACAAAATTTCTCCTAAGAATTACGGACATTATCAGATCCTACATAAAATTGGCAGTTTCACATACAAGTTAAAGTTATCTCAGTCTACACACATACATCTAATATTTCATATCTCCTACTGAAATAAGGTAATTGGGTAGAAAGTATTTTCCCATATTAAGTTACATGAGCTAGATGAGGAAGGTAGAGTCATTCTAGAACTTGAGGAGATTCTTCAGACACACACTAAAAGGTTGCAAACAAGGGCGATTAAGGATCATTTGATCAAGTGGAAGAATTTGACCAACGAGGATGTAACATAAGAGGATGAAGCATTCCTACAACAACATTTAGATTTATTTAACATTGAGGGAAATATTTATTTAAAATAAATGGGCATGTTATGCCTTTAACTTATAGTTTATATAGGGATATGTGTGATGAGTCTGTGGCCTACATAGTCTTTTACCTTATATTGTCACATTTCTCTATGTCCTCATATTATTAGTAGGGTCGATCTATGGAGTAACCATAGCCTAAGTAGGGTATATATAAGAAGTATTGGTTAATACTAGAGGATCATATTATGAATTTTGTTCTTATTGCATGGTTGTGGAGGTTGCCCCCTCAAAGTGGTTCAATCTTATGTATCAAGTATTATGCTATGTTATCAACTATTGGTGTGGATTTATTTATTCTACTTTTATTGTAATATAATTTTGTTAATATGCTCTTGATATTTACATTTACTTCAATTATTAAGAATTGACGTGATCTATCTAAGTAATTTTATTACACGACATACTTAAAAATTAAATAAGGCTATTATATTGAAGAGCATGCAATATAATAAATCATAAAAAAATTAGATAAATTTAGATTTAATGCTATGAGAAACACTGTTACAGGTATAAACCACTGAGAGGGGGGGAGGTAAATCAGTGGTGGCAAACCATCCAATTCAATTTCCAAACCCTTAAAATATTTAAGCATTCAACACAACCATTCATGAAGCATTCAAGATGTTTACAACAATGAACAATAGATAATGCAAGATCACACACACAACATAATATCTCTGTGGGCAACCCTCTTAAAGAATAAAACCCACTCTCAAAGCTACAAACACATGGACTACTTGTCTTATAATAAGTATACAAACATGAGACTTTAGTGAAACACCTATTCCATAAGGAGCACCTGCCCCTAGGATGGTCAAGTCTTTCTAACCTAAATTTATTGAAACACCTATTTCATAAGGAGCACCTACCCATATGATGGTCAAGTCATTCTTACCTAAATTTAGTGAAACACGTGTTTCACAAAGAGCATCTACCCCTAGGACGGTCAAGTCCTTCTGACTTGAATTTGGTGAAACACTTGTTTCACAAGGAGCACCTACCTCTAGGATGGTCAAGTCCTTATGACCTAGATGTTGAGTACCCTCCAAAAACCTATGATATGAACATCTCTTTATCATTTATTGCCTACCAATCTGATGGAAACACCCTACAAACACATACCCCTTCACTTCTTCACACACTCACAAACATCTAAAACCACCTTTTGAATCACTCTACACTTCTCAGCAACAATTCTATCACATTCTCAATAATATGACCAAATGGTCATACACACAGACCATACTTTGATCTACCTCTCAAATCAACCACTAATTTCACATAGACATCATCTATCCTTCGCTCACTCTCAAGGCATCCAAAACATCCATTTGGATCACTCTAGACTTCTTCACTCATCCTCAATCTTCAAACCTACAAGAGAACTATTATGACATCAAAAATATGACCTATAGGTCATACACACAATCATCAACCTACTCTGCTCTACAACCCATCCACTAGGCACACACCCTTTCTTATTTCCTTCACTCTACAATACTCACACACACCTCTTCTTCTAAGTCTATAAACCATCACTTTTGTTTTAACTTTTATAGATTCTTCATGATTATCAACATCTAGGTCAGCCATAATACTTTCCTTATCCCTTAATACATATAACATATCTCAATACCATCCACATAGGTTGGCCAAATCATCCATGGGTCGCCCTTAAGTAGCTAAACCTTTCAATCAGGCCTTAGTAGCCTTTATAGGTCTCATGGAGACCTATTCACCCATTTAGCACTCCATTGAGTAAAACAAGAACATAAGATCACTTGAAAATACATAGGTCCACTCCACATGACCTTTTATATATCCTCAAATGATTATAGTCATCATCACACACCTTTATGTATGCTCAATCTACTCAAACATTAGCCTTGTACACAAGAACACCATGAACGAGCAAACAATCAACTTCTAAGTATTTGTTCATATTGAATATGGATTTTTCAAAACTAAAAATCCATACAGATAATCTTATGGAGTCTACAACACTATCTAATAGCTAAATCACCTTGAAACATCAAAATACCATCAGAACAACTCAAACATCCTTCTTGGGTCACTTATAGAACATGGTCAAACACACAATCAATTTTGGATCTTAATAAATTTGTTTATAAAAACATTTGGACATTCTAACTAGATTAATTGGATGTGCCTTGAAGTCTTCTACAAATTTTTTTTTTATTGCATCAATAAATTCATCCTAGATCAAAAGATATGAGCAAAATACTGTAGAATGGTTTTTCCCTTTGCTAAATTAAATGCTAACGATCACAGTTAAACATCAAACACTTTATCATTATCTTGTGCCCTCTCATATCTTCAATAAATATAAAGCATTGATCTTCCTTAAAAGTATCTTGATCTTTAATTATGTTAAACAACTGTCACTTTGACCTCATCTCATGCTCCCTAACAACTTTGACCAAATATGTATTATTGATCTCCTTGGGTTAGCCTAGTCTTTACCTTTGCTTACCGCTAAACATCAAACACTTGTTATGATCACACTGCTTCCTAAAAATTTAGAACAACTTTACTCCATTGATATCTTTTAGAGTATCCTATAATTTAACTTCATTAAACATTTGTCACTTTGACCTATTTGACTCAATACAAATCATTGATCTGCATGTACGAACACCCACTCACCGTTGATCTTTATCTGACAAGTTTCATGTTCATCATTAGATCTCTAAAAAGAATAATTTTCATCATTATATCTTTATCTAGCTAGATTAATTTCATGCCATAGATCTGTGATGTGATTAAACGCGCACCATTAGATCTCTCTTTGCAAAATTGGCTAAGTATGGGAACTTAGTGAACTTCTATCTGAGAAGCCAACTTTGCACCTTAATTACTTTTGTTCTGCCCAACCTCATGACCTAAAACTTGGACCACATCATCAAATTCATAGGTTAATCCATCCATATATCAATTTATTCCTATAACCTTCACACGTGTGAAATATAATGTCATCAATATGCCTACTTAGATTTTTTTGTCACAGAACAACTTATGCCAAAATGAACATAATGAAAAATCAGATGAATAACATGCATTTCCACAAGCTCTTCAATCATCCTTGACCTATGATATGACCCCTCACACATGCTCAATACTTCAGACCCATCCCTAATCATGCCAAAACTGAAGATCAACCAAGCTTGCTTCAAGCATACTAGGACAAGCACATTGCACACTTTATCATTGCCACTTAGACTATCAAGACACTTCATCCACTTACCTAAACACCTCCATTAGATCAGTAAAAACTCTCCAACAATATCCCCTTTTGTCATTGATGTCAACACCCATCATACATCTCACCTTCCTTCTCTTTCTTAAAACACTCTCATAATATGAACCGTCTCCCTCTTTGACACAATGACAAAGTGGGCACAAATTGATCCTAAAGACCTAAAAATACCACCAACAGGAGAGGAACACCTTAGAAATATGATACAAACTCCCCTTATCTTGATCCTACCTCTTCTTGCCTTGACAACTTCCTCTTGCTACATGTCAACACTCTCTTTAACCAAGCACTACAACCAATGAAGAAAGAACACACAAAAGCAATGAAATATAATGGAACTCACCAAAAAACATTTGAGAGGGACTGCCCCTAATATATCTAAGCCATTTCACCTCTCGAGCATCTTCAGATCTCCACCCACCTTGAAGAACCACCATATAAGCTTCCTAGCCTTCTGTGTCAAGCTACCTCAAGGGCCACTAACAGAACTTTGTGCCATTTACCAAACATAAAACATGATCTAAAGTAACCTATGAACTCACCTTGAAACACTCATGCCTTGCTATTTTTGAGAAACTAAGTAAAAACATCAAATCTTCGCATTAAGCCTGTCTAGACTCCTTGTAGCCCTACTTAGAACTTGCAGAGCCCACAAATTTCAATAGTCAAACTTTCAAGACATAAAACTTCATATCTAAAGCATTCTCATATTCCTCTTTAAGCCAAAAAAATTTCATCACTTAAATCATCTTCTATAGCATACTTCATTCATAAATCTACTAGCCAATTAAGCCTCCATTTTGACAAAAACTTGAATAATTTGAAAACATAAACCTTTAAGTCTTTGTGAAACTTGATTTGACAACCCATTTGGTCCATTCAACCTATTAAGTAGCCTCATACCTCAAATCACAAGGCAAACCACTTTTATATCATAGCCCAAAACTCTAGACTCTCAAAATAAATAGTATCAACAAACCTCCTTATGGTCAATACCCACCTCTGAAACTTCTTTCACACCTTGAGACAACCATCACACATTTATGGACCAAGATTTGAGCCTCCATAATTTTGGGAACCCATACATCCTATAACCCATTTTAGCCATGCTTGCCTTTAGGTCAAAATTAAGAAAATTGAGAGCACTAAAAAAATCTCCAATTTGACTTCAACATACCTTGAGACCACAAAACCACCTAGAGCATGCTAGAATAAGGTCAACAAACCTTTCTACACAAAATTATCATCTTTACAACACACAAATCCTCCTTTACCACCTGAAAACCTTCAATCTTGTTGTTCCCCAAAAATGTCACTCATTTTTGGGACAACATATGAGCTATTGTGGTCCTGCACAGCCGAAAATAATCTCTTCCCTTCTTGAAATTTGTTCTGAGCTTTCAAATTCCTCATTTTTCAAGCTTTTTCAGTAAAGGGAATAGCAGGTTCAACAGGTTCAAAGGCTTCTGCAGGCGAGTTTAATCAAAAGACCCAGTATCCAATACTTGGTCATCTTCAGGATTGGGTCAGCACCTTGGTTCAATCAAAAATGTCCATTAGCAAGCATCTAAGTAAGGATTAAATTATTGAACCATTGAACCTTGAACCATTTTGGTTCAACGGGTTCAATGGGTTCAAAGGTTCAACTTCATTAGCAAGAGCTAGCCGCATTTGTCAGAGGTTCAAAGTTCAACCATTTCAAAGGTTCCATGGCTCTGAACACTTAACGAGTTTCAAAGGCTTGAACTGTTGAACCTTGAATCATTTTGGTTCATCAGTTCAACGGGTTCAACGTTCAAATAGTTCAACGCGTTTGGTTCAAAGATATCAAAAGGACTCAGCCAAATCAAAATAATGAACCAACCGAACCGTTGAACCTTGAACTGCTTCATAGGTTCACGGGTTCAAAGGTTCAAAGGCGGCCTCAGTCAAGGAAAGGAGCACACAAAAGAAAAGGATGAACGGAAGCTACCAAGTGTCATCTGCCGAGACACTTTATACTTTGTTTTTAAGAGTGGTGGATACTGCCACGTGTCCCTTGTAAAGCTTGTCAGAAGCCTCCAAGTGTCATCGTTCGTAAGAACCCAAGTGAACCCTGAACATTTCTACGATGTCACAAAAGCCTGAGAGCAAGAAGTGCCAAGTGTCACCAGCGGGAGGTTGCAATAAGATTCAACAGAAGATGCCACATGTCTTTGGTTAAAAATGGCAAAACATGCCACGTGTCAAAAATGGGGCACTCCCAACGCAGAGATGTAGAGTCAAAGAAAGATTTCCTTCAGACAGTTTGTCCAAAGGAAATAAAGGGTCAAGCCTCAAAATGCAGTAGAAGCTACCAAGTGTCATGATCTGAGATACAGCCTCCAAAAATTTTCAAGGTTGCAGAACTCACCACATTTTTCATCCCAACGTAGCAGAAGCTACCAAGTGTCTGCATCTGCGCCAACAATCTCTAAAAAGTTTCAAAGCTTATTTTGATAAGCCTATTTCAAAGTTGTGGATGCTGCCATGTGTCCTCACCCACGTCATAGTAAAAATTGGCCATATCAAGCGAAAAAGACACAAAGAGAGTTGCTAAGAAGAATGACAGGCCCACAAACGTCAAATTTAAGACGATTGGCTAGCCGATAACTTTCAAAAGATAAAAGACCCGTGGGTAGCAAAGTCGCTACGAGGTTCTGTTGAGCTTTGCAAATTTAAAATTTGGACTCAAACGCATTCAAAGACCCTAAAGTTGGAGCTAAATGAGAAGAGACAAGGAGGGAAACTCAGCAGGAATTAATTCTAGTAGGTGAAGTAGTTTGCTGGGTAGATATTTGGGGCCTGCAAACATTGAAAGCGCAGCCTGTTTATCCCCTTTAGAATAAAGGTAGAGTAGACAGTTGCATGGCTAGAAGGTGATGGAATGAGTAATTTAGGCTTGGGAGTAGACAAAGGAGATGAACCAACACACCACAGTTAAGGCAACCGCCCTGCTCCAACATGGCCCTTCCTGACAGAACCAAGAATGCATCTAAGGCATTGATTGCGTAGCATGGGTCACTCCATGGGAAAAAGTGACAAGCCTCTCTTTGCCTCTATATATTGTAATTTCCCATTTGATGTAAAGGAGATCTTCCCAATATAGAAGCAAAACTCTGCCCAAATTGAAAGGCAAATACTGAGACATTGAGCTCAGATTATATTTCATATTATTTTATCTGAATGAGAAAGTAAGTGATTCGCAGACTTTGTGTTGTATAGCTTGTATCATTTTAGGAGATTGTTCTTATGTCTGTCTTCTGAATGTGTTCTTGTTTATTTAATTTAACAAGCAGAGCTAGTGGAAGTGATAAGGAAGGTGTCCTGAAACCAGTAACTTTCAGACTTTGTGTTGACATAATTGTTTTTAGTGTGTGTTTTTATTTTCTATTTCTATGTAAAGGACCTTGGGATGACTTTGTGCCCCCATTGTTCTTCGTATCTCACTCTTGGGTAGTCAAGGTGGAGACTTTGTGTTACATCTTATATTACTAGATGCTACGCCCTTGGCACCCTGTTACTTATCCTACCAGAAAGATTCATGTTGTTTGCAAGAACAAGCACTTCTGAAAGAAGAGAAGTGCCTTCTGTCGCTTCACCAGGATTTCTACTATCTAGGAAGGGATCTGGCTCTTGGCTGAATGTTACTTCTGAAAGAAGAGAAGTACCTTCACCAATCACCCATGATTTCTCCTCTATTTGTTAACATCATCTTTGAAAAAAGAGAGATGGATGGCTTATCCCACCCCTGTGTCTTACTTTCTACTTATATATATATATATATATATATATATATATATATATATATATATATATATAGTCTCCGTATGTTTAATAGGGAACCTCCCCTTAATGAGAGGAGAGATTTGTCCCCTGTTGATGTAGTAAAACTGCACACCTGGATGACCAATCTCCCTATGCTGTGGTGATAAGAACTATTTTGCTCACCAGTTAGCTGGTTGACAAAATATTCACCCAACAAATATGACCCTACAAACTGCTCCAACTGAAAATACCCAACTCTTGCCTTCTTAGACCTTGAAAACATCAATTTTGCACTTCAAGCTCCATCTAGGTAGAGACCACTGACCAAAATGGCCATCTCAGAGAAATGGATGTAAAACACTTTCTTTGACCAAACAAACATCTAAAACCACTTTGAATGAACTTGAACTCATTCTTCTTATACACCATATCATTCTAGTCTTCATTCTCTACCTTTGACCAACTACTCCATCCATTAAAAAATGATAGGAACTCACTTTTAGGACCAAAGTCCCTAAATAGTCTTAGAACACACAATTCACCACAACATCTAAGGCAAGCTCATGAACTTATTTCTCCCCCTTAACCAAGCACATCTTCTCATGTCCTTTCTTGTCTTGTAACATCAACCAAAGCTCAACTGGCATCCACCATGCTTCCTCTTGATTATCAAGTGTCTCCTTGAAGCCTATATAGAGACACCCTAACTCATAATGTCTTAGAATAATGTGAAACCAGGAGTTGTCCATAAATCCTCGTATTCCTTCTCCTCCTTGGTCATTTGATACTGATAATTCTTCTACTTCTTCTTAGGCTTAAGAGAAACAACATGCTCATCCACTATAATATACTCCTTTTCTTCTAATATTAGATTGACAACGTATGAGGACACTAAAGATTCTTGAAATACATTTTCAACTGAAGAAAGAACCTCATCAATGGGCATTGACAATTGATGTTATTTGCATGAAAATTGATCAACAATAGTAATATGTCTTCTAGAATCCATACACGCCTTGGAACTAGCCTCAACCAGCACCTTGGTCTTTGACTTGAGCTTGGTCTCTTCTTTCACAACATGAGCAGACAATGAGAGCACTTGTCACTCTCCAACTTCTGTAGCATTCTCCACCATAGTAAATAAATTACTTGGAACTGTAGACTCATCATGAATCACACTTACCACCTTTGGTTTCCATGAGTTAACTTCCCTTCTTTCTTGCACTCTAGGATCCTAATTAAACCTATTCTATCTTGTAGGTCTTTGCTTGCAAAATATAACAATGTGACCTCTCTCTTGATAGTTGAAGCACGTCATACCTTTTGCACTAAGCTTATCCTACCTTTCTTGATTAGAATAAAATATTGTAATATGTCCATTGTTTTGATAATTGAAACAAACTACTTCTTTCAAAGAAGACTCACCTTGCCCTACCTAATTTAGATAATGTTTAGCGAAATGTCCCTCATCAAGATAGTTGAAGCACTTAACTTTTTTCACACATTTTGACTGATGACCCCCATTATAGTTCCATGCAAACTCATTTTTAACAGGTCTCTTACATTCTCTAGCTCTATGCCCAAACTGATTACAGTTAAAATGATAACCATTAAAGTTTATATGCCTAATAGCATTAGGTTGTCTCACCTGATTGGTCTTCAATCTATTTTCACCATTATTTCTTGACTGATTGGTGACTTTCAAGGGCTGATCCACCTTGCTCTCATTGATCTTGATGTCAACTTGAGAAGCAACTTTGGACTCTTCATTAAAACCCAATTTGGATATGTCACTAGAAGACTTTTGACTCTTTAGGAGATTATCCAGATCATTAGAACTTTTATCAAACTTGAAAAATGATTTATCCTTGCTTGCAAACTTCTCTAACTCAAATTTCAATGACTCAATTTCAATTACATACCTTGAGCACTCGTCTTCTTTAGCTTTCAGGCTTGTAAATAGGATTTTTAATTAACAATTGATATGCTTGACTATATCTTCATACTCCTAGGTGTCTTCATTCATTCTTGCTTCAAACACATTGAATTTCTCCTCATAATCATTGATTTGTGATTTCATCTTCTTATTAATTTTCTTCTCAATCTTCAGTTCTTCAAGAGCATTCATCAATTCAGTCTCATAGTCCACATCATCTTTGTCATCATCTAAATCACTCCAAGTAGATTCCTTTTGATATGAGCAACTTCCTTCCTCAACCATGAAGAGGTCTTCATCTTCAACATGACCATCATCTTCATGACCATAATCTGAGTCACCATCTTCACTCTCATCTGATGAGCTACAATTTTTATTGGTGTAGAGACTCTTCTTGTTCTTAAAGGCCTTCTTCTTGTTGTCATACTTTTTGAATCCTTTATTCCTTTTATCAAACTTGTATGTTTTATTGTCTTCATCTTGGCCTTGACCATGCTCTTCATTATCATTTTTTTTATGCTTATGAGGGCATTTATTATCAAAATGTTCTACCTCTCCATAATTGAAACATTTAAAGGGTAGTTTACCTTTATACTTACTTGAGATTGTTTTCAATTTCTTTGTAAACAAAACAATTAGTTCATCTTCATCGATATCATATATGTCATCCTCCTTGAGTTTCTTGCCTTGGAATTTCTTCTTTGGCTTCATTTTTGTCTTGAATGTTGCTTCCTTCTTTGCTGATATCATCATTTACTCTCATCTCATGGGCAGTAAGGATGTCATGCAATTCATCTATCTTCAACTGAGTAAGATCATGACTTTCTTTTACAACAAACACTTTTGAATCAAATTTGAGGGATAAAGACCTTAATATATTTTATACTACAATAGCTTCTTCAAGCTTCTCTCCAAGACCTCTAATGATGTTCACAATCTCATCAAATCTCTGTAAAAAAGATGTCACAAAATCTTCTTCCTTCATCTTGAGACTCTCAAATTATTATCGGTTAGTCTACAATTTAGCCAACTTAATCTTTGAATCTCTTTCATAAATAGTCTTCAACTTATCCCACATTTCCTTGGTAGATATACAATGGATTACCTTAGTGTATTCAATCTCTGACAGACCACAGGTGATAGCATTAATTACCTTAGAATTGCTCTCAAACAACTTCTTATCTACAACACTAGATGGAAGAGTAGTAGGTGCAGAATAACTATCCACAATAGATTTCCACGTGTCAAACCCTAGGGACATGATGTAGGTCCTCATCCTTGCACTCCAAAAAGCATAATTGGATCTATTGAACATTAGTGCTTGCTTAGTGGAAAAACCTCCTTGCATTTAATGGTTACCTATAATGTACCTTGGATCACCTTAAAACTGTTAAGCCTCTACCAAAAGACCGACTCTAATACTAATTATTAGAGGTGAAAACCACTGGGGGTGAATCAGTGGTGGTAAACCATCCAATTTAATTTTCAAACCCTTCAAATACTTAAGCATTCAATACAACCATCCATGAAGCATTCAAGATGTTTATAGCAATGAACAATAGATAATGCAAGATCACACACACAACACAAGATCTATGTGGGAAGCCCTCTTAGGGAATAAAACCCATTCTCAAGCCTAAAAACACATGTACTACTTATCCTATAATAAGTATGCAAACATGAGACTTTAGTGAAACACTTATTCTACAAAGAGCACCTGCCCTTACGATGGTTAAGTCCTAACCTGAATTTAGTGAAACACCTGTTTCACAAGGAGCACCTACCCATAAGATGGTCAAGTATTTATGTCCTAAATTTAGTGAAATACGTATTTCACAAGGAGCACCAGCCCCTAGGATGGTCAAGTCCTTGTGGCCTAAATTTAGTGAAATACATGTTTCACAAGGAGCCCCTACCCCTAGGATGGTCAAGTCATTCTGACCTAGATGTTGAGCACCCTCCTAACACCTATAATATGAACATCTCTTGATCACATATTGCCTACCAATCTGATGGAGAAACCCTATAAACACACCCCCCTTTACTTCTTCACACACTCACAAACATCCAAAACCACTTTTTGGATCACTCTACACTTCTCAGCAACAACTATGTCACATCCTAAAAAATATTACCAAATGGTTTTACACACAGACCACACTCTGATATACATCTCAAATCAACCACTAAGTTCACACAGACATCATCTATCCTTCACTCACACTCAAGGCATCCAAAACATCTTTTTGGATCACTCTAGACCTCTTCGCTCATCCTCAATCTTCAAACCTATAAGAGCACTATTTTGATATCAAAAATATGACCAATATGTCATACACACAATCATCAAACTGATCTAATCTACAACCCATCCTTTAGGCACACACCTTTTTTTCTTTCCTTTGATCTATAACACTCACACATACCTCTTCTTCCAAGTCTAGAAACCATCACTTTTGATTTCATCATTTATAGAGTTTTTATGATTATCAACATCTAGGTCAGCCATAATACTTGTCTTAGCCATAAAGTCATTTAATATAGCTCAATAGCATCCACATAGGTCAATCAAAGCATCTATAGGTCACCCTTAAGCAACTGCACCTTTATATTAGTCCTCAATAGCCCTTATAGGTCTCATGGAGACTTATTCACCCATTTAACACTCCATTGAGTAAAATAAGAACACAAGATCACTTAAAAATGCATAGGTCCACTCCACATGACCTCTTATACATTTTAAAATGATTACAATCATCATTACACACTTACGCGTATGCCCAGTCTACTCAAATATTAGCCTTGTACATAAAAACACCATGAATGTATTAGTGTAGGTTTTTATTTTTCCCTATTTATTAATTAGGGAATATCATATATTTGTGCATACATGGAGTTTTCCTACATTTGTGGGATAGGCTAGCTTATGTGGAGATTGTGTGTCATATTTGTGTCATAAGGTGTCATAAGAATGGCATAAGATACTCCTATTCTGGGTATGGGAGTTATTTCTCTATTCTTAGCACCTTGTCACCACCTTTTTTTGAGGAGTCTATTCTTGGGGTGCTTTGACCACCTTTTGTGGAGGAGTCTATTCTTGGGGTGCTTTGACCACCATTTGTGGAGGAGTTACTTACTAGCTCTCCTATATGTATTCTTTATTTTGGCCATTTCATGTTGAATAATTCAGATTTGGTTTCTCCATTTTGTTTTGTGCAATTTATCTTCTTGTCATTGTCAAATTGCTTTAGCATCTTTGTGGTGTGCACTTGTTCATCTTGTGTGATCACGTCTTCATTGCACTCACGTTATCCGAATTTTGGCAACAACAACTCCGATATGGTATCAGAGCCTTTCCCGGTAATCTTGTGTATGATTATGCTTTTTTAGCTTATTTTGAAATCAAAAGGAGTGGAGTTTGTTTTTTATTTTTAAATTTGATCAAAAATTAAAAAAAAATACATCAATTCTGGTTAGTTTTCTTGGAGATCATTGCATTTGGGTGTCTTTGTTGGTTCAGCAGTTAGCTTGAATGCCATTGTTGAGCACTCAGCACAGAGGGAGGAGCAGCACTCATCTGGTTCAGCGATTCCTTCTTGTCAGCAGTCAACTTTGCACACCAAACAGTAGTCTTCAGCTGAGTCCGACGTCCTGTTTGCTTTTGTCTTGCATTGATTGCTCTAAGACGCATTTTCGGCTGAGTCCGACGTCTTTTGAGCGTGCACTTGCATACTTGAGGGGGGCTCAATATTTCGAGGGGGTGTGATTGCTTTCCACAACTTGCAACTTCACTTTCATTCTCCTTTCTGCATTCAATCACAACTTGCAAATCAACACAACTTCACCTAATTTCAGCTAAAAATGGATTCTTTTCAACTCAAACCCCTAACACCCTTCAACTATCATGAATGGAAAGTTAAAATGTCAATCATTCTTAGAAGCAAAGGGTTTTATATGATCACAATGGGTACAGAAGTAGAACCTAACACAGATGCTGAAAATGTTAAGTGGTACAACCGTAGTGATGTAGCCTTTGGGTTACTGAGTTTTTTCGTGTCTCCAAAACTACTCTTCCACTTAGAATCCTCCTAAACTCCTAATGACATATGGGACACCTTAGAAAAGTTGTTTGGGAAGCTTGATGAGATGAGAGGTCATGAGCTTGAAAACGAACTCATAAGTCTAAGTCCTAGTAACTTTGACACCCTACATGACTTCTTTACTAAGTTTAAGGCCCTTAGATTGCAATTGAAAGAATGCGGGATAGAGAAGAAAGATGATCAACTCATACTTTCTATTCTCGCAAAGTTAGGTCCTAGTTATTCAGTCTTTGTCTCCACTTTCCATGCCACTAAAAGTGCCCTTGGAACTGCATGGAAAATGCCTTCTTTGGATTCATTCATTGCCGACTTGACTAGGGAGAAAGATAAGCTAATTCAGATGGGCACAATGAAGTCTACTCAACCCCAAGCTTTGATAGCTGGAAATGGTAAGGACAAGACTTCAACAAAGGAGAAGAAGAAAAAGAACAAAGATCAAGAGAAAAAGAAAGAAAACACCAATCCTGCCAAAAACAACACTGAGTCTTCATCTTCCAATGCTAAACCTAAGAAGGAGAAGGTTAAGTGTGCCTATTGTAAAAAGAATGGGCATGATGAACACAAGTGCATGAAGAAACAAATAGACCACCTAACTCATCTTCTAGAGAAGAACAACATAGGTGTTCCTGAGTCCATCAAGCAGAATTCATCAACCCAAGATTCTACTAAGGCAAAGGGCAAGGGTAAGGAGAAAGAAAAGGGCAAGGCCCTTATAGCTACAGCAGCTTCCACATCTTCATGGGTCATTGACTCGGGTGCTTCTCACCACATGGGCTCTTCACTAGTTGAGTTTTCATCTTTAGAGCCTTGTAGCATGACTTCAATTAGTTTGGGTGATGACACATCAGTTTTCGTTGCAGGGAGAGGGTCAGTTGAAATGGAAGGAGGAACATTCAACAATGTTCTAAGTGTTCCTTCTCTTTCAACCAATCTCCTATCAGTGTACCAAATCATTCACATTTGTTGGGGCATGAGAGTTGAATTTTCACCAGATTCAATATCTATCAGGGAGTTGCATAGTGATACTACAGTGGCAGTGGGAAGGGTAGATCACCAAGCCAGGTTATACACCTTTTCACATTTTGCATCAAGATTTTTCTCCTACAGCATTGCTGACTCATTCAGATGGAGTTAGCAAATTGTGGCATGAGCGGTTTGGCCACCTTAACTACCGCTATCTTGAACAACTTTGTAAAAATGACATGGTCATTGGCTTGTCTCGTGTCCAATTCTCAAAAGGACTTTGTGAGGGGTGCTCCCTTGGGAAGCATCCCGAAACAAAATTTGACAAAGGCAAAGCTTGGAGGGCTTCACAACCTTTGGAGTTAGTCCACAGTGATGTATCAGGACCCTTTCCCAAACCATCTTTGACAAGGTCCAAGTACATCCTCATTTTCATTGATGATTTCTCTAGGTACACTTGGATATATTTTATCAAACAAAAGTCTGAAGTGTTTGAACATTTTCTAAACTTCAAGGCTCTTGTTGAGAAACAGAGTGAGAAATCCATCAAAGTTCTTCGAACTGATAATGGAGGGGAGTATGTCAGCATCACATTTGAGCAATTTTGCACCACAGAGGGGATTGATTTGCAACGCACAGTCACCTACAGTCCTTCACAGAATGGGGTTGCAAAACGCAAGAATAGGTTCTTGAAAGAGATGGGTCGCTGTATGATTCACTCTAAATCCCTAGCACCACAGTACTGGGCTGAAGCCATCAATTGTGCTTGCTACATTCAAAACAGGGTTTCTCACAAAGCTTTGAAAGGGATAACATTCTTTGAAGCTTGGCATAAAAGGAAACTTGATGTTGAGCACCTTAGAGTTTTCGGATCCCCAGCCATGGCCCGCATTCCGAAGAAGAAATGCAAAGCTATGGAACGTCAGTCCAAGCCTTGCATCTTTGTAGGATATCCGGATGGTATTAAGGGATATCGCCTTCTAGATCCAGTCACACATGAGTTGTTCATCGAGAGAAGTGTCCATTTTCAGGAGAGTCCTAGAGACTCAACACTTGACACTTCTTCTCCCTCATCGGAACTACTTCTTTATGATGATTCCTCGTCAGATTCAGATCAGCCACAACAGGTTCTTGAGCCAGAGTCATCTTCTTCTTCGAGTTCAGACAGTGAGGACAGTGATGCAGTGTCATCCACCTCTAGTCAGTCAGAGGATGAGGAGTTAGCACCTGACTCGCCCACTTCTGGGCCACTTTGGGCCAGACAGACTCTTGAGAGTGCTGGCACATGGGCAGGAGACCCCGCAGATTACAGACGTACTAGAGGGGATTTTCAGAGAGATCCACATGCCTTCTTTGCTTCAGTTTCAGATCCACAGTCTTTTCGAGAGGCATCGGGGGTACCTGAGTGGGATAGTGCTATGGAGGAAGAATATTCTTCCTTAATCAAAAATCACACTTGGGATTTGACTTCGCTTCCTAAGGGAAGAAAGATGGTTCGATGTAGGTGGATATATCGGACCAAATTTGTAGCAGATGGGTCGGTTGATAAGTATAAGGCGCGATTGGTAGCCAAGGGTTTCTCACAGGTGGCAGACATTGACTACTCAGAGACCTTTACACCCGTTGCAAAGATGACTTCTATACGACTCACCTTGGCTATTGCCGTAGCACATGGTTGGGATGTGCATCAGATGGATGTGAAGAGTGCCTTTCTTCACGGAGACCTTGAGGAGGAGATCTACATGGAGCAGCCGCCAGGATTTGTTCAGGATTCTTCCTTAGAATGCAGACTTAGGAAATCTATCTATGGCCTCAAACAGGCCCCTCAGGCTTGGTATGCCAAGATGGATTCCTTCCTTCTCGCAGCAGGTTTCACTAGGTGCCATTCTGATCCTAATGTCTACTTTTTGCAGCAAGATGATTCGCTTCTGATTTTGATTCTATATGTTGATGACCTTTTGATCGTCGGGAGTTCTTCATCAGCTATTACAGCGGTGAAGGCATCTCTTCAGGAGAGATTTGACATGACAGACTTGGGTTTGTTGCACTACTTCCTTGGCATCGAAATCTCACAGTCAGATTCAGGGATTTCTCTTGCACAACCTAAGTACGCTCTCAACTTGTTGGCTCGATTTCACATGGCTGATTGCAAGCCATCTCCGACTCCCTTTCTATCAAGAGTCAAGCTTGAGACTGATTGTTCTTCATCATTGGTTGATGCCACTCAGTATCGACAACTTGTTGGTAGTCTCATCTACTTGACTCACACCAGGCCCGACATTTCATATACAGTGGGAATTGGTTTCCAGATTCATGCAGGAACCCCATGAGCTACATTGGAAAGCATATAAGAGGATCTTGCATTACATACAGGGTTCACATAGATATGGGATTCACTACAGATTTGGCACAGAGGTTGACTTGGTTGGATATACAGATTCAGACTGGGCTGGCGATTCACAGACTCGTAAGTCCACTTCTGGCTACAATTTCTCTCTAGGTTCAGGTCCTATCAGTTGGTCTAGCAAGAAGCAGAATGCTATTGCTATATCATCCACAGAGGCATAGTAAAGGTGAGCTGTTAATGCAGCCACTGAGGCTATTTGGCTTCAGGGGATTCTTTCTGAGTTTGGCATTCCTATCAGGCAGCCCACCATCATTTATTGTGATAATCAGAGTACCATACAAATTTGTAGAAATCCAGTTCAGCACCAGCGGACCAAGCACATAGAGATTCACATGCATTTCATTTGGGAGCTTATTCATAGTCAGGTCATTGACTTGATATTTTGCTAGTCTTCAAAGCAAGTTGCAGACATCTTCACCAAACCTTTCACTGAGAGTAAGTTCATTCATCTACGAGCTCTTCTTGGGGTGCGGTCTACATCTGCAGCAGCATCATCTTCAGGGGAGGCCTTCTAGCCTCTTCTTTTCTTTTATGTCTCTCTTTTGGGGGGGAGTTTTTTCTTACGAGTTTTCTCATTTTCTCTATCTTATGGGAGATTGCATTTTGTACATGGATACCTCATCAGGCCTAGTTGTCGGGACCCATTTTATATTTCCACACTTCCCACCTAAGCTGCGCTTATGGGGGGTATTAGTGTAGGTTTTTATTTTCTCATATTTATTAATTAGGGAATATCATATATTTGTGCATACATGGAGTTTTCCTACATTTGTGGGATAGGCTAGCTTATGTGGAGATTGTGTGTCATATTTGTGTCATAAGGTGTTATAAGAATGGCATAAGATACTCCTATTCTGGGTATGAGAGTTATTTCTCTATTCTTAGCACCTTGTCACCACCTTTTTTGGGGGAGTCTATTCTTGGGGTGCTTTGACCACCTTTTGTGGAGGAGTCTATTCTTGGGGTGCTTTGACCACCATTTGTGGAGGAGTTACTAGCTCTCCTATATGTATTCTTCATTTTGGCCATTTCATGTTGAATAATTCAGATTTGGTTTCTCCATTTTGTTTTGTGCAATTTATCTTCTTGTCATTGTCAAATTGCTTTAGCATCTTTATAGTGTGCACTTGTTCATCTTGTGTGATCACGTTTTCATTGCACTCGTGTTATCCGGATTCTGGCAACAACTCCGATAGAACAAACAAATAATCAACTTATAAGAATTTGTTCATACTAAATATGGATTGGTCAAGCCTCTAAAATCCAAATAGATAATTTTTAAGGAGTATAAAACACTCTCCAATATCTAAGTCACTTTGAAACATCTAAATACCATCAAAACAACTCAAACATCATTCTCGGGTCACTTACAGAACATGGTCAAACACATAGTCAACTTTGGATCTTAATAACTTTGATTGTACAAACATTCAGACCTCATAACTAGATTCACTAGATGTATCTTGAAGTCCTCGACAACTTTTATTTTTACTGCATTAAGAAATTCATCTTGGATCCAAAGATATGAGTAAAATACTACAAACTAGTTTTTCCCTTTGCTAATTTAAATGCCAACGGTCACAGTTAAACATTGAACACTTTGTCATCATATCGTGCCCTCTCATAGCTTAAACAAATACACATCATTGATATTCCTCAAAAGTAGCTTGATATTTAACTATGTTAAACATCTGTCACTTTGACCTCATCTCGTGTTCCCTAATAACTTTGACCAAATATGCACCATCGATCTCCTCAGATTACCCTGATATTTACCTTTGCTCATTGTTAAGCATCAAACACTTGTTATCATCTTGTTGCTTCCTAAGAATCTGGAATAAATGCACTCCATCAATATCTTTTAGAGTATCCTAGACTTTAACTTTGTTAACATCTGTCACTTTGACCTATTTGACTCAATACACATCATTGATCTGCATGTATGAACACCTGCTCACTATTGATTTTTATCTGATAGGTTTCACGCTCACTATTAGATCTCTGACAAGACTAACGCTCACTATTAGATCCTTATATGTTCAAATTAATTTCATGCCATAGATATATGATGTGATTAAATGCACACCGTTAGATCTCCCTTTGCAAAATTGGCTAATTATGGGAACTTTGTAAACTTCTGTCTGAGAAGCCAACTTTGCACCATAATAAATTTTACTCTCCTCAACCTCATGGCCTGAAACTTGGACCACATGATCACATTTCATGGAATAATCCATCCATATATCAAGCTACACTTGAAACCTTTAGATGTGTGAAATATAACATCATCAATATGCCTACTCAGATTTTTCTGTCATAGAACCAACTATGCCAAGATGAACATAATGAAGAACCGGATGAATACCATGCACTTCCACAAGCTCTCCAATCATCCTTGACCTTTGATAGAACCCTCACACATGCTCAATACTTTAAACCCATCCCTAATCATACCAAAACTGAAGATCGACCAAGCCTACTTCAAACATACTAGAATAAACACACTGCACACTTTGTCATTAACACTTAGACTATCAAGACACTTCATCCACTCACCTAGACACCTCCATGACATCACTGACAACTCTCTAACAAACACAATCTAATCTTAAGGGGAAAGCACAATAATTAACCCTAAGGAAATTCAAATCTAACACTAGATGGAGCAAAATCTACCCCTAGAAGGGATGTGAAAGAGCACAAGTTCACCAAAAAATGTGAAACCCCAAGGTTGCATGCAAGATAATGTGGGTTCACCAAAATGTAATTTGGATAAATGGATTTACACTAAATTACAACTCAAATACTTGATTACTTTTAACTAGGTTAAATTACATGCACAAACTAATAATCAATTCCATTTAATTAATTTTAAATCAAGAAGCACGAGAAACACATAGGTTTTAGGCTTATTTGTTTTTATTTCACAATCAGGTAGTAATCATTAGAAGGTGATATTGGAAATTCATGCTCAAAAGTGATAGGAAGCTAACCCAAAAAACTAACGATGACTAAGGAAATTTGTCTAGGCCATTCTCTTCCACTCTGGAAAATATGAATTATCATACTATTTGTGACAAATTGTAGACATCTTTAAAATAATTTGATAATTGTGTTCACTTGGTCCTGACCTCCAAAAACCTCGCTCGGTTTCTTGATCTTTTGCTATGATCATTTGCGAAACTGAACTCTTCTTCTTGCCCTAATTGAGCAACAATGGCTAAAAACTTAAGAAAAATAACAAATGTTTTGGGGCTTGTGTTAAACTAGAAAATAATCTAACGATCTTGATATTTGTTGGGCCCTTAGACTATAATAATAATAATCAAAACAACAAACCTTAATGACCAGAGAAGTTACAATGACATGTAGCCCAATGTTTTGTGATACGTGTCTAAACATAAAGTTGTGTAGTTCATTGAATACTCAAATGAATCCTTAGTTTTCTATAAAATATTTATAAGTGCTCCACAATTTTTTTATAAAATATTCAAATTACATTTTGAATATACATTGATAAATAATAATACATATATATTTATAAACAATTGAATTCACATTATAACACCCTAACAAAAAAAACTACTCAAAACTACATAAACATATACTAACACTCAAAATTGTCTTGAACATTATAATACACTCTAAACACACTACACACAAAACATATAGGGAAATTTTTTTAAAGTAAAAATAACTATAAAATGTACAATTAATACCTAATTTAAAATAATAACTAAGTGACAAATACCCAAACACTTTAACTCATACAATTTAACCATGGGAGCATATTAGATGCCTACACACATATAATTAGCCCTCGCTTTACTAATCCCATACTTCCAAATCTTGAAAACATTACAAAAACACCTTGAAAAATCTACAGCGAAATGCCTTCCTATACTTTTCAGATATTACAATGCCCACATGTAAAGGGTGTGGAGCCTGCCTTATTCTACACAGCACACACAAAATGATATCAAATACCCAGTGATTACGAAGTGGATTCTCCGATTCCTCAAACCTCAAAACCAGCAATGTTGCAGAAGCTAAATTCTGACAGGATTCATTCTATTCATGTCACATAGTTTTCTACCCATTTCTTTGTGATAGTCATTATCAGAAATGGCATTATGGATGGAACAGGGCAGCACACCAACCACTGAGAAAGAGCAAGCAGATTTGGATGCCATCAATGCCCTCAAAGAATCTTCTGCATTGGAACTCAAGGTACATACACATCTCTTTTTATTGTTTACCTTTTCAACCCTCTTCAATTTTGTTTTGATTTTATTTATGCGACTTGATTATGGGTGGTCAAGAGTTTAACTTCTGTCACTACCCATTTATCTTCTTGTCTCACTAGAATGAGGTTTCAATATCCCCCCTTTTTTTTTGGTTTGTTTTTTCAGTCTGGGTTGATTCTGGATGACCAATAGTTTAAGTTCTTTCACTATCCATTTATCTGCTTGTCTCTTTAGAGTAGGGTTTGAATCTCCTGAAGTTGAAATTACATTTCTTTTGGAACTATGCTTATTTCTTCCTGTAGAAGACGTTTTCAAAATTCTTATCCTGAAACACTTCATGCTTCTTTCTATGAGTCTGCTTGAAATAGAAATTTGGAATTTGTAACCAAATGTTCATGTTTGTGGGAGGCTCTGCAATGAAAGGGCATATTTTTAAAATTCAAATATTGGGTCCACACAGGTATGGCCACTGGGTGATCAATATTAATGGATAAAACACCATATAATATGACACAAGGATTTTAGAGTCGTAGAAGCAATTCCAAGTTGCATGGATTAGGTGTATCTGACTTGAGGTAATAAGGCATTTTTAGAAGGTTGTTGCAAGGGATTTTTTTTATTTTTTAAGCCACAGAAGAGGAGAGGGGAGGCTGAACAAGCAAACATGCTCATCCGCAACCAATCAACGATTATGTTGGTAGGAGGGCCACTTCCATTGTGGCATCACTCCCATTAGGTTGAAGATCTAGGTTCACGCATGCTCGCATATATGAAGACGACAACAGCATGTAACTCCTTTAGGTCAAATTGGTCCACAGAGCCTATTCAGATAGAAGATTGTTTCTACAATCAATAAGTTTTATGAAAATTTTCCAAGCTTATTGATCCACCCATCAGAGGTTCTGCAAGTGAGATAAATATTGTTAGAACATTTCCAATACTTTCAATTGTTTTCTTGATCCAAAATTCTAATGGTAATCTGGGTAGTCTGACTTAAATTGGCAATGAGTCTGATTGCTGGATTGAAATGTGGAAACGAGGGTTTCTATAATTCCAGTCCTGATCAACAACCTTCAGACCCTTACAAGGAATACCTTTTTAAACACTTTTTCCTGGACTAAGATTGCAATAATAAATCTTCTAAGCATACATTTAGGTAGATACAAGGTCTCTGAGATTTGAGTATCCATTTCCAATGAACCAAGATTTTGTAGCACGGCCACAAGCTGCAGCTCAGATAATCAGTAGAGGATTGGATGTTAACTTTGACAAGAGGGCATACACAACATCTCAAAATGTTGTGGCTCTGATACTACTGTTACATTCCAAATTCTCGAAGCTAACGATGAACATAAAACAACTTGAGCAGAAAGTGAAAAATATAAAAAAAAAGTTTGAAATCTATTTTTTTATTTTATTTTTTTGACATTAATCTGAAATGTTTGGAAACATACACCATATCTGGAATTAACTCAATTGAACTTTATCATGCTTCAAATAGTATTCTCAGACATCATATAAGATATGAATTTTTGTGGATTCTAACATATCAAGGCATCTCCTGCTTGTTTCTTTTTCATATGGGATATTAGATGCCTTGTGACTCCCTATGACACTTAAAACGCTTCCAAACTTCCTTATTACTTTGTAACTCCAATGTCAATATTCCTCGTAACTCCTCCACTGTGTTCTATATAACAAGATACTTTGTAACTCTAATGACATTCCCATGATGCATAGATGTATTTGATGTGTTACTCGTTTTAAATACATTTTCTAATACAAATAAACAAAAAAAAAAAAATTTACTCTAAATCAAACTAGAATTGCAACACAAAAGGAAAATGATGTCTTGGAAGAAAGGATCCAAAAAAGAAACTTGATTTGCATGGAATTCCAAAATGGCTTTGTAATATTTCTACTTGGAAGAGTTGCTTTGCTATCATTGACTGGGAAGAATTCAAAAGTTGTCTATACCTCTTTTAGAGCACCTAAATCAAGAAGGTACCTGTCTGTAAAATCCCAAGGTGAAGTGAGGTGGTGCACAACCTTAAGTGGGAGGAAGGCAGCTACTTTTGTTACTACCTCTCGGGCAGTCAGGTAGGCATTTCTTTCTCACTGTTGGAAAGGATGCATGGTTGATATTGTTGTCAAAAGACTGGAGATTGTCTACTAGATGTGCAAATAAAATATAAAATTTACAACCCCAGGATTTAATTATGTTCTAAGACAGAAATCCTAATTCTATTTTTATTTTGGGTATTAAAAACATAGAAAATGCAGTTTGTACCTTTCATTTGTTTCTTCCATCCTGTAATCTGTATATTTTCATTGCATTGTTGCACTTCATCGTGCTAAGTACCTTCTACGTTGATGTATATTATATCTGCTGTTGCTTTTGAGAGGATGACAACACGGCTGTAATTGGGAACTGATTCTTTGTCTACGTTTGGCTGAATGCTTGAACTCTACCACTTTTAGAGGGCGTCAAAAATAAGAACTTTTGTGCTTTACATGTATTTTTTTTCTAATATCGTACTTCAATTTATGCTGTAGGAAAAAGGGAATGAATATATTAAGACGGGGAAGGAGCATTATGCCGATGCGATTGATTGTTACACCCGGGCAATCAGTCAGAAGATATCAAACAATGTTGAGAATTCAATACTTTTTGCAAATAGGGCCCATGCTAATCTTCTTCTTGGAAACTATAGGCGTGCATTGATGGATGCTGAAGATGCTGTGAAGATCAATCCAGAAAATGTTAAGGTTGTCAGGAATGACATAGGTGCTTATACATTTATGAATTTACTTAAAGCCTCGAATGTGATTTCTTCATGTTTGAAGCAAGGAAAGATACTAATGCTAGTATGCATGGTTCAACATTCAACACATATTTTAGTATCATAATTGTGTTTTTGTTCCTTCTTTTTATTGAAAGGTTTGAGATGGAATTTAAACCATTCTAGTGGTTTATTAGTCTACTCATCTTAATATATAGATTTTGATCACATTTCAACTTTTCCCTTAATATCTCATTGCACCATGAAAAATATTGTTCAAATGTGCTGATCTGTGAATGGTATCACTACATCCTTGATCCTCACCTGTTTACTTATGTAACTGTTTAACCAGGCCTATTACCGAGGGGCAAAAGCTGCTTTTGCCTTAGAATTATTGGCAGAAGCAGGGAGGTTTTGCAGAAGTGGCCTTGAACGATTTCCAGCTAACGAGGAACTTAAAAAGTTAGAGGAAAATGTTAATACGAAACAGGCAGGGATTGACAATCTTAAGCTTCAAGCATCGGAAGCATTATCTACAGCAGAGGTTTGTAAAGTCCAGATTGAAAATATGTTAGAATCCACATTTAATTCAATTAGTATAAAACATAAGGTCTTATGAGCCATCATTTGTGAAATTTCACAGGCTTGTGTTTCTGCATTTCATACTAGAAGTTTGAAGCTGGGGAAGGCCATGTATATGGAGCTTACTGGAGTAAGGAAGCCTAGGTTGGATGAAAGTGGTATTCTTCACTGGCCAGTTCTCTTCCTTTATGGTGAGGTTATGTCTAGTGACTTTATTGAGGACTTCTGTGAGACTGACATGTTCTCAATACATCTCGATATGATATCCTTGCAAAATATATGTTCTCATCCTACACATTTCCTTTGTGATATCCATTTTCCCAGCAAACATGTGAACGTTTACATGTTAGCCTTTCCTTAGCTTACACACTTGTTCGGAAAAGATGCACCTCAACTACCTTGGGATGAAATGCATGCATACAGTCGTGAAGCAATAGAACTCTACTATCAGGTGCGTTTTAACAAATGAGTCAAATGTTTTTCCTTCTAAGTTAGAAGGAAAACAAAATAAATGTATATGGTCCAAGAGAAGAAATTGTAGCAAGAGTGAAACATTTTTATCAATTTTATGTCAGACCAAATAGAAAACCATTGATTGTATGACTAAGAGCAATTCAAGGATGCCCTCAATATTTCCTCTCATGGTTTAGGCCATACTTTCAATAAAACATGTGATCTGGCCAGTGGCAACCTTCTATTGAAAATGGGATAGTAGTCTTTGCGGTTAATCAAGTATATATTTTTTGCTTGCTAGTTCTCTTTCATGGAAGATCTTTACATTCTTTCCATTTGCATCACTTGATAACATCAATTGGGCATTAGGCAAATGCAGGGCGGGCCTTACCCAAACGAAAAGTTCTTGAGTACTTTTTGGAGGATACTGCTGGTACCATAGCCAAAACGTTTGAGGAAGAAACAGATGATGGAGACATAGGTGATGATTTTGCGAGTATGTCAGGTATGATATGCTATACTAACAACCATATTGTAGAGCTACATATGAAAGTGCAAGTCTGCATACAGTTCATAGCCTTGACAAGTTCTGATTTATGAATGATGAAGAAAGCTAGGCATTGTCTTAAATATTCTTACCGATAATGTCCGAAATCCTCGTTGTATTGGAATTCCATGTGCAGTCATAACCCTATTTTTAGCTTTAGAATAATTGTGAGGATCTTCCAGCTGGAATAGCTCAAAAGAACATCTTCCTCAAAGGCCAGAGTGTTTTGCTTGGACTCGTAGCTAAGATTAACTTGTTGGAACATGGAAATTCTGGTGCTGCTTTTTGGAATTTAATGTCTTTAGACTTTTTTTAATATTGATTAATAAGGGCAACTGTCTTGGCTGTTGAAACAATCAAAGTACAAAATTTGCCACGTTAAACCTATATGTTAATTAGATGTAGTAGTAAAGCCATTTTTACACTTGATAAGAAATAGTCTGAAAGTTCATCTTTCATAAAAATCATGGACATATTTAGTAAGGGATTGACAGAGCTACGCATACACAGAGAGAAGCTTTTATTAATTGAGCAAAAACAATTACAAAACTATGCTGATATAAGGAGTCCATCATCATGAAAGATCAATGTAGAAAGGCTGGACAAAGATCAAGGATGGTTGAAAAATTTGCCACATGGCGTTGCTCTGCAAACACGGACAATGCTCCTCTGCCCTATAAGTGGAACCCCTAGAGGTAGTAGTGTTGTTGGCAGCTCATGGTACCGTGCGTTGTGAGTTAGCCTTAGCAATGTGGTGTGTAGGTGTGTTTGGGACCTTGAGGAAGCTATCGGTGAAAGATTGTTTAAGGTTTGGTGTGCCATGGATGGTGCCATGTTTGATCTGCCTAGACTGTGTTGCACCATTGAAAAAAGTGTTTGTGGCATTTGGTGGAGATGGATTAGTGATTTTGGAGGTACTGCAAATCTCTAGGTGTGGTTTTGGTGTACCGCAAACCATTGCACATGATCTACAACTACCGCAATATGTGCTAATAGGCTTGGCGGTAATATTGGAACCACTTTTGGAGAATCCTCCAGGGTTTCCAACAAAAGTAGATCAAGTCATTGATGCTAGAGTGAAACACACAAAGGAATCAAGAGATACCTTTCTACTGTATCTTTAAAGCAAGGCAAGTACCTTTTCAGGGGAAATGGTTCACGGAAGTTCAAGTTGCTAACAACTTTCCACATCTTCTGCAAGTTAATGCCATGGGGACCTTGCTTCTCAAGGAAGGGCATTTGATCCTAGAGGATTAGCACCTCGCCACTAGCTTTAGGACCCTTCTCAAGCACCTGGTCATGCTACAAAGTCCTAACTCTTATCCAATCATGCCGCCCAACACCAACAATGTCAAGTCTACTCTGCATAGCTTCACTAGAATGTTTCCACAAAATGACAAAATGGAGGATCTAAATAGTCACATGATGAGTGGTTGCGTTCCTTGTAATGCCACAATCATTTCTTCATTTTCCACACTTGTATGATAATGTATACTACTCATTCTTTGAGAATAATTGTAATTAGTAGTAGTTAGACCTTGTGGCACAAATCCGACCCCTTAGATCATTGTACAAAACTTTGCATGATAAAACTTTGTAGTTTACATTTCTAGCATCATCTTATTTCTTGTGTTCTCTGTCTAAAACATTTTTTTTTGTGTTGTTTAGCCTTTCATCATCTCATTTGTTTCTACCATAACACAGTTAAACCTGTTGGAGTGTGTTGTCCCTTAGATTTTGTTAGAACCGTGTAGTGGAGGAATAATATTACAATTTATGAAATGGTAAAGATATATTTATTTACATAGTCATGCAAGCTTTTATAAGCTTACAAGAGTTGGTTGTGTGACCTGACCAATGGGTTCAAACAACCCGAACTAACTACTAACATTTACTCACTAGTTAGAGGGGGTGTCACATAAATTGATGCATGCCCCTATACAAAGGAAACAAAGTAAAATAACTTGTGGATCAACTGACCCAACAAACACCCCTTGATCCAAAGGGGTATAAAAGTAGATGATCTGGAGCTATGACTATGAAGTCATCAACAGTCTCTGCCGCATCTGTAAATTGGCGCACTGTATACTGTGATATTGATTAACCGATGTTACTTCCAAGAAGCCCGCCTTGTGAGTTGTGGCATGAATGATGAACACGATCAAAGCCTGCTCATCCCTTCTGACCATTCTATACAGCACTGTAGTAGAACACGATCAAGCCCTGTGCAATCACATCGATCCACATAAGGTCTCACGCACAAACCAGTCGATACAACCATCGACGATTGATCGAAGGCCATGCAGTAGCTTCCCCTCCATCAGGCAAGAGGTGAGAAGTATGCAACAAAAAAATCTGATCCAAACAACTATCTACCCCACATCAGGGATATCAATGAAGTGAAGAAAACCAAAACTGAACTGAAAACAATAAAATCCAAGCCAAAAACTACCACTATAGCAAAACCCGATCTCTGATTTAGCAACTCACTCAAGATGGGTGATTCTTTGTGTACTCATAACAGATTGTTAGGTCCATCAGTACCATAGACTTTGGCCATGTAGGATGCTCCCTGATTAGAGGAAGTGTTAGAGTAACTAGAGTAGCTAGAGTAGCCTGAAGAAATGCCACTAGAATAATTGACATAATTTCCTTCAACCTTCTTTTTATGTGGGCATCGTGGGCATTGAGGACATACATCAACAAGATGGCCAATACCACCACATTTCTAACATCTGGGTTCTTTCTAGTGTTTGTGAGAACCAAAAGATAAAGAATCACTGCAACAACCACTAGATTTATAAGAATGCTTATGGTGATGTTTGTGTTTGGAGGACTCTCGGGAATGTCATGAAGAATGTTGATGATAATGTTTCGGAGAATGCCGTGGAGAGTGCTTTGTAGAATGTTTTGGAGAATGATTTCAAAAATATCCATGTTCATGTGCCTTTCATATCTGGGGTTTCCTTGACTTCGTGAAGTATGCATCTTCAGTAGGCTGACTCTTCTTCTTTGCGAACCATCGCTTATGTTGAGTGAGTAATTCACATATAGAATCAAATGTTGCTTTATTGAGCTTATCACTATGCTGCAATATTTCGACAAAATTTGTATGGGTAGAATTGAGGCCATTCAAAGTTATTGAAATGAGCATGTCATCATTTATTTTTCTGCCTGCAGTAGAGTACTCTTGTTTCAAAGTTTTCATTCACGAGATGTATTTAGATACATCTTCATCATCTTTTAGTTTATTGTTTAGACGCTGCATGAGAAGATCAATTTTCTTGTATGCATGGTGTTTATCATACCAGTCCTTTAGTGCTTTCCACGCTTTCCATGCTTCAGTTTTAATAGCTTCTATATGAATAACAACTTGCGCAAAACAACGATTTCAATAAAGCAAGTGCTCGTTTATGACCCTTGTGAAATTCACTTACTTTAGCTGCTTCAGTAGGAGGTGTGGGTTGGTTTTCAACGAGGTCCCACAAGTTGTTAAAAACCAAAGAGTTCTCCATATGTATGCTCCACTTATAGTTTTTAGGAGTGAGTTGCCCATTTCTTCAGATGAGACTAACAATCTTGGCCATAATGATAGCAAAACAAAGAGAATAAAAGGTGTACCGGGGCTTTGCCTTGACCCTCAAGTACAACCTAGTTACAATATTTTGATTCAAGGCCCTGTTGGTCTTTGCATGCAAGAGTCGCAAAAAGTGTTGCAAGTGTTGAAAATCATGCAACTTACACCATTGTATCTCCAATTACAAATCTTCTTTTAAAACATAATATTTTAAAAAGATTCTTCAGCTAATTGGGGTCAAAAAGAATGCTTTAGAGGTTTTGAACTCTTGACCTCTCTTCAGCAAGTGACTTACAAAATAAACCTGACCAACTCCTTTTCAAGTTTTCATGCAATGTAATAGGAAGATTTTCTTTATAAACTGTATTTCTGAATTGTAGAAAATAATATATATATATATATATAAATCATACACTCAACTTTTCACTAGGGAAACCCTGTGCTTTGTTTCTCTTGTGGGGCCTAGCTGAAGAAAGCAATTTGGAAAAACAGAAATCATTCAAAAATAAATGAAATATATTCACTGTTGTGCCATGTTTTTTCTTTGACACGCCATACTGCACAGATTGCGTTGAAGTTATTGAATATTTTGGAAGATTTAAACACCTGAAAGCAGAAAACACATGATCCAAATGCCATACATATCAGTCATGCAGCACACACGCCATACAACTGTGTTTTTGATACTTACGGACCCTCTGCTTCAGTTTTGGGCTGTACAACATCATTCAAGATCTACGTTACCAATACAGATATGGGTATGAGAATCAGATACATGGATATGGGGATTTTTTTTGGGGGGGGCTTGGATACAGCCGTACAAAAATATATATAAAAAATAAAAAATATATAGCCATATAAGCAAAATTAACCACATAATATGCATAGAGGAAACATAATAATTTAAATAACCACAAAACATACTAATAATTCAATGCCAAATATCATAATATTCAATTGTTGAACTTCGATTGGTCTTATTACAAGTACATAGTGCAAATGTTACAATGTATGGACAAAAAAAAAAAAGACGAAAGAAAATGCACTCTCTGCAGTTTGGTGAAGATTACAATGAGATGACCTGGTGTAAATCAACTTAAGACTATGGCCTGTTCTCTTCTTTGAGCTTATTCACGAGTTGAGCTTTCGTATTATACCTGGCAAATGATCTTACTGTATGTACTGCACAAAAAGAGTCCTGGAGAACCGTATTTTTGGGAAATAAAGGATAAGCAAAAAAAGACATTATTGATTTCAACCTCTCCCTCATCTTGATCATGTTACAGAAATTTATTTCCTTTATTTTGGCAAGGCTGAAACACAATCCAATAACTGGAAGACTTGCTGACTTGCTCTGGCAACCTTCATAGCTATTGTATACAGCCCTAATAACGAAGATACAGATGAATTGACCGAGTCTCACGTTTTGAAAACACGGCCAACCATTGAAACTGCAGAGAGGTTTTCATACTTTATTTTGTTTTTTGAAGTCTGTGTTTGACTTTTTATTAAGCGAAATTGAAACAAAAAAAAAAAAAAAACATTTTTTGGGCAGGAAACGCAGCGGAAACACCCAGGGAGCGTCCCTGGGCCTGCGGATATGTCCCAGGACATATCCGGGCGTATCCGCAGGCCCAGGGATGCTCCCTGGTTGTTTCCCGTGCGTTTCCCTGGCATGTCCGTACCCGGGAGCGTTTCATTTCCATTTCTGGAGCCTGCAGGGGCGTCTCCGGTAACATGAGTAAACTACAATACAGAATGAATTTGGAACATGCAAATCAAATTTTGAATCTTACAAATTCTCCAGCATCATGTTTGGGCCATACAACAACAAACAAAACTGATTTTTGAGCCTTTTGGGTTAAACAAACACAATTTGCAGTGGTTTTGAGAAGATTTACTCGGCAAATAGGTGAGTAGAACGCCTTACCATTTAGAAATTGCTCATCTGGAGGCCGTACAAATTGAACATTGCAAAGCTTTAGACTAATTTTTGAATGCTTTGGGCTGTACAATCTAGGGCTTGGTGATTTACAGGCAAAAACAAAAAAATGGAAATGTGAAAACTTCAAAAATTCATACCATTGGCCAAAGCATACTCCCAAAAATCTCTCCACATGTCTTCATTCCTCTGTTACTTGCATAAACCAGGCTCTGATACCACTATTAGAACCGTGTATTGGAGGAATAATATTAAAATTTATTCAATGGTAAAAATATATTTATTTACATAGTCATGTAAGCTTTTATAAGCTTACGAGAGTTGGTTGTGTGAACCAACCAATGGGTTCAACCAACTCAAACTAACTATTAACATTTATTCACTAACTTAACCTACTAACCTAAGATTAAGTTAGAGGGGTGTCACATAAAGTGATGCATGCCCCTATACAAAAAAACGAAGTAAAATAACTTGTGGATTGACCAACCCAACAGATCTCATCCTGGCCCCAAGATCGCTGAGCTAATCATGTATAACTCAAGTTCATTTGAATGAAGTTCCATGCAATAAGATCTCTGCAAAGAGATGCAATGAGTTTTGAACTGATTTCAAACTAGAAGGGACTTGGAAGAACTAAACTGCACTAACTTTGAATTGACGATATTGCAGTACACAGGTTACAATCAAGAAGAGAATCTAATTAAGAAGCTGAAGGAATTCAACTTCTATATGGTACTAAAATTTAAATTGTTGTTGTGCTATTAAGCGTGTGGCACTATGGCACACATTTTTTGCATGTCGGGCCTTATATTAGAATTGGCATCAAGGAATGATGGCAACATTGGTATAAATCGGCCAATGTGAAATCATAGGGTTGGTTCCAGTTGGATGGCTGATGATTGGCACATGAAGTTGACAAGATTGGTGTTGGTGCCGATGTTAGATGTAAAGTGTCGGCTCTGCTGGCATTCACATAGGACAGACCTTGGCCCTGTACTCGAGGCCAATGACTTTCTTTTGGTGTTTTATCTGTTTGATCCTCGACTGTTTCTCTTCGGCAATTTTGCTGGTAGGACCGATGAGATATGGCGATTTATTTCATGTTTCTTGAGTGCTGTTTAACTATAGAGCTCTGTATGCTTTGTTCAATGTTGGCACAGACCGGTTGCTTCCTTTGTCTTTATGCTTGAGGTCTGTGGTCCTTGTGCGCTTTAATGGCTGAGTTCTCTTTTGTGCTGACATAATAACCCTTGTTATAATATTTTCCAGATATTTGAATTGAAAATTTCAAATTTGACATGCTCATGCTACTTTCAAAGCATGATGCTTGACCTTCAGGTGTTTCTTACATCCTTGACCTTATTGACGTGCTTTAATGTTCCCTTTGTTACAACAATTAATGTGTTACTTTCAATTCGAATTCCACGGTTACCCTCTCAGGATTCACAACTTTCACCTAGTCTAGATGCATAAAATTTATGCTGTATATTTTAAATCAGTAGCAATGAAATCTAGTCACGTCTTAATTATTGCATAAAAAGTTCCATTGATTTATGTTAGTTTATGTAGTCCATATAAAAATGGTTTGCAGATTCTTCTCTGCTTTCTTCATCTTTCCTCATCTGTAGTTTCATGCATATGGCATGCGAGGACCAATTTGAAGGAAATATAAGTTGGCATATGGTATTCACCTTTGATGGGAAGATTGACCATTTGTTTTATACGTCTGTTATCAGTTAAAGATTCTTTGCTGTGGGTGAAGGTGAATGAAAGAAAGACTCTTCAGGACGTTCTAAAACGACATGATCATGTTATTCCTGGTATTCCAGGTAGGTTGTAAATGTGTTATGGGGACACATTTCTTTCAATAGGAACACTTGCAATTAACTGAGAATATTTTCTCACATTGCAATGCTGTGGCATTGAAAGACCCATTTGATTTTATGTTCTCTTTTTGTGGATGCAGTGTTTTACGTGGTGTCACGTCTGTCGAGCTTTTATGAAGAATTTGTGTCTGGGAATTGGTCTCCTCCATAGCAATGGTTCTGTACTGGCCTATGACTGTTTCTTTCAAAATCCCTCTTGTTGAAGCTCACGTGATTGGAACCAATGGTGAACATTTCAAAACCTTTTGTTGCATGCTATGAGGGAGAACCATTTTGATCTCTTTGTTAGTGAAGTTTGCTGGCAGCAGGTGAAGGCTGTAATCAAGAAAGGTCCAAGGACTAATGGATAAACATGTCCTCCTAACAACTTCAATTTATTTTCAGGCAATGTTTTACCTATAAAATTGCATGGTAACATTACTTGTTTATATTAATATAGATATGCTTTGTAATCTTTTTTGGTTGTTTGAGATAAATTTGGTCCCTTCAAATTTATTCTCTATAAACATTGACATTTTCACATTCCATCTTATTAAGAAAGAATAATATTTATAATCTGTTATATTATTTAAACGATCTAATGTATACATAAATATGATTGTTGGGCTCGTGTTGACATTTGAAGTAATATTAAACATTCTATTTATTATGTGATGTTCTTTATTCTTTATTTCTATATTATAATTCATTTTAATGACGTATTAATTTGACTTCTTCAATTTTAATTCCTCATTAATTCATTTTACTACCTTCTTCACTGATTACTTCATTTAGTCAGTGACATCTTCATTTATGTTAAAATTGTTTTAAATAGTTTTTGAATTGTAAAAGTAGATATAACTAAATTTAGTCATATACATGTTATAAAATAAGATATAGATATATATTATTGACTTTATAAAATAAGATATATATTATTGATTTTATAAAAAAATAATAAATATAAGATATCAAGATTTTTAATTTTATAGTTTTACATTATTTTTTAATTTTTAGATACATTTTATATATATTTCAAATAAATGAAAACATTAAAAATAATCATTATTATATTATGTATTTATGATATTTATTTTTCTTCTTTAAATAAAAATATATTACAAATTATTTATATATAAAATAAGCAACTATTGTAGTCATCATATTTTATATTTGTGATATTTGTTTATTTTATATGAATATAAATTATATCACATATTTATTATATAAAAGATAAAGTAATTATAATAATAAAATAAAATGTTAATTTGATTTTGTTTTTTAAGTTTTATGATCTAACTTAATGTCATCTTTTAAAAAATATTTTTGAACATTTTGAATTGTAAAAACTATTTTTTTAAAATAAGGATAAAGTTGACATTAATAAATTGAAATTTTTAATGAAAAAATATAAAATAATATAATTGTGTTAATGATTATTTTTAATATTATATATATATATATATATATATATATTAAAGTTTATAAATAATATATATTTTTATAAAATATAATTTGAATTTATTTTTGTTGATACAAATTTTAATTATTTTTATATATTTAACTTTTTTTCAATTAAATTATCATAAAAATAAATTAAAAAATTATTACTATAATGTATATAAAAATTTAAACTAAAATAATTTTTAAAACTTTATTGATTTATAAAACTTAATATATTTAAACAATTTTTTTTATAATATCTTCAAACATAATTTTTTTTTTTTTTTTTTTTAAATTTAAAATTTCATAAACTTAAATATTATTGTAAATACCAACATAAAATAATAAATATGTGAGAAGGAAATGTATTTTATTTTGTAATCCTTTCAAAATAATTACAACTACTATTTTTGGAACTGTCCATCTAACAACTTATAGAGTTGATTCTAAACATTTAGTATCATTATTCTCTTCATAAATTTACAATCTTATACTTTTTGGACTGCATCATGCCATGGTTGGTGACATTATTGTGTAAGAAAACAAAAGGGGAAGGTGCAGGCGGTATATCCATGGTAGTCGACCAACTCCATTGGAATCATGTAACTGACAAAGTTTTATTTAATATAATATTATATATTACATGTAATGCAAATAAATGAATTATATATTATAAAAACATGCAGAACACATTACATATATATTAATGTTTAATTATTAATTTAAAAATGATGAAAATAAATATATAAGATTTAAAGATATATTTTAAATAAATATTTCATATAATTGTTATTTTAATATAAATTTGAAGATATATTGTTGAACTTTCTTATAACCTCATTTAAAAATTTGGTTTTGATCAAGATCTATTGTCAAAAGTGTCCGGGATGTTAATGAAAAGTGAGAGACAACTAAAATATGAGATGATGACTATATTTGCATGATTTTTATATTATATTTCTTTATTTTGATTTACATACTAAAAATATTTTGTACCTATAATATCTAATTTTATCCACCTTAGAGTATTAAAGAAAATAAAGGGAGTTTGGCGGCATGTTTAGTCAGTGGCTTCAAATGTACTAGGCCCCTAGGTGGGAAACAATATATGTTAGAAATTGGTAAAGTGCATAAATAAAAATTACAAAAATGTAAATTGTAAAAATAAAATGATTTGAGGTTGGGTTGTAACATTGCTTCACAATAACATAATAGTTCAGACAATGATAAATACTTTAATGATTACTTGATTATTCTCATGATTTCTTTGTGAATGTTAAATTATATTTATTGATTACTTCTCTCAAATAAATTATAACACTTGTATATTTACAGATAATTGAATTCAAATTAAGACTTTATCAGCTTGCAAATCGACCTTTAACGATTAGAAGTGAAAAGATAGAGATAAGGGGATATGTGCACCCTAATTTAGCAAAGACATGCAAAAGGGGCCATAAGCACTGGGGGTGCTTCTAACATATGATAAGAGCATCAAAAGTGCTTCTAGCACAAATTATAAGAAGCATGAGAGATAGAAAAGAGATACATTTTATTAGTCAATAGACAAGGGGGAGGACCAAAGAAAATCGACAAATGCACCAATAACGTTGAATTTGGACCAATAATCGATAAATAGACAAGCACACTAAAGTGCATGAAATAAAACTTAATAAATGTTCTGGGACCATTTTTGGGTGTCTAAATTTTACCCCACTTCTAGGTAAGGAAAATGTTAGTGGTGAATATTCGTAGTTAGGAGAATATCGAGGACTTATAGACTCATGACTGGCTATGTGGATAAAATTGAGTTGCATAATAATTTGATTAAAAAATATGCATGTTGTTATTTTTTGCTCGAAAAGCCAAACTATTTTTAATCCCAATGGGGCTTTATTCTCGGATTCCCAACAAATTGATGAACCGACATTTTAAATAATGTTTGGATCGCCACACATCCTATGGGCCTTGGGATAACACTCACTGAAAATTTAGAAGGAAAATTTGAGATGCATTTAAATCTGCTGGTTATACCCAACCCAAATGTTTTAAATGTAATAATATATATTATCGAAATTAAATGGTGAGATTTGATTTCGGATTATTCAGAGATCCAATAAATAGGTGATTCAACCTACAAATAAATGAAGCACTTGTGGATGCAAATCAAGAAATATATTGATCAAATTCAAAACTCTTTCAACATTGTAGTTTATAGCGTACATGTAAATCTATTGGTCCAATTTAAACATGTTTGTGATAATTTTTGAAATTCTATATATTTATTCACTTTTATTAGATTAATGGGTTTATATTAAAAATTTTAATCCATAACACTTTTCTATCCTGTAATGCTTTCCTAAGCTTGTGATGTTTTCTTAGTATTATGATGTTTTCATAATCCTGCGATGCTTTGTTAATCCCAAGATGCTTTCCTAATCCTGCAATGATTTCTTAAGTCTGTGATGCTTTCTCGATCCTACAATGCTTTCTTGAGCTACAATGATTTCCTGAGCCTACGATGCTTTCTTGAGCATGCAATGCTTTCCAGAGCATGCAATGCTTTCCTAAGCTTGCAATGCCTTCCTAAGCTTGAAATGTTTTCCATGCATGCGATGATTTTATAACAAAGTGAAACTTTTCCACCATAATGGTGATTTTCTAGTAAAGTGAAGATTTTACACCATAGTGATTATTTTATAGGCCCACGATGCTTTAACATGCATGCAATGATTCTACAGGGATAAGATTATTTTATTGGAATGCAATGCTTTTATATGCAAACAATTGTTTTTAGGCACACAATGATTTTATGTATTACGGTGTTGTTTTAGACATGCATAAAAAAGAAAGTTGTTGTTATCCCTTGCTGTAACTGTAATTCTATATAACTCCAAATATTTATATTATCCTAATATATAGTGACCACATGCATCTATTTCTGTAAAATAAGGAAGTTAACAACTAGTCCTAATTTTATGAGAACAAACTCTAAAAATCTTTTAAAACATGGTAGTTAATAATTAATTATATTTTTAAGAGAATAAGCTCAAAACATATCTTGATTGTTCACTGAAACATTACATAGTTTAATGATTGACACTATCAATGATGATAACAATGAAATGTCTTTGCTTGAAGACATCCCATTAAATGAACTTGAATCTGCATTAGAATTATGTGATTTGATTATTCCATTGTAATAAATTATTATATACTAATTATTATTATTTTTGCTAGGTAACGACTTATAACCAGAGCATGAACTGGTTTGGGACGCAATTGGCGGCTAAGATCCCCAAATGATTATTATCCACCTGAATACCACGTGTACCAAATATTACCATATGTATACTAACTGTTACCATGTATGATAGTCAATAGACTTGTGAATACCACCACCGGCTAAAACTAGCCTGAGGAGTACCAACAACAACCACAATTGGCCTCGAGAATGTAACCAATGGTCACAACCAACCTTATATGCCATTATTGAGATATGAATTTGGGTGGGGCTTGAAACAACCAAGCCACTTTACCAATTCACCCACATCTCATCAACATATACTAATTATTAATTATATGTAAAACTCTAAAAGTTAAGACACACATTGCACAATCACCAACATTTACAATCTTTTTGCAATATAAAACAAATTACAAGAAATATATAAGAAATTACATATTTATGATGATTTGTAATTTTTTTAACATTTATGAAATTTAAATACATGCAAAGCTTTTTTATTTTTGAGATGCTTTTCCATGCTCAAAATTTGAAAAAACAAACACAAAACTTATCATGGAGGAGGAGGTTTGTCAAATAGTGGATACAATGCTTGCCTAACCTTTGGCACCATTGACATAACATTGCCTTTCCCAGTCTCCCATTATTTCATAACATCCTCTAGATGACTTTTCCAACCTTGTACCTTAGCTATAGTGGTACTCACACCCTCCATTAAGATGGTGTCAAATTGTTAGAGTAATAGCTTGGTCAGGTGAATCTCAACAACATCATGAATAAGAAGATAATTAAATTGATCCTGATGTCATTTGATAATTATAACTAAGGCCTTATTCCTCATACTATCCATTGTCTAATGAGTTATAAGAGTTTGTGGTTGATCCTACTCCCTCTGCGTTCACAGTAAATCTTCTAGAGGAATATCCACCTCTACATTCCACATGCAACCATTTGCAACCCTAATGATTTCACATAGTTTATTAACCAAATCATTTTCATCTAACTAGATAACAACCTAGTTAAATAAATGCCTTCCTAATCTGATGGCCTCCTTTTATTGGGCTTCTGCCATATGTTTTTTCATAATATGGACTTCCTATTCTAGCTCTTTCATGATTTCAATGATCCATTGTTTGGATCCATCATGCTTCTTCAAATACATGTAGTTATTTGTAAGTTGGCCAATAAAATGGGATAGCTTGTTAGGGTCAGGAAATCCTTGTATATCCCAAACATCATGTAGAATCTCTAAAGCATATTTTATCAAGGTCTCTTGAAGTTTCTTCATGGTCTTGACAAAATCATAATACTCAAGATGAACCATAGTAGATCATTTTTTTGCTCCAAAAAACTTTTCTTCAATTCAAAAAATGGTAGAATTGATCATCAAGGTCTTAGGAAGAAGAATAACTTGAGAAGTTGTTTTGCTTGCAATTATCCAATATAGTCTGCCAAGATAAAGACAAATTATGTACCAATAAGGCATGTTTTTCTTTAATTTCCCAATATTCAAAACAAGATTTGTTGACCCATATTCTTGATTAAATGGTGGTGATGTTTGTTTGCCAGTCTGTTTCATGTCTTGAGAATTATCTACAATTGGTTTCTAAGGTCTAGTGTTTGAACCATGTTCCCCTTCCTTCCTATTTAATCTTTCACCCTTATCATCACCATCATGGGCTTCTTGATTCTCTGAGTTATTTTGCACTGGATACGGGCCCTTTGATAGTACAATAAAGTCTACCATGTGCGACTTTGAATCTTAAGTGAATACTACTGGAGCAAAATATTCAACATAAGATTGATCTTAACTCTTTATGATACACCATGGTGCTTTGAGAGTAGATTTGGGATGTGGTTCTTTAGTCAATTCCTCCTTTCTACTTTTCACTCTTTCTTACTAACTACCTTATTGCAATGTGGGGAAATTCAACTCAATATATTCTTGCAGCATGTTCAAGGCATCTGACTTGTTATCTATACCTATCAAAAACTAAGTCTTTACTATGTACCTGGCGATATGATATATTGAAGTATATGGGTTGATGAAGATGCCAACATGTGGCACATATCTCCATTAGTTAGTTATATGGGTCCAATATTTTAGTATAAATGAGTAACTTGTGAAATTAGTACATTGGGTAATGGTCTACCTACATTGGGATTAGGAGGTTACCCATCCATTATTAGTTATATAGAGGTCTATATAAAAGAGATAAATATCATTGTAAAGTATATAAATCAAGTAAGTGTTGAGTCTTCTATTGTTAGAATTATAATGGAGGTTATCCCCCTCGAAGTGGAATCATGGAGTCGTTCCTTCCTAAAGGAGTATGGTATGGTGTTGCCCTACCTTGAGGATAATTACTCTATTTTTGCATATATTAAATATTTGGGCATATTATTGAGCAGGGCCCCTAGCCTGGTTGGCTAAGTATTTTCGCTACGGCTTTGCTGGTCTCAAGTTCTAGTCTCCCTCCGCCTCGTGGTACCGGTATTAGGCGTGTCTAGCCAGCGCCGCCAGTCACGTTAAAAAGTTTACTAGGCTTTAAAATATATATATATATATATATATATATATATATATATATATATATATATATATATATATATATTTGGGCATATTATTCAACCAATATATATTGTGTTGTGTTGATATACATTATATTTGCATATTTTAAAATATTGTAAGTGGATCATAACAAGTGGTATCAAAGCATTGATTTGGGCAAATATTGTGGGTGAAACCCTAACTTTGGAGAATCATTTGTATCTTGAAATCTAATGCAATTTTTCCTAAAAATTTTAACTAGAGTTGGACAAATTTGAAGGAAGTCATAGTAAAAAAATTGAGGCTTGTTGATCGGTTTTGAGGAAGATGTTTATATTTTATGGTTTGTAACAAATTCATCATATTTGTCAAAAAATTAGGATTTTTTCCATGAAATGTTTATTGAATTAGTATCATTATACAAAAAAACTATAGTAGAAATTTTGGAAATGTTTGACAAGTTTTGTGTGAGTTATTAAGATTTTATTATTTTTCATAGATTTGCTCTACATGCCAATTTTTTGGGGATTTTTCCATGAAATTTTCACTAAAGTTTCTCTATCCTACATAAAAGCTACATTCAAAGTTTTGGACTTTTTGGATCAGTCTAGCAAGAGTTATTGAAGTTTTAGGGTTTTTGTAACCCTAGTTTGTGTGAATAATAGAGTTACAAGTATTTTCAGGGGAGAATGATGTTGATACTAGAGAATGGTGGATCCAATTTAAGAAACTTACTTAAATGATGATCTTGGCTAGCAATGTTTGAAATGCATATAGAGGGTCTTGCATTTTCTTGGTGTGTTGAGATTCTCCAAGTGTGGAAGCAATTGTCCTTGGAAGAAATCAAACATGTTTTCCTACATTGATAAGACATAAAAGAAAAAGAAATGGAAGAAAATAAGGATGATGATGGTAACGAGGAAAATAATGCAAGTGAAGAAGAAGAAGAAGAAGAAGAAGAAGAAGAAGAAGAAGAAGAAGAAGAAGAAGAAGCAGCAAATGATGATGATGATGACGACGACGACGAAGACTATGAGGACAAAAATGTAGGCAACGAAGAAGACAAATGAGAGCATAATGATGATGATGATGATGATGATGATGATGATGATGATGATGATGATGATGATGAAACAATAGATGATGTTGTAGAAAGATAGGTAGATGATCATGAGGAAGAAAATAATGATGATCATGGTAAAATTAGCCTAGTTCAGTTTGGGGTTGCAGACCCTACAGTCTTCTCAAACACTTTATTCCTGCTAGTGTCACTCTTAAGCATTTCTATCGTAGGCAGTTTAAGTGAGCTTTTTGAGGAGCCTAGGGTTCACAATAGAGTTGGTTTATTGTTCAAGTTTTATAGTAGAAAATTTGATATTGAAAAAAACATGAGAATGTTTTGATGTTCCAGCTTTTGGTCCCTTACACTAATTGGTCTCGTAGACATCATTAAAATCTTTCATTTCATTTCATATTTAAAACTTTATTCTAATGAGAATTTGGTATGCCAAATATTTTTTTTGAAGACGATCCTCTCTACTATAGTGGTATCTTGGAGGGTACTGGGTTTTGGTATTATGTTAACCATGATTGGTGTAAGGCACATTTCTATTTACAATTATTTATGTTTTTTCCCTTCAATAACAATTTTTAGAGGATTATTGGCATTTTGATATTTTGGTTGGTAGGTTTTATATTTTTCTTTTCATCGAACAATTTTTTTTTGATTTAAATGTTCTTTTATACATGTGAAAGCTCCTCAACTTTTGTTTAAACAAATAAAAAAAATTAAATTATTTATATTATAAACTCGAATTTATTATTTTCAGATATATTTTTCTAATAATAAAGTGATCCCAAATATCACTTAAAAACTTCCAAAAAGTTTTTTTTTTAAACTTCTGAAGAGTTTTTCTATATTCAAACATGCATTATATATGAAGAGTTTTTCTATATTCAAACATGCATTATATAGGAAAAGGTGAAAAAATTACAAACATATTATATCTCTCTAACTAAATTAATATCAATAATCCATGTTTAATCGAGAATATATCTTGAATTATGTGGATTGAATTAAAGTATTTTAAAAAAATATATTTTTGAAAAAAAATAGCTTATATTTTAAGCATAAGCTGTATAATAGTTTTAATAATGATTGAAATCTTAAACTATTTTTTGTTAGAGGAGAAAAGGTTAGCTTATTTCTTAGTTACTAATGTTTTTAATTTTAAAAATTATCGTTTATAATTATTTGTAATATGACATTAATTTTTTTTATTTTTTTAATAATTAAAAAGATATTTAAAGAAAATTTTAATATTTATTTATATATTTTAAAATTAAAAGTTCAAACATAAAGAAGTATTGATTCGGATATTTTCAATTTTAATTTCTCATTAATTCATTTTACTACCTTCTTTATTTATTATTTCATTTTATTATTGACATTTTCATTTATGTTAAAATTATTTTAAATTGTAAAAATAGATATAATTATATATATAACATTTCATCTTGATAATTAAAAAGATATTTAAAGAAGATATTAATATTTATTTATATATTTTAAAATTAGAAGTTCAAATATAAAAAAAAATGTACACTGACATTTTTAATTTTAATTTCTCATTAATTCATTTTACTACCTTCTTTATTCATTATTTCATTTTATCATTGATATTTTCATTTATGTTAAAATTATTTTTAAATTGTAAAAATAGATATAATTATATATAAAACATTTCATCTAAAACATTTTATATCACTTCAAAATCATTCTTAATACATTTATAAATATATGAAATAATTTATTTAAAATTTGGGTAAACAAATTAAATTTTAAAAATCTTGGTCAACATTGTCAATATATTTTTGATGCCAAATAACTCTTTTCATTAAAAACTATTTTTATAAATTAAAAAATGATATAACCATCTTAATTACAATCTATTTTTTGTCTCATAATTTCTATTAAATTAGATAAAATGAGAGTAGTTTCTTATATATAACTAGTTAGTCAAATAAAATGTTATGGTTTATAAAACCAACAATTCGAAGTTGAGACACTTACATTTTCCATGCATCATGATATGCTTTAAATAGATTGTTTTGTTCACCTTTTGTATTTTATGTTGGAAGTCACAATTATGTTGATAAAAATGGATGAGAAGAGCAAGCACAATAATGTGAAATATTAATAATAAAAGTTGGTCTGAAATTTAATATCTATTTGATTGTCATAATATAATGTCTAAAATTTAACATTTATTTGATTATTATATTAAAAAAATCTTCTTATTTGAAAAGTGAATAAAAAAATTATGATATCTTAGATATATGATAGAATTTGAAATCCAAATATTTTTTAAAACCCAACATTATAATAAAATTAAATTGAAGTTATTTTTAATGAACGATTAATTTATAAAAAAAAATATAAAATTATTAATCAATATAATTTATGATGAAGTCACATAATCACTTTAAAATCGATGTCACTCAACAATTTTCTATAAACATATTTAAAATATATATACTACTTTATAAAAATAAATAATTTAATCATTAAAAATAGACCCAATAAAAGTAATAGAAGTCTTGCTATCACATGTCAATTTTCAACATAGAGGGGCCCTCTTTGTTTTGTCAGGGTGCTTTTGCAGTGGTATCACTTAATGCTCCCCAAAAGAGAATATATAAAATTAATTGAATTTTGATCCCTTTTTGTTTTACTTGAATGGAAAGACATTAATATCTTTAAAGCCACTTGTTTGATGATAAAATAATATATATGTTATCGACTTTATAATTTTTTTTATAAATATAAGATTCTAGGATTTTTAATTTTTAATATATTTTATATATTTTTTAAATAATTGAAGGCATTAAAATAATCATCATTATATTATATGCTTATGATATTTTTTAAAATAAAAATACACTACAAATTATTTATATGGAATAAGTAATCATCGTAGTCATCATATTATATATTTATTTATTTTACATGAATATAAATTATATCATATATTAATGATATTCAGATAAAATCAAAATAATAAATTAATTATAATAAAATAAAATGATTATTTTTTTAGTATATTATTTTGATTGATTGATCAAATTTTAAAGTTCCATTCTATCAAATTTATTTAGGGTAAATTTAACTTCATTCCTTAAAATATATATTTTAAACATTTTGAATTGTAAAATTGTAAGAGTTTAACACATCTTTTAAATATTTTAAATCGTAAAACTATAAAAAATTAATTTTTTTAAAATAAAATTAAAGTTGACTTTAATGGATTACAATTTTTAATCAAAGAATATAAAATAATATGATTGTGATGATGATTTTTTTATATATTTTTATGTTAAATTAATATGTACGTCTATATATATATATAATCATTTTTTTTTTAATTTTTTGTGATGATGATTTTTTTTAATATTTTTATGTTAAATTAATATGTACAGTCTATATATATATAATCTTTTTTTTTAATTTTTTGTGATGATTTTTTTTTATATTTTTATGTTAAATTAATATGTACGGTCTATATATATATAATAATTTTTTTTTTGATTTGGGGAACCTTCTAAATTTATGAGAAGTAGTGCCTTTTGAGGAGTCAACTACCAATAATAAGAGAGACTCGAATACAAGACCTCATGAGTAAAGTCCACCTTCCTTACTGTTTGATACCGCCACAGAGATGATTTTTTATATTTTTTACATAGTATAATTTTAAATTTATCCTTGTTAATACAAATTTTAATTATTTAACTAAAATATCATAGAAATGAATTAAAATTTTATTAAAAAAATAATATGACAAATAATTGTATATAAAAAATAAAATAAAATAATTTTTAAAACCTTATTAATCTATAAAATTTAATATATTCAAATAGTTATTTGATAAATATAAATTAAAAATAAAAATTTTAATTCTTATTTAATTTTTAAAATTTCACAAATTTAAATATTAATAATAAAATAATAAATATGTGAGAAAGAAATGTATATATATATATATTATTGAAATTCTGTTTTTATACGAATTAGGTGTATAAAATGCTTCTTCGATTTAATGCCAAAGATTGAAAGGTATCCATTCCGCCAAATTTATTTAGGGCACGATCCTGACCTCATCCTTTTTTTGTATCCCCTGAAATTTACACCTTGATGAATGATTAAGTTACATTATCATCTCATCATTAAACTAAAACACATTTAATAAAGAAATATATTTTATTTTATAATTCATTCAAAATAATTTCTCCAATTATTTTTCGATCTATCCATCTAACTTATAAAATTGATTATAAATATTTAATATCATTATTCTCTTCATAAAGTTTCAACCTTATAGCTTTTGGACTATTACATGCTATGTTTGGTGACATTATTGTTTTCTAGAACCTATGAATAGTCTAAATTTTCAAAGGTCCCCTTCCAACATAAAGTAGTAGGAGACCCTATTGTGTAAGAAAACAATAAAGACAAAGGGGAAGGTGCAGAGGTAGCCACGGTAGTCGATCAACTCCATTACAATCATGTAATTGGCAAAGTTTTATTTGATATAATATTATATATTATCTATTCATGGTGGAGATGTAATTCAAATAAATGAATTATGAATATGATTATATATTATAAAAGTATGTAAAACATATTAAATATATATTAATATTTAATTGTTAATTCTAAAAATGATAAAGATAAATGTATAAGGTTTAAAAGCGTATTGTTGGACTTTCTTACAACATCATTTAGAAATTTGGTTTTGATCAAGATTTGGTATTAGGAGTGCTCGAGATGCTTATGAAAAATGAGAGAATTAAAATATACGCTGATGAATATGTTCGCATGATTTTTATATTATGTTTTCTCATTTTGATTTACACACTATAAATATTTTGTATTTATAGTATCTAGTTTTATCTACCCTAGAGTATTAAAGAAAATAAAAGGAGTTTAGGGGCATGTGTTTAGTCAGTGGCTTCAAAGTTATTAGGCCATTAGGTGGGAAAAAATATATGTTAGACACTGGTAAAGTGCATAAATAGAAATTACAAAAGTGTAAATTGCAAAAATAAAAATGACTTGAAGTTGGGTTGCAACATTGCTCTATAATAGAATAATAGTTCTGAAAATGATAAATGCTCTAATGATTACTTGATCACTTTTGTGATTTTTTTGTGAGTGTTAAATTGGGCTTATTGATTACTTCTCCCAAATGAACTATAATAGTTGTGTATTTATAGATAACTGAAATAAAATTAAGACCCTATTGGCTTGTAAATCAACATTTAACAACTAGAAGCAAAAAAGATAGAGAGAAGGGGACATGTGCACCCTAACTTAGCGAAGACATAAAAAATGAATCATAAGCATTGGGGGTGCTTCTAACATGTGATAGGAACATCAAAGTTGCTTCTAACACATATTATAAGAAGCATGGGAGATACAAGAGAGATATTTTGTTAGTTAAGAATAAGGGGGAGGACCAAGGAAAGTCAAAAAATGCACCAATAACATTTAATTTTGGAAAGTCAACAAATACACCAAAAACATATAATTTAGACCAATAAGACTAATAAACAAGCATACTAAAGTACACAAAATAAAACTTAATAAATGCTTAGGGGCTATTTTAGAGTGTCTGCATATTACCCTACTTTTAGGCATGGATAATTTTAGTGGTGAATATTTGTACTTAAAGGAGAATATTGAGGATTCTTAGGCTCGTGATTGGCTATATGGATAACATTAGGTTGCACAACAGTTCACTAAAAATATGCAAGTTATTTTTCTTGTTCCAATAGCCAAACAATTTCTCATCCTAATGGGATTTTATTCTCGGATCGTCAACAAATAAATGGTCCAAAATTTTAAGCAATGTTTGGACTACCACAAATTTTATAAACCTTGGGATAACATTCCCTAAAAAATTTATAAGGAAAATTTGAAATGTATTGGTCTGGTATACCCAACCCAAATGTTTTAAATGTATTAATATATATTCTCAAAATTCAATGTTATTTTTCATCCTAGCGAGATTTGACTTTGGATTGTTCAGAGATCCAATACATAGGTGATTCAACATACAAATAAATCAAGCACTTGTGGATGCAAATCAAGAAATATATTGATCTAACTCAAAACTCTTCTAATGTTGTAGTTTGCATCTTATAGGTAAATCTATTGATCCAAGTTTAAACATCTCTGTGATAATTTTTGAAATTCTACATATTTATGCACTTTTATTAGATTAATGGGTTTATATTAAGCTTTTCTAAGCAGGGACACTATTTTATCTTGCGATGCTTTCCTAAGTTCATGATACTTTCCTAATATTATGATGTTTTCCTAATCCTACAATGCTTTCCTAATCTTGTGATGCTTTCCTAATCCTGTAATACTTTTTTAATTCTTTAAAGCTCTCGTAAGCCTGCAATGGTTTCCTAATCCTTTGATGCTTTTTTGAACTTGCAATGCTTTCCTAAGCTTGCGATGCTTTTCTTATCCTACGATGCTTTCTTGATTGGTGCAAGGCACATTTCTATTTGCAATGCCTTGTGTTTTTTCCCTTCAATGATAATTTTCAAAGGATTTTTGGCATTTTGGTGTTTTGGTTAGTAGGTTTTATATTTTTATTTTCGTCGAGCAATTTTTTTTCCTTTAATTTAAGTGTTCTTTTGTACATGTGACAGCCCCTTAACCTTCGTTTAAACAATTTTTTTTTTTATTATTATATATATAATAAACTCTAGTTTATTATTCTTAAATATATTTTTTCTGATAATAAAGTGATTCGAAATATCATTTTTGAAAACTCTTCTATATTCAAGTATGCATTATATAAGCAAAGGTGAAAATATTACAAACATATTATATCTCTTTAACTAAATTAATATCAATAATCCATACTTAATTACGAATATAACTTGAATTATGTGAATTGAATTAATTTTTTTTTTTTTAATTTTCATTTTTGAAAAAATCTAACTTATATTTTAAGCATAAGATGTATAATTTTAATAAAGATTGAAATCTTAAAACAACTTTTGTGCTAATTGAGAAAATGTTCATTAACTTATTGGCTTGTTTCTTAATTATTAATATTTTTAATTTGTAATAAGATGTAATTATTCATATTTTTGGCATAATTAAGAAGACACTTAAGAGGAGATTTTAATATTAATATTTGATTTTTTAAAATTAAAGACTTAAACATAAAGAAGTATGTAATATTAAAGAACAAAGTTGGAGAAAGTTGATGGAGGCTCTTTTAAAATTATTTGAAATACTTTTTTTGGATGATGACTCTTTTGATTAAGAGGGATGGGATGATATGTCGCAGGTCCACCTCTTCCACCACCTCCTTTGACTCTATATTCATTGTTGAAGTTTAATTGTTCTTTTTATTGATTTGTATTTTTTATGAGTGTTTTGTTGGTTGTTACGTATTGTGGATGTGATATTTTGTTTTGAGTGGTCATTATTGACCCTCTATTAAACTTGATATTCTCAAGAGTTTTTTGATTTCAATTTAATGATTTCTGGGGTGTGATTTTTTCCACTCTTTTTTGTATGATTAACATTATAACATTACTTGTTTATATTAATATAGATATACATTTTAATCATTTTTTTTTGTTTCAGATAAATTTGGTCCCTTCAAATTTATTCATTATAAAAATTGACATGTGAATTTGACTATTATCAATTTGTTTGAATATTAACCCAAAACAAAAACTATAACATCTCACATCCCATCTTATTGAAATAAAATAATATTTATAATCTTTTGTATTATTTAAACGATCCAATGTATACATAAATATAATTGTTAGGCTCTTGTGTTGACATTTGAAATAATATTAAACATTCCATGTGATGTTCTTTATTCTTTACTTTTATATTAATCAATTTTAATTCTTCATTAATTCATTTTAAGACCTTTCTTATTCATTACTTCATTTTGTTAGTGACATCTTCATTTATGTTAAAATTGTTTTAAATAGTTTTTAAATTGTAAAAATAGATATAACTAAATTTAGTCATATACATGTTAGAAGCGAAAGGAGTTACTTGGTATGTGAAAATGTATTAATTAATATTGACTAAAGTTTATAAATTTTGATTTGTCTATCTTAATTTCATCTAAATCATTTCAAAATTATTTTTAATACATTTATGAATGTATGAAATAATTTATACAAATTTTGGGTAGATAAAATGAATTTAGAAATCTTGGTCAACACTATCAATACGTTTTTGATGCCAAGTAACTCCTTTCATTAGAAACAATTTTTATAAATCAAAAAATAATTTAACCATCCTAATTACAATCCACTTTTTGCCTCGTTGTTTCTATTAAATTAAATAAAACGAGAGTAATTTCTCATATAACTAGTTAGTTAAATAAAATGTCATGGTTTTTAAAACCAACTCAAAGTTGAGATACACTTACATCATGATGCATTTTTAAGTAGATTAGTTTATTCACCTTTTGTATTTTATGTTGAGAGGCACAACTACGTTGATAAACATTGGGTGAGAAGATCAAGTGAAATACTAATAATAATAAATTGATCTAAAATTTGACATCTATTTAATTGTCATAATATAATTTACCTAAAATTTAACATTTATTTAATTATTATATATAAAAACAATTTTCTTATTTGAAGAAGGCGATAAAAAAAATACTTGATATCTTAAATATATAGTGAAATTTGAAATCCAAATATTTTTCCATATATATATAGAGTTCGATATAATAATATAACTAAATTGAAATTGTTTGTTACTAATAAATAATTAATTTATGGAAAAAATAATAAAATTATTAATCAATATAATTTGTAATAAATCTACCATAATTACTTCAAAATTGATATCACTCAACATTTTTATATGTATACTACTTTATCAAAAATAAATAATTTAATCATTACAAAGAGACCCAATAGAAGCCCTGCTATCACATGTCAATTGCCAACATAGAGGGCCCCTCTTTGTTTCGTTAGTCTGCTTTTGCAGCTGCATCACCTAATGCGCCCCCCCCCGCCCAAAGAGAATATATAAAAATAATTGAATTTTTTGTTTTAATAGATTGCAAAGACATTAATATTTTTATAGCCCGTTGTTTGATGATAAAATAAGATATATATTATTGATTCTATTAAAAAAAATATAAATATAAAATACTAAGATTTTTAATTTTATAGTTTTATATTATTTTTTAATTTTTACATATATTTTAAATAATTGGAAACTTTAAAAATAGTCATTATCATATTATATATTTATAATATTTATTTTTCTTCTTCAAATAAAAATATATTACAAATTATTTATATATTAAGCAAGCAAGTAAACAACTATTGTAGTCTTCATATTTTATATTTGTGATATTTGTTTGTTTTATATGAATATAAATTATATCATATTTTTATTATATATAAATATGATTGAAAGGACAAAGTAATTATAATAATAAAATAAAATGATGATTTGATTTGATTTTTTAGTTTTCTGATCTTTTAGTTTTATTTTATCAAATTCATCTAGATAACTAATCCAAACGTCATCTCTTAAAATATATTTTTTAAACATTTTAAATCGTAAGAATTTTAATTTTTTTAATAAGAATAAAGTTGACATTAATAAATTGAAATATTTAATTAAAAAATATAAAATAACATAATTTTGTTGATGATTTTTAACATTTTTTGTATTAAATTAATATGTATAATCTAATAAAGTTTATAAATGATATAATTTTTTATATTTTTACTTAAAATATAATTTTAAATTGATCTTTGTTGATACAAATTTTAGTTATTTTCATATATTCAATAATTTTCCAACTAAATTATTATGAAAATGAATTAAAGAATGTATTTAAAAAATAGATATAATAAATAATTATATATAAAAATTTAAAATAAAATAATTTTTAAAATAATTTTTAGAACCTTATTAATCTATAAAATTTACTATATTCAAACATTTTTTTTTTAATACATATAAATTGAAAAATAAAAATGGATTAAAAAATAATTAAAATAATAGCATAATGTACATAAAAATTTAAAATAAAACAAATTTTAAAATAATTTTTAGAAACTTATTAATTATATAAGTTAACATATTCAAATATATATTTTTTAAATATAAATTAATTTTTTTTTAATTTTAACTTTTTTAATTTAAAATTTCATAAACTTAAATATTATTGTAAATATCAACATAAAATAATGAAAATGTGAGAAGAAAATATATTTTTTTAATAGTTCATTCAAAATAATTTCTCCCACTATTTTATGAAATGTCCATTCAACTTATAGAGTGGATTCTAAATATTTAGTATCATTATCTTCTTCATAAACTTACAACCTTATACTTTTTGGACTACATTACAAATATTTTGTACATGTAATATCGAATTTTATCTGCGTTTAAATATTAAAGAAAATAAAGTGAATTTAAGGGCATGTGCTCAATTAGTAGCTTCAAATTTATGAGGGTCATAGGTGGGAAACAATACATCTTGAAAATTAGTAAATTAAATAAATGGAAATTATAAAAGTGGAAATTGAAAAAATGGAAATGACTTGAGGTTGGGTTGCAACATTGCTCCATAATAGAATAATAGCTCAAACAACAATAAATGCTCTAATGATTGCTCGATCATTCTTGTGATTTCTCTATCCATGTTGAATTGTGTTTATTTATTACTTATCTCAAATCAACTATAACACTTTTGTATTTATAGACAAATTGCCCTACAAATTGGCCTTTAATGACTAGAAGTGAAAAGATATAGAGAAGGGGATATGTGCACCCTAATTTAACAAAGACATATAAAAGGGACCATAAGCATTGGGGGTGTTTCTAACATATGATAGGAGCATCAAAGGTGTTTCTAGCATAAATTATAAGAAGCATGGGAGATAGAAAAGAGATTTTTTTTAGTTAATAGAAAAAGGGGAGGACCAAGAAAAGTCGACAAATGTATGAATACCATTGAATTTTGACTAATAATCAACAAATATACAAGCACATTAAAGTATATGAAACAAAAATTAATAAATGCTTTGGTACCATTTTTGAGTGTATACATTTTACACCACTTCTAGGCAGGAAAATTTTTAGTGATGAATATTCATAGTTAGGAGAATATCGGGGATTTATAGACCCACGATTGATTGTGTGTGTTGAAAATATTGTCATTGATGTCAAAGGTCTAGCATTGGTGATAAAGGCCCCATTGTATTTAATGATGTTTTTAATATTCATATCTTGGCTAATGTGTGTTAATATTTATTTAATATTAACGAATATATTTTTGGTTGCATATAAGTCAAAATAGGGCCCATGGAGAAGTCAAAGAGTCACGGGGTAAAGACAAAAGAGGAATGCGATGCATTTTCTCATGAAGAGTCATCTTGAGGAATTCCAAGAGTCACCAAGTGAAGACAAAAGAGGGTATGGTGCATTTTTCTATGAAGGGACACTTTGAGGAATACGAAAAGTCACCAAGATAAAGACATAAGAAGAAAAGACATTTTTGCTTATGAAGGGTCACCATATGACTTTTAAAATACAAGGATATGAAGGGTCATGCAAGTTTGGCACAATTTTTCATGAGGATTGAAGGATCACAAAGGGTGAATGCCAAAGATCATTTGGAAAGCTATAAATAAAGGCTTGAGAAGCCATTTATAATATGCAAATGAGTGCATGGTTTGTATTTGTTTTCAAAGAGAGAAAAACAGGAGATATTGTAGAGTTATATCACTTGTTGAGTAAGCAATATTGAGAGATAGTTGTGTTTTATACACAATAGGGGTTGGTGCTCACAAATCTTTGCAAGGGGTTGGTGCTTCTGTGGGTTGGTGCTCATAAATAGTTGTTGTTTTGGTGCTCGACAAAGGGGTTGGTGCTCCTGCAAGTTGGTGCTTGCAAAATTTGTAATTTGAGTTGGTGCTCATTCATATACTTGAGATTGTTCTCTGTAATTTTTTCCACTTTAGATTTTCACATAAAAATTTGGTCTCTCTCTCTCTCTCTCTCTCTCTCTCTCTCTCTCTCTCTCTCTTGCATGGTGTATATTATTGTTTCAGTTTTATTGCATATCTTGAATGTGTGGTTAAGTGGTTTAAAAAAATAATTTGATTAAGTAAAAAGCTATATATAATATATATTGATTCACCCCCCTCTCTGTATATTTCATGCTTAACAATTGGTATCAGAGCAAATTCTTTCAAAAATAGTTTAACAGCTTGAAGGTAGATCAGGAAAGCATGATAGCTAGATCACATGAAAGATTTTCTACAAATAAGGCACCTTTGTTTGATGTGACAAATTATTTTTTTTAGAGCATAAGGATGAAGACTTATTTGATGGCCCTTGGATTCGACATATGACAAGCAGTGGTGGAGGAATATGAAGAGCCAGATACACTTGTAACTACTTCGGTAGAGAAGAAGGTAAGTAAAAATAATGCTAAAGTTTTAAATGTTCTTTTATATGGTTTATGTGAATCAGAATTTGTTAAAGTTATGCAATGTAAATCTGCTCGTGAAACTTGGGTAAAATTTGTGAATATTTACAAAGGTGATGGAAAGGTTCAACAAGCTAAGCTTTAGACTTTTAGAAGATAGTTTGAAGATGGAAGAAGAAGAAAATATAGCAAGTTACCTTTTGTAGGTTGATCAAATAGTTAATCAGATTCAAGGTCTTGGAGAAAAGTTAGAAGAATCAATTGTGGTTCAAAAAGTTTTGAGATCTCTACCATTGAGATATGATGCAAAAGTTTTAGTAATTGAAGAGATGAAGAATTTAGCCATGTTAAAGATGGACGAGCTACATGGTATTCTTACAACATATGAGATGCAGACCAAACAAGAGAAACCCTCAAAGAGAGAAGTTGCTTTCAAGACATCAAAGAAACAGAAGGCTAAGATTCAAGAATCAAGTGATAGTTCTAGCGATGATGAATATGACAATGGATCTCTATTCATTCACAAGCCAAAAAAGGGCACAAAAAAATATCAAGGAAAATTACCTTTTAAATGTTTTAATTGTATAAAGATTGGACATTTTGCAGCTAAGTGCCCAAATAAGGGTAATGATGACAATGAAGAAGGAAAGTCTACATACAAGAAGCATTTCAAAAGAAAATTCAAGAAGGGATTTGAGAAGAAGAGTTTGTACTCTAAAGATCCTAGCTCAGTCAAAGATAGTGGAGTTAGTGATTCAGAAGAAGAAGAGATTCTATTCATGGCCATACATGAAGACGCCTTCATAAGTGAAAGTACAGATGATCAAGAACACAATGAAGCTGAAGTGAATCCAGAAGGAGAACTCATTTGTGCCTTAGAAGAGTTGAAATCTCTTGAGAAGAAGAATCAAAGATTAAAGCTCCAAATCAAGAAAAATGAAAAAGAGTCAAAGGAAATAATTGAAGATCAACAAGCACACTTTGAAGAAGCCAAGAAGAATGAAGATCTAACGACACAGTTACAAAAACTAAGTAAAGAATGTGAAAGGTATGTTATTGAAATTGCTTCTTTAAAAGCAGATCTTGAGAAAACAAATAAAGCAATCAATGATTCAAAATTTGAGAAAAATACTAATATGTTGAATAAAATATTAGAAAGTCAAAGATCAATGTCAGATAAGACAGGTATCGAATTAAAAAAAGAGAAAGGGAAAGCCACTACTTTCACAGACAAGCAAAAAAGAAAAAGCTATGCTAAAGCTCTTACAAAAGAGGAAATAAAAAGGACATCTCAAACAAAGAAGACTAGAGAGAACAGAGCTACAAAAGGTAATTAGGTCAGAGATACACAAATAGATCCTATTTTTATAGTTATTATTTTTATTGTAATAGATATGATTATAAGAAAATAAAATATCAAAAAAAGGCTAACAATTTCAGAAATAAGAAGGAAAGTCATGCATAGTCAAGTAGAAGCCACAACTCTTTTGCTCCTTTATCAAGTTTTAATAAAGAGGCCATAATATGTTACAAGTGCAACAACTTCAGACACATAGCCTGGTACCTTAGAAGCATCTTCGAGTCAATCAAGAAGGACTAGATTTTCAAAGCTCCATTCATCAAGAAAAAAAGTTCAAACATGTTCATAGCAGAAAAAACAACTTGAAAAATCTATGTTGGTACAAACAACTTTGCATGCAAGAAATGAAGAAAAGCCATGGTTCATTGACAGTAGATGTTTGAGGCACATGATAGGAGATAAAAGCAAGTTCATAACCTTAAAGAAGATCAATGGTGGCATAGTGAAATTCAAAGATAATACTATTGTTAGAATTGTCAAAAAAGGTACACTAAATTTGGATAATGGTAGAACTAAAACTAAAAATGTTTTGTATATAAAAGGTCTTAAGCATAATATTTTAAGTGTAAGTCAAATGTGTGATCAGGGACACACACTAAAGTTTTATGCAGAAGGTTGTGAAATTAAGAGAAAAGATTCAGATGTTTTGGTTGCAGATGCTCAGAGAACAGACACTAATTTGTATATGTTATCAGACATCAAAGGTCAATGATATTGTTTGAGTCAGATTGAAGAAAGTTGGTTATGGCAATGGAGAATGTGACACATAAATTTTGAAAATCTTGTCAACATTAGCAAGAAATAAGTAGTCATAAATATTCAAAAGATTACAAAGCCATCCGACAAGTTTTGTGAACCTTGTCAGCATGAGAAGTAGGCCAAAAGGCGGTTTAAAACAAAAGAGTACTCAACCACTCAGATGTTATAGCTTGTTCACACTGATCTATGTGGATCTATGAGAACTCAAAGTAGTCAAGGTGAGAAATATTTCATGTTGCTTATTGATGATTTTTCACGTATGACTTGGGTAATGATTTTAAAGAAAAAATTAGAAGCTTTTAGATATTTCAAGGCATTAGTTGAGAATGAAACCAGTTTGAAGATTAAGTGTCTAAGATCATATCAAGAAAGAGAATTCATATAAGATTAGTTTATTGAGTTTTGAGAAGACCATGGAATAAAGAGACATTATTTAACAGTGAAAACTCCACAACAAAATGGAGTAGTTGAATAAAAAAATAGAATAATTCAAGAGATGACGAGGACAATGCTAAATGAATCTAAGATAGTAGATAAATATTAGAGAGAGGTAGTTTCTACAGTAGTGCATATTAAAAAAAGAGTATTATTGAGAGTTAATAGTGATAAGACTCCTTATGAGCTATGAAAAGACAAACCAACAACAGTTGATTATTTTAAAAATTTTGGTAGTAGATGCTTCATAAAGAGAATCGATGAAAAAATTGGTAAGTTTGAATCCAAAGCAAATGAAGGTATATTTCCTAGATATTCTTGCCAAAGTAAAGCTTATAAATGTTATAACAAAAGAACCAAAAAAATTGTTGAAAGTGCAAGTGTCAGGATAGAAGAAGATGGAACACAAAGAATCAATGATCTAGTAGACATTCCTAAAATCATTGAAGAGGAAGATTTTGAAGAATCAGATAAAGATGAGAAGGAGAAAAAGGACACCAAAACTCCATCCAAATATATTCAGAGAAATCATAATAAAAGTGACATCATTGGGGACATAAATAAAATAATTTGCACCAGAAGAATGATGATAAGTGAATCTGAACAAGTTAATTTTTTTTTGTTATCCAAAATTTAGCGTAAATTTTTTTCAGAAGCTAGACATGATAAGCATTAGGTTAAGGCAATGGATGACGAATTCAATCAAATAAAAAAGAACGATACTTGGGAATTAGTGCCTAGACCAAAAGATCACAATGTGATAGAAACAAAATGGGTTTATAGAAATAAGTTGAATGAAAATGGAGAAGTAACCAAGAATAAAGCAATATTAGTATGTAAAGGATATGTTCAAATTTAAGGAATATATTTTGAAGAAATTTTTGCACCAGTAGCAAGGTTAGAGGCTATCAAAATGTTTCTTGCATATGCAGTGTTTAAAATTTTCAAAGTGTTACAGATGGATGTCAAATCTGTCTTCCTAAATGGGAATCTAGAAGAAGAGGTCTACATTGAGCATCCTAAGAGATTTATTCTCTCAAATATTAGTAGCCATGTATGTAGATTGAATAAAGCACTGTATGGATTGAAACAAGCTCTCAAAGCTGGGTATGCAAGACTTGATATGTACCTGCAAGATCAAAGTTTGAAGAGAAGATTTGTTGATAGTAATCTCTACATCAAAATAAAAGGTGAGCACCAATTGATTGTTGTGGTATATGTTGATGACATCATTTTTAGAGAAAATATTAAAAAGATGACAAAATAATATTTTGATAATATGCAAAAAGAATTTGAGATGTCTATGCTTTGAGAATTATCATTTTTCTTAAGATTGCAAATATTTCAGTCAGATAAAGGAATTTTCATATCCCAAAGTAAATATGTCAAGAAAATGTTGAAGAAATTTGGTTTTGAGGATTGTACACCAGTTGGCACACCAATGTGTATAGGAAATAAGGTGAGCAAGGATGAAGATTCACCTATTACAGATCAATCTTTATATAAATCTGTGATTGGTAGTCTTTTATATTTGATAGCATTGATGCCAGACATCATGCATACAATAGGTATGGTTGCAAGATATCAGTTAACTCTAAAAAACAATCATGTTTAGTTGGTAAAAAGAATAATCAAATATATCAAGGGGACATTGGATTATGGATTGTGGTATCTCATAGGCAGAGATTTCACTTTGGTTGTTTATACATATTCAAATTGAGTAGGTTTTTTGGATGATAGAAAGAGTACAAGTGGAGGAGCTTTCTTCCTTGGTGATAGCTTAGTATCATGACTAAGCAAAAAAGTAGAATTCAATATCACTTTCTAAAAAATGAAGCAAAATATATTGCAGTAGTATTGTGTTGTACTCAAGTGCTTTAGATGAAGTAAACTTTGAAAGATATCAAGGTAAAATATGATGAACCTATTTTTATTTTTTGTGACAACACAAGTGCTATTAATATTTTGAATAATCCAGTGATGCATTCAAGAAAAAAACATATTCCCATTAGATATCACTTCTTAAGAGAGCAGGTTTCAAATCAATGGGTTAAGATGCAATATATCAGGACTACAGAGAAGATTATAGATATTTTCATAAAGGCACTACCAAAAGACATATTTGAGTATCTACAGGAGAATTTGGGAGTAATTGCTTTTACTTCTTGCCATTGAGGATCAACATCGGTTGAGGGGGAGCTAAGTGTTAGCTCCAAGTTAGGCCCTTTGCCATTGATGTCAAAGGGAAGAAGAACAGGTAGAGGTATAGGTATAAAAATAGGTGTACAATAGGTACAAGGAACATGTATAAGTTGATACAGTAAGGGGGAGTTACTGTATGTTTTTCAGATGGCAGTATGTGTAAGTTTCAAGATGTGGTAGTTTCAGTTTGAGGTTCTCAGTAATGACAAAGGGGGAGATTGTTAGAAATATTGTCATTGATGTCAAAGGTCTAGCATTGGTGATAAAGGCCCCATTGTATTTAATGATGCTTTTAATATTCATATCTTGGCTAATGTGTGTTAATATTTATTTAATATTAACGAATATATTTTTGGTTGCATATAAGTCAAAAGAGGGCCTATGGAGAAGTCAAAGAGTCACAGGGTAAAGATAAAAGAGGAATGGGATGCATTTTCTCATGAAGAGTCATCTTGAGGAATTCCAAGAGTCACCATGTGAAGACAAAAGAGGGTATGGTGCATTTTTCTATGAAGGGACACTTTGAGAAATACGAAAAGTCACCAAGATAAAAATAAAAGAGGAAAGGATGATTTTGCTTATGAAGGGTCACCATATTACTTTTCAAATGCAAGGATATGAAGGGTCGTGCAAGTTTGGCATCATTTTCTATGAGGATTGAAGGGTTACAAAGGGTGAATGCCAAAGGTCATTTGGAAAGCTATAAATAAAGGCTTGAGAATCCATTTGTAATATGCAAGAGAGTGCATGGTTTGTATTTGATTTTGAAGAGAAAAAAGCAAGAGATACTATAGATTTCTATCATTTATTAAGTAAGCAACTGTCAGGATCTTGCTCCACCAAAAGAGCACAATATGATTACCAAACCAAGCAACTTAATATGCGGAAATAAACTAGATTCACCAAGTAACTAGAATTCAGAATAACACATGATATGAGAGACAATACACAAATTGTATTAACACTTTATACAGAAAAGAATACAATAAAGAAGATGCCACTTCTTCTCCACCACCTTACAGAGGTTTCCCACACCTCAAGTGAATAGTAAATCTTCTCCCCAAAGCTCTCCCTCTCAGGTCCCAACACCCAACTCAAATACAGAGTTGGTGTTCACCTCCTGTGCTCCACGCACACCACAAGTGCTCCACACACTCAAACAAGTACTCCATGTACTTCAAGTAGATCTCCCATGAACCTGCAACAACCTGCAATTCAACAGACCATACTTATGGAAGGAACTCCCTTGCCTTCCTCTTTGCTCTATCCGAGTACACACCTGTACTCCAAGTAGATCCTGTCTGATACTGCTCCGTGTTGTGTTGCTGTCTATATGATCCTGCACACCTGCAAATCAAACACGGTTCTGCTCACCTGTGAACCTTGACCTTGCACACACATACACCTACAGATCAACGATCTTACTTACCATGTAGATCTCCTATATAGGCCATACAACTGTGACCAAGATCCTACACACCTGAACAATCATGCTGACTCTCCAATCCAGCACCTACACCTGGTACTGTGGAACTATGAGGAACACCCTTGCTCACCTCACACACAGAAAGAGCAAACTTTGCTCAACTCAAACTAGAACACTTTTCCAATACAACCATGAGTCTATTATATAGATCTCATCCAAACAATAATTAGACATCTAATTACAATAATTAGATCCGCAGCTCTCAGTCTAAAAATAGCTCTAATCATGTAAACACTTGGTTCGTTAGCTAACTGCCCATAATTAGCTCGCAGTCAAACCACACAGGCGACCGACGTCGGTCCTTATCTGCCTGGAGGTGACCGATGCCGGCCGATCCCTGACCGACGTCGGTTGCTTCTCTTCACTGTCCTGCCGACATCGGCTGATCAGACCGACGCCGGTTTCTCTGACGCTTAGCAACCTTCAGCAACCCCTCCAATGACCTTCTCCATGTCTGCATCAGTGAAGCTTTTAGCTCCACAACCTAACAATCTCCCACTTGGAGATAAAAAGTTGCACTGTACCTATACCTGTACCCCGTCTAATCTGTTTCCTGGTTTGTATCCCTCTTCAAGCTCAACCCTGAAGACAACCCACCACACAACTTGTGATGTATCTCCTGTCATCCGAGTACCCTGCCACATCCGAACCTACAAACACATGTAGTGAAGTCCTGACCCTGCATAGCATGAATCCCTGTTGTTGATCCCTCTCAAGTACCTGAGAACCCACTTCCCCGAATTGGCTCCTAACTCTCTGACAGCTCCCACTGTATGGGAATACTCAGGGCTATACCAGACCTCATGTGATTTTGGACACTGTACCTGTCCAACCCTTAGTGTGCTCCAGCTCTGCATTCTGAACCTCGCCAACACCTGATTCACATCAGTTCCCACTCGAAACAAAATTAACCTGTGATCTCCATGTCTCCCATGTCAAAGAATTTCACTGCTCCAAATTCCTCCTGACATGCCACTGAACTAATCTTACCCTTAGCTCAGCAAAAAACCCTGTATGTACACCCCTGCTAGCTAGCATACTATCCACATACAGCAACAGAATGATGTCATGACTCATCATCCACCTGGTAAGACAAACCAAAGTAGTTACCCTGACATTGACTGAAGCCATGCTTCGTCCTCTACCTGTCAAAACCTGTAACACTGTCCTGCAGCTCCTCAAGACCATATACCTGGTCTTCCGTCTCACGTATCCGTTCTCTCTATTCTTCAACTAAGGTATCCATTCGTCTCTGTGTTTTCATCCAGCTGGCAACCCTACCAAAAACACCTGTTTGGTTCACCTCCAAGGAATCACATCCTCATCCATGCCAAGCTCACACCTGTTTCCTGGATCCTTCCTGCTCTATAATCAACAACATGTATAAAGAAGAGGAACAACGAATTTGAGGGCCTACTTACGTCTTTAGTCCTCTGTATGGGTGTTTGAGACTCCTTGACAGCGTGCTATCCACCCAAAATTTGTTACAGTGACCGACCTCGATCACCCCACAGTCTGCATCCGACCGACGTCGGTTCCCATGCGTCTGTCCCTGACTACCGACACTGCCGACGTCGGTGTCCCTGCTGCCGACGTCGGTCCTCTGACCGACATCGGTCTTACCTACTGCCGACGTCGGTTTCGTGACCGATGTCAGTCTTTCTCTGCCCAACATTGTCGGCTTCGGTCTGCACATGACCGACATCGACGCCTGTCTGTTCGATGCCGGTATCTATGTTCGCCTGTGAGTGATGAATTTTTACCCGCGAGCTCCTTTGAATCAATACCCATGTCCAAACTGCTCTGCTCAGAAGTATCCAGCCACATCCACTGGTTTCTATCCGCCATCTCCTCCATAAACACCAAGGCTTTCCAGTTCTTAAGCCTATCAAATATATCTGTCTTCCGCTTAAGAACATGCATCTCCTTCCTGCTCATGTGACCAAGCCTACAAAGCCACGTCTTTGCAACAAAAGAAGAATCAGTAATATAAACAAGTAGATAAAGGGTACCTGTTTTCTTACTACCAGCTAATTCAAGTGCATCCGCTGTGAGAGTTCTTGTGCATCTCTCATCACCCAATCTTTCTGAAAAAATTAGCCATATCTCCAAACCTGGGCCCTGCATGACCTTCATCAACACCTGTGTGTTGGCCCCCTGCAATTTCAGCTTCACTTCCCCTTTGCCAATTCTTTGGCAAGGCTCACCAGCTCCTCTACCTGGAATTGCATGGAAAGAGGCAACCGAATCTTTTATCCAAGATTCAACTTTATCCAAAAAACCTCCAAGAAAATCCTGTGCAATAACACCTGCAACATCTGCTTCTTCAATTCCTTCATGCTGATCTGCTACCAACCAACAATAATCTTTTACCTGCTCTTTCTTTCCATAGGACCGTGAGTAACCATCTGTGCTTTTCAACTCCTCCATTCTTAGCTTACTTTGATCTGCCATTGCTCTACTCCCACTCAATCAGAAACCCCTGAGAGTGACCTGTAATCAAAACACACTACCCAGATCTAAACCAATCTGTTAGTATCCCAACCAAAAGCTCTGATACCACTTGTCAGGATCTTGCTCCACCAAAAGAGCACAATATGATTACCAAACCAAGCAACTTAATATGCGGAAATAAACCAGATTCACCAAGTAATTAGAATTCAGAATAACACACGATATGAGAGACAATACACAAATTGTATTAACACTTTATACAGAAAAGAATACAATAAAGAAGATGCCACTTCTTCTCCACCACCTTACAGAGGTTTCCCACACCTCAAGTGAATAGTAAATCTTCTCCCCAAAGCTCTCCCTCTCAGGTCCCAACACCCAACTCAAATACAGAGTTGGTGTTCACCTCCTGTGCTCCACGCACACCACAAGTGCTCCACACACTCAAACAAGTACTCCACGTACTTCAAGTAGATCTCCCATGAACCTGCAACAACTTGCAATTCAACAGACCATACTTATGGAAGGAACTCCCTTGCCTTCCTCTTTGCTCTATTCGAGTACACACTTGTACTCCAAGTAGATCCTGCCTGATACTGCTCTCTGTTGTGTTGCTGTCTATATGATCCTGCACACCTGTAAATCAAACACGGTTCCGCTCACCTGTGAACCTTGACCTTGCACACACATACACCTGCAGATCAACGATCTTAATTACCATGTAGATCTCCTATATAGGCCATGCAACTGTGACCAAGATCCTACACACCTGAACAATCCTGCTGACTCTCCAATCCAGCACCTACACCTGGTACTGTGGAACTAGGAGGAACACCCTTGCTCACCTCACACACAAAAGGAGAAAACTTTGCTCAACTCAAACTAGAACACTTTTCCAATACAACCATGAGTCTATTATATAGATCTCATCCAAACAATAATTAGACATCTAATTACAATAATTAGATCCGCAGCTCTCAGTCTAAAAATAGCTCTAATCATGCAAACACTTAGTTCGTTAGCTAACTGCCCGTAATTAGCTCGCAGTCGAACCACACAGGCGACCGACGTCGGTCCCTGTCTGCCTGGAGGTGACCGACGCCGGCCGATCCCTGATCGACGTCGATTGCTTCTCTTCACTGTCCTGCCGACGTCGGCTGATCAGACCGACGCCGGTTTCTCTAACGCTTAGCAACCTTCAGCAACCCCTCCAATGACCTTCTCCATGTCTGCATCAGTGAAGCTTTTAGCTCCACAACCTAACAACAACATTACGAGATAGTTGGGTTTTATACACACGAGGGGTTGGTGCCCTTGTGGGTTAGTGCTCACAAATTTTTGCAAGGGGTTGGTGCTCCTGTGGGTTGGTGCTCACAAATAGTTGTTGTGTTGGTGCTCGACAAAGGGGTTGGTGATCCTGCAAGTTGGTGCTTGCAAACTTTATAATTTGAGTTGGTGCTCATTCATATACTTGAGATTGTTCTCCATAGTTTTTCCCACTTTGAGTTTCCATGTAAAAATCTAGTGTCTCTCCCTCCCTCTCTCTCTCTCTCTCATGTGGTGCATATTATTGTTTCAGTGTTATTGCATATCTTGAATGTGTGGTTAAGTGGTTAAAGAAAGGGAATTTGATTAAGTAAAAAAAAATATATAATATACTGATTCACCCCCATCTCAGTCTATTTTGTGCTTAACAATGTGGCTAAAATTGAGTCACAAAATAGATTGATTAAAAAACATGCACATTATTATTTTTCGCTCGAAAAGCCAAACAATGTCTAATCCTAATGGGGTTTTGTTCTCAGAATACCAAAATTTATGACCCAACATTTTAAATAATGTTTGGATTACCACACATCCTATGGGCCTTGGGATAACACTCATTGAAAATTTAGAAGGAAAATTTGAGATGCATTTAGTTGTGCTAGTTATACCCAACCCAAATATATTAATATATATTATCAAAATTAAATGCTATTTTTCATTCTGGTGAGATTTGACTCTGGATTGTTCGGAGATCCAATAAATAGGTGATTCAACATACAAATAAATCAAGCACTTGTGGATGCAAATCAAGAAATATATTGATCAAATTCAAAACTCTTCCAACATTGTAGTTTATAACGTACATGTAAATCTATTGATCTAATTTTAAACATGTTTGTACAATTTTTGAAATTCTATATATTTATGCACTTTTATTAGATTAGTGGGTTTTTATTAATTTTCTTAGCCAAAGACTTTTCTATCTTGCGATAGTTTCCTAAGATTGCAATGTTTTCCTAAACTTATGATGCTTTCCTACTATTACGATGTTTTCATAATCCTGCGATGCTTTCCCAATCCCATGATGTTTTCCTAATCCCACAATGCTTTCTTAAGTTTGTGATGCTTTCCTAATCTGCATTACTTTCTTGAGTCTACGATGCTTTCTTGATCCTAAGATGCTTTCTTGAGCATGCAATGCTTTCTTAAGCTTGCAATGCCTTCCTAAGATTACGATGCTTTCCATGCATGCAATGATTTTATAAAAAAGTGAAACTTTTCCACCATAGTGATGATTTTCTAGCAAAGTGAATATTTTCCACCATAGTGATTATTTTATAAGCCCACGATGGTTTAACATGCATGCAATGATTCTACAAGCACGAGATTAATTTTTTAGGAATGTAATGTTTTTATATGTAGGCAATCCTTTTTAGGCACACAATGCTTTTATATATATGGTGTTGTTTTAGACATGCATAAAAAAGAAAGTTGTTATTAACACCAACTGTAACCCTAATTCTATAAAACTCTTTATTTATATTATCCTAATATATAAAAACCACATGCATCTATTCCTATGAAATATGGAAGTTAAAAACTAGTCCAAATTTTTTTAGAACAAACTCTAAAAATCTTCTAAAACATGGCAATTAATAATTAGTTATATTTTTAAGAGAATAAGCTCTAAAAATATCTCAATTGTTCATTGAAACATTACATCATTTAATGATTGGCATTGTCAATGATGATAACAATGAAATGTCTCCACTTGAAGACATCCCATTAAATGAACTTGAATTTGCATTAGAATTATGTGATTTGATTATTCCATTATAATAAATTATTATATAATTTTTTTTGGCTAGGTAATGACTTTTGACCGAAGCAAGAACTGGTCTAGGATATAATCAGGGGCCCAGATCCCCAAGTGATTATTATCCACCTAAATACCATGTGTAGTAAATATTACTATATATATACCAATTGTTACCATGTACAGGCTTGTGAATACTACCAACAGCCAAAACTGATCGAAGGAGTACCAACAACGACCACTATTAGCCTCGAGAATGTAACCAACTGCCATAACCAACCTTATATGCCGTTAATAAGATTCAAAATTGGGTTATTATTATTAATGACCTTTCTTGTAAATCATTTTCAACCCATAATTGGGATCAGTCAGTGAACTACTCCTTGTAGTTATAAATATGGGCACTTGGCCCACAACACAAGCTGCTAAAATAAGTTATGATAAAAGGAGGTTATGTCAAAGAAAGGGTAGTGTTGATAAAGATATATATTGGAGAGATAGCAAAGGGAGACAAGAGGCTATGAGTGTGAGGAGAAGATGAAAGGCTCAGAGGGTGTAGGAGGACAAAGGCTAAGGGCCAAGCTTTGTGTATTATAATAGCTCTGAGAGATTATTTGCAGAAAGGCCCACATCTACAAAGAAAACTTAAAAAGACCTCTTAAAGACAAAAGGCTAAAGGACTTAGAATCCCCACATATTTTCTTTCTTTTGTGTGGGTAAGTTTGACAAAAGAAAGTTGTGAGGTATTGACTCCCACCTCTTTGCGAGATCGTAAGAAGATCAATGACCTATAGACAGCAGGGACATGATGTAGAATAACACTAGCTAAGTGAAGCATTTAGATGGAAGATGACTAAGGTAAGAGTCATTACCCTCAATCAAGCACATATGGGTAGAGACTCAGAGGTGTAGGAGAAGATGTGGGGATCTCAATGAAGACTTGCGCATGAAGAAGGCCTAAAGAAGAAGAAGAAGCAGTTGAATAATGGTGAGCATAATTTTACACCGATGAGAATTGGTAAAGTCATAAGCCAAGAGAATTCACAATGGAGTTGTTTACTTGGAAGATGGCCAGAGTTAGAAGAGTGGGTCCAATGGAAAAGCAAGGAGAGGAGACAATAGATCTTTTCATTGTCATCCTTGATAGTTTTTGCTTAATAACCATAGAGGGTATTAGGAAGTCACTAATCTACCTAGCCAGAGGTAAGCGCCAATGACCCCAAGAGGGATACTCAATAACTGTCTCTGATGGTGTTCCCCCCTTAAGGGCAACCCAGGTGTAACCTCTAGTAACATGGCTCACCAACAACAGTAATCAAGTGGATGAAGCCCACTCAACTAGATCAAAAATGCATGGCCCTTAGGGGCATGAGGAAGTTATTGGGCAACAAAGGCTCTTTTATGAGCTACCATGCACGTTGAGGAGGAAGAATGGAAAAGGGCACAATGGTACTAGAAGTAATGCATAAGAGGCACATAATGAGATGACATAGAAGGCCATAAGACAAATGGGACCTGCGAATGGTAGGCATTCTTCGTAGAATAAAAAGGCTAACATCATCTTGGAGGATAGTCAACAAGAAAGTGAAGAGAGAACATCTACTTTAGAATATAGAGGAAAACATACAATTGAAGCCAAGTTGTTCAACAAAATGGGGTGTGGGTTCAATTCTCCAGTCAAAGCTAGGACCGATGAAAGGTGCACAAGTTTTTTACTTGCCACCAAGATAGTGAAAGCATCTCATGAAGAGTTTCATATAACCAATCTTGCAGAAATGTATAAATCCTGATGAAATAGTTGACTATGGCATAACTTCGCATGCAGATGGATTGTATAAGTAATTCAAGCAAAAGATGGACTGGTTGTTTGGGGATGAATAACTAGTTTAGAATGGGGTGTTGTTGGTCCCCAAAATTGGTAAAGTCTCAAAATACTAAGATGTGCAAACACACAATGGGTAAAGGAATATTAGTGTTAATAGCCAAGAAGTGGTGTGCACAATCTGAACCAATAACCTACATGTGTGATCAAAACAAAATACCACCACAATAGACGTAAACTGTCAGAAACCATGTCGACATTTGCTAAACAAAAAATTAACACGGTCTAGATATGTAACCATGTGGACCCAAAATACTACAGTAGAGGATGCCTGGGAAGTAATGGGAGTTATGACTGATGGAAGATCTTGTCAAACAATTATGAAGCAACAATGGAAAATGGAGAGTTAGATGGCCTCAAGCTAAGCTAGCCTTCAAAAGGGAAAATGTTGTAAACACTTTAACTTTTGGTACTTGTATTTTATCCATCCCACCAAAAAGAGCTTCTAAAGGTGACTAAATAAAAATACACTTGATGATTGAAATAAGGTAAAACACATGAGGGATGATGACATTAATGAGAGAGGTACAAGTAAAGGGAGTTAAGCAGAGTAGGAAGCAAGGTAATCTCTTGAGATAAACTAACTTATAATGTAATAGGGATATAAATAGATGTCAGTAGGAATATAATTTACTAGTCCCTAGTACTTAAGAGCACTTAGAGTGTTGATTTTAATACTAAGTATCCATGTATGGATAATCCCAATCTTTAATGAACTAAGCATTGTGAAATCTAAAACTGGTATTATGACCGTACAATGATAAATGTAACTTCTATTTTTTATTTGTCACCATGTTTGAAAGATATAAGGAGGGCTAACTAGTAGAGTCTATTGACACACCAAATGAAGGGACTAAGTTAGCTAATTACGTGTCATATACTGACGGTTTAGATGAGTTCCATCGCATGCAACTAACCCCTTCCTATCTTGGTTCCCTCTCTCTATGCCTCAAGTAAGCATGTAAGGTTACCCACCTTGCATGATATATCAGTGTAGGAGCTAACTTGATAAATGATGTAGAGCACAGGTGACCTGATGCGCTTGGGACTTGTATACCAGACTGCCAACATCAAGTTAGTCTATACCATCAATCCTTGTCAATGTCACATCATAAAAAATAGCATATCCATGAAATGTACGACTATAAATAATATAAACAAGAGAAATCCATATGTAAGTAATGAATTTATCTCAACATGATAATTAGAAAGTTTTAGAAAGACATAACCTATAACAATGTTACCTATGGATGCCCCCAACATTGGCATGGCCACTAGGTATAACATATATGTTCAGCATCTCACTTGTATATACATGAAATGCATGTGCATATGAAAAAGGATGTGTAATATACCAACCATGTAATAAATAACATACATCAATGTATAAATAACAAAACATATTATACTTAGGTTATGATTTTTTTTATTTTTTTATTTTTATTTTTTATTTTTTAATTTTCCATTTTTTTTATATTTTAGAATATATTGATTATGTTCATGCTAATCGATAATCCCATCAAGTGGATGATCACATGTAGGTCTTGCATCAAACATGAGAATGGTCACCTATCGTGAGTGAGTAGTGTTATATGTATCTCTGTTAGAATCTGAGAAGTAAGCTTGTGATATAATGTATCCATCATCATCATGACTCATAAGATAAAGTGTATGATGAGTATTCCTAGTAGGCATGGTATCTTGTGGAATACATTGTATAATAGGAATAGGTGATTGTGTTCACTATGGAACACAATGAATTTTTAGTAAAACTAGCTTTGAATGTGATGGAGTAGATACTGACTCCTGTGAGTCCTGAATAAACCTCATATGTAATGCATGTTGAAACACTCGTCATCTAGGAAAGGTAGCTACCTTCCTTTGAACTATTTGTGTAAAATGAACAGATTGTGTAACTAACTGTGGTGGTGGTGGGGTTGGAGGAGGAAATGCCTCTAGCTAAATAGGATACTCATATGAAATACCCAAGACTATAACCATCCCATTTACATGTATATACCTCACATATATATGTACTAAAGATAACATTTCACAAATATTATGTATCCAAGGATGTCTTAACATCATGTCAAATTCCCTTGTACTCGATAAAACTAGGAATGGAATAGAAACTACCACAAGTCCCACCTTAAGTGGTAACACAATAATTCCTAAAGTGTTTTTTCTTTTTCTATTGAATTCTTTAACTATCTTGGTTGTATCCATCGAATCCTCATGTGTATATCCAAGACTAGTAAGGAGTGTCATGGTGCAAACGTTTTCACTTGAACCATTGTCTACCATGACACTATGTATAGGTTTCTGATCAATGTAGGCACATACATATAATGATGTGTAACTACAATAATCTTCCACATTCTCATCATCATCAAATGTAATTATAGGTCATTGTAATATATATGCTTGTAAGTGTACCAATAATACCATCTAATGGATGTTCATATGTTGGAGGAGGAGGTAATGCATTTGAAGTCATATGCACTTCAAGATTAGTCTTAGTTTTTGTTGTTGCATGGCTAGGAAAGGGATTAAAAAAGATTTTCAGTTTTTCAATCACCTTAGATTGTGGTTGTAAATAATTTGTAGGTGTGTTAAGATCAATAGTATTATCATCAATGAGATCTTGAATTTTATGTCTTAGTGAAAATAATTTATTCATAGAATGTCTAGCACATTGATGATAATCATAATATATGTTAATGTCATGTCCCTTAGATGGAGGCCTGCTCATTCAAACCTCCTTTAGTAGAAGGAGAGATACAAGGTTGTACTCAAGTAACTTCTACAATACCTTATGAGGAGTTTCAAGTAATTGTGACAATTTCCTCCTTGGTGGAGTAGATAAGAAAATTTGATTAATAGGTTGTGATACTACATTAACTGTTAATTTTATCCCATTCTTAGTATCATTCATTTTGGCCTTGTAACTTGGTTTGATTTTTTTAAAAAATTGGTTAAAGTAGTTGGAGGATTAACCAAATACTTTATCTTATTCAAAGTCACGAGATCAACTTATAAATCCCTAAGTGTATGCCATAACCCATCAAATGATTTGAATCTCTTGAACACAATCGGCTCTTGGAGAGGGGCAAGCAAACTTTGCCTCACCATGAATGGAAATGGATTAGGATGAACCTTTATGTGCATTTTAGCCACAACCCAAGTTTTATCTCTTATAAATGTGAAGTTCATATTCTCTTCATGCTCATTAATGAACATTTTTAGTAATCTAGGGCTATTATTAATGAGCTCTCTCAACTCAAACAACCAAAGTACACTTTTTTTTTCCTCCTCTTACTTTGCATACCCCTTTTCCTAAAAAAAATACATACTTTATAAATTTTACTTTAGGGTCGTGGTTTGGCAAAAGAGTCACTAGTCCTTTTGAGTTCTTTCAATAAAAAACAGTATTAAAACTAGAAAGACATTCTACTTAATTTTTTTTTAAGTGTTGTACTTGAGAATTTTTCTCACTACTCAGGCCAATTGATTTTAATGTTGGAAGTCACCATTTAGTGTGCAATAACAAATATGTTTGTTGGGACATCCTTCCAATATTTAGATGTATGCTAGAACTGAAACCTAATATGCTCAACGAGTTTTTGAACCATCACACTTCCTAGGAGAACAACTCTTACTCCCATCTTCCATTGATATATGTTATTGACTTCTTAGATTATAAGTGGCATACTCTATGCCATGCATTGAGAAATAATTTCCCCTTCATTAGGCATATTGGTTACCCTAGCTAGGGTAACCATTATGCCTAATGAAGGGGAAAATATTTCTCACTACATTGATTGGTATAATTAGATTTGGAGTCAAACTTATTTATCCATCTAACATTCTACCATTTGTACAAAATCGTTCATTATCCCAAATAAGGGTAACCTAAGAAGTTCACCCCAATTTGTTTCTTCCACTTTATTGTACTCATTCTTAAATACTTGTTTGCTTAAATTATTTGAGTCTTGTATTGTCTAGAAATCCATGAGATGAAATGGTGAATAATCAACATCTTGAAGAGACATCATCGATCCCTCCATGCCAAATGCTCATTTTTATTCAATGCACATTTCCACATACCCTTGAGCTTGAAACATTTTTTGAGTTGATCAATATGTTACTGTGACACTTGCAAATTTGGCATTTTCTTTTGCAACTTGTCCAACTTTTCCTAGACATGGATGCCATTGCTATGCTTTTTACGTTTTTGTGGTCCTTCGAAGTGGTCTTCTAAATTTAGTTGTTGAAGATTCAAAACGCTAATTAGGGGTTTCACTCTAATTTTTATGAAAAAACTTCTCATATTTTTATAACATGGAGTCTAGACTCCTGACACATAAACATTAAAATATGATGTGCGTAATTGCATTAATTTTCATTGTCCTCTTTCATTGTACTTCACACTAGTTTTTTCATTGGGTGCCTAGCATAGTGCCATCCTGCATACAAAGTTTTTATTTGTTGTGGTGCTCTACTTATTACCTTAAGAAGTTTTACGGGATGTTTTTGTATGTAAAAGTGATGTTTTATAATTCTATGTGATGCTTTTGTATGCTACGTGATGCCTTTATGCAATGTGATGATTCTATATTCTATGCAATGCTTTTTTATTTGATTTGGAGGGGACACTGAAAATTGCCAATTTTTTTTTACAATTTTCTACAAAAAGGTAAGATTTGCCTTTACATCCATAAAAATTCTCTATTTTTTCCATTTTTGCCATAGGCACGATGTCCATTTTGTGAGATCTGTCACCCCAACAAATCCCATTCTCGCAAGATTCACCACTCATTTTATAACCTTTTTTTTTGGTGGGTTCTTTAAAGTTTTCATTGTTTCTAAGGTGTGTGTGAGAAATCATACATTTAAATGTAGAAAAATGATATATAAAAATAATACAATTGCACATTTGAATCTCTAGGAATCTTGATCCATGACCGTCACCAACTCAAGATGAGTGTAACCTTTGAACTCTTTAATGATGCAACATTAATATTGTTTTTGTTCTTAAATTTTAGGTAGAGTTAGTTATTGCACTTGGAAGTTCGCAAAGAAGCTCTAGATTCTCTTTATGTTAACTTTAATTTATGTTTTCATATTTTTCATCACTTGTAATGTATCATGACCTCCTTCTTAAAAGTACAAGTTCTTCACTATTAAACTAATTGAAATATACATTAGGCTTATTCGAATATGCATTACGCCATTTGATAAGATTAAATAGATAACCCTAATTATAAACAAATTAATAATATTCAAATCTTAAAAAATATATATATTTCATGTTAAGTGGAAATATTTTAATAACAATTTTTATTCTACATTATTTTTTCTAAGATTTTAGATTTTATACTGAGATGTTCTAATATCTAATGATCTATATTATTTTTCAAATGAAATAACTATATTATTTTGAAGTATGTGTTATCAATTGAATATAAAACAACTTAATCAAAATGGACATTGTAACGGTTAAGTGTGCAAATAAACTCAAATTTTAGTATGTGGTCCATGAAAGCACAATCAATCATACCCGAATGTCAATGTTCACACCCACATTATACTGAGATGTTCTAATATTTAATGATCTATATTATTTTTCAAATGAAATAACTATATTATATTGACGTATGTGTTATCAATTGAATATAAAAGAACTTAATAAAAATAGGCATCGTAACGGCTAAGTGTGCAAATAAACTCAAATTTCAGTGCATGGTCCATGAAAGCACAATCAATCATACCTGAATGTCAATGTTCACACCCACATAAGAGATGAATATAATGGACAAATACATTATTGTTTTCTACAACCTATGAATAGTCTAAGACATCATTTTCAATGGGAGTTGCGATGAATCTTACTTATTCATAATTATATATATTTATATATATATATATATATATATATAAATAAATAATTGGTTGCAAATGTTTTATTTAACATATATTAAGATGCATTGGAAACAACACCCTTTTTTATCATTACATTACGTATTTTTTATTTTAAAGTAATATGCTATTTTCAATTGATGGTGTATGTATATATAGAATTGACCTTTTATTAAATTTGATCTTTTCTAAGTGTTTTTTACTTCGGTTTGATTATACTTGTGGGGCGTGACTTTTTCTACTCATTTTTTATATGACTAGCATTGTACCATTATTTATTTATATTAATATATGTACACTCTTCAATTTAAAAAAAAATTGAATAATTGTCCAATTAATAAATTCAATCAAAGAGTAATAAATAAATTTCAAACACTATGAGAAAATATGCATGCCCATAAGATAACACAATGACATGAATCATGGCAATATAGGAATACATATGTACCATTGATATAGATGTGGAAAGTATAGTGATAGTGGAAAAAAATGAATAAAAGAGTAACATATGGCAAAGAAAGAAAATGCCCCATATTGCCTCTAGAGTTTCTCCCAAGTAAATAATAATATGCCTCCCTACCCACTATAAGCCACAATAATAAACATACCACCTGATAAAGATTTTATATTTTGTCTTCCCACTCACATCAATACCATATATGGAAAGAAGTGAACTATACTATTTATTTATGTGCATGTGTGGGACATGAATGTGAAGTGTGAGGTATAATATAATCACGAAGTAGACACTTTTTTAGGGTAAATTAAATAAAGAAAATAAGTCATGTTATATCATAATGAGTGTTTTGAATATAAAATATATATGCACATATAGTAAAGCAAAGAGAGCATTTAGATCATAGAGTTCTATATCACCATAGATCGATGATTTTTTTTAAAGAGAAAACATTCATACATAATCATTTGCATAATTCAAAAAATTTGAAAAAAGAGGGATATGAAGAGATCTAAGAACACTCCTATTGCGAGGCAAATTTTGATATACATATTCTTGCGAGACATACATTATATACTTGCAATCTCTTGAGAGTGTTCCATTATAAAATTCTTAAATTAAACAATAAGGGACTTTATTAACTTGGTAATGAGTTGAGAAACATTATTATTAACAATGTTACCATTAACTTTAGCACTCAAATATTTGGTGTTCACATTAAAAGGTATGTTGCTAGTTTTGATACTTGTTTGATTGTTTGTATATCTATACCTAACATCCTTATGTGGGTTTTCGTCATTTTTTATAACCAATTACTTACTTATGTGAATGGATAATAGGAATGATACGTTCTCTTATACTATATATAAAAAGTAAAAATAAATAGAATTTTATATTCCAATTTTATTACTTTATTTATTTTGAATCTTGTTTTCATATTACTTCTACACATACATAATACATCTAAAAAATATTGTTCCTTAAATATATTATACAATTTAGATCAATATTTGTATATCCTTCCACAGTGACTATCTTGATATTAGTGCTTTAGATGTGAAACATCAATTTCCCTAAAACCTTTTATATTTTTTTAAAAATACATTTCTCAAATTTTATGGATTGCAAAAAATAATAAATCTTTAACAATGAAATATATTTCTATTGTAAGTCAATGATATATCTATTATTCACATCAAAAATACTACTACATAAATGATTACACAATAAGAGTCTTGACTAGTTTTAGTACATACATTTTTAAAAATATCTTTAGAATTAGTTAATTGTTTGTTTATTGTTATGTAAGTCGATCGGAAATAGAATATTTATATAATAATTAAAATAAATATAACATGATGATATATTTGTTTAAAGTCAAATATTTTAATAAAAAATTTAATAACTTATATCTTGATATGTCATGTAAACATGGATTATATTTGAAAAGATAAGTAACATTTTTTTTGTAGTTTCGAATCTGAAAACTCAAAACTCATTAATAAAAGTAAATAAATAAATAATATAATATAATTTTTAAATTTTTTATTAAAATAATATATATATTAAATATGCTAATGAGATGTAGAAAGGTTAGTTAAGTGGGTTGGTTGTATCTAATCCTACCCAAGTTCAAATCTTACAAGGGTATTTATAGGTCGGATGTGACCACTCAAGTAGTAGTAAGTCGATTGTAATTAAAAAACAAAATTTTAATTAAAAAATGTTAAATATTTGATAGCTATTACTAGGTCAAAACCAAACAAATTAGTCAAAATATACATCTTTAAGCAAAACCATTCACACCCGAGTGTCATTGTTCACCCCCACATTAGACTAGGGACAAAATATAAGCAGAGCAATCCAATATTAGATTAGATTTGATTTTTAAAAACCATGGAATAGTCTAACACTTCATTTTCAATGGTTACGTGTGAATGTTCCATCTCAAATAAAAAATACTAAGAAAATAGTTTGGGAGAGTACTAAATTGAAAGTGGATTTTTCAATTTATATGGAGCATGTCAAATTGTTTTTGGTAAGTAAATGGTAGTAGTAGTAAGAGATTTGTAAAATATTTATAATTATTATTAAAAGAAAGTTTATAAGATATGATCATGATTTTATTAATCAAAATTAATTAAAATAATTTAAATTGATTTATATTTTATTTTTATAAATAAATCATTAATTACCAAATTTAAATTACTTTTTTAATATTTATTTTCATCATTTTTTTTTTAATAAAAAATTATAATACATACAATGAACTTCTTCAAACTTTTCACCCTCTAATCTCTTATTTCATCCACAAAACTTTAAATATCCATAATTCCTTTTCAACAACCTTTTAGACACAAAATCATGCCCTAAAATGGTAGTAGTTACAATCAATCTTATTCATAATAAAGTCATGATAGTTGTCTGCTTGAATTCCTTCCATTTTAAAAGGGGAAGGTGAGTTTCGTATGATTTGAAAAAGACCTTAACATTAGTTTTATTAGATAAAATATACCTTTTGGGGGAGATTGGTAGACCCAAAAAGGACAAATGCAATTACTATATACATTTGTTTTTTTCTCTCTCAACCTTTCAATGGTTTTACTCGTATTTCAATGTTGGTTGTAATGGTTTATTATTTTATTAATATTTTAATGTTATTAGTTTCTGTTAAGATAAGGTATTACTATTTTCGCTTTTCAATTAATCATTTTAGTTTTAAAGAATATTTTTTAAATGTATAACAATTTAATAATTGTAATTTTTTATATATAGATTTAGAATATTCTTAAATATGTTATTTAGAAATATTTTAAAATTTATATGAATTTTTTTGAATAATTTCATTTATTTATTGTATTTATATAATGGTTGTGCTTTCATCATTAAACTATTTATTTTAAGCTTTCACGTTTGTATAGATTGGTGTAGGTTTACATAGCCATGCGAATGTGAAATACCATGTTGATTGCAGTCTGTCTTACTAATATGCTAGTTAGTATTAAACAACATACAATAAAGATTTATAAGATTCCACATGGCATTTAAAGGTTTGAGAGTCCGGTCCAAAAAAGCCAAAGGCAAAATGCCACTTTAATAGGTTGAGCTACAACATTAAACTGATGACGAAGTTTTGAGTTCAAATCTTGATTGCACACAATATATGTAATAACATTAAATGTATTGCCTAATAATCAAGATTTAGTTAATCTATTTTGTGATTGTGATTATCATTGTAAACTACACATAAGTATATATACTTAAATTTTAATGTAAAATATTTGTGGGTACACATGAGATTTGAAGAGACATTTACTTTTCAATTAGTCATTTTAGCTTTAACTAACCATTATTTTTAAAATGCATGTGATTTTAATAATTGTATTTTTTTTTTAAGTTTTTACATATAAATTTGGAATATTCCCAGGGGTGTTACTTGGGAATATTCTAAAATTTATATGAAATTTTTGGTGTAAACTTTTTTATTTATTGCATTCATACAATTTTTGTGCTTCTGTCACCAACCCATTTATTTTATACTTTTCTGTTTGCAAGAATCGGTGCACATTTGCATCGTCGTATGAATGTGGAATACCACATCAATTGCAATATTCATTGTCAGCGTGTAGACTACCATTAAACAATATACAGTATGTTTTTATAAGATTCTATGTGGCATTTAAAGGTTTAAGAGTCCAATCCAAAAAAACAAAGGCAAAATGCCCCCTCAATAGGTTGAGTTCCAGCATTAAACTGATGATGAAGTCTCAAGTTCAAATCTCAAATGCACGCAATATATATAATGTTATTAAATATATTACCAAATAATCAAGATTTTGTTAATCTATTTTGTGACTATCATTGTCTTTGTAAATTGCACATAAGTATATACTTAAATTTTAATGTAAAATATTTGTAGGTAAACATGAGATTTGAAGAGGCGTTTACTTTTCAATTAGTCATTTTAGCTTCAGCCAATTATTTTAAAAAAAATACACATGGCTTTAATAATTATAATTTTTTTCTAAAGCTTTTACATATAAATTTAGAATATTCGCATAGGTGTTATTTGCGAATATTCTAAAATTTATATGAAAAATGTTGGGTAAATTTTTTTATTTATTACATTCATACAATGGCCACGCTTCCATCACCATCCCATTTATTTTATGCTTTCTTGCTTGCATGGATTGGTGCAAGTTTGCATGGTCGTATGAATGTGGAATACCACGTCAATTGCAGTCTTCATTGTCAGCGTACAGAGTAACATTAAGTAACATACAATATGTTTTTATAAGATTTCACATGACATTCACTCGCTCTCTCAGAGCCCTAAAGGCAAGCGAAGTATGCATTATATTTCATTGTTCTTAAAGGTTTTATACCACTCATAGACAACCCACTAGCTCAAGGCTTTTCTGACATTCAGAGATTTATAAAAGGGACTCCTGGGAGAGCAAAATGTCAGGATAATGGCAAGTGTCATAATCTTGCTCGCTCAAAGATTGGTGGATTGAAGTTTTATGTATGAAAGTCCTAGGGCCAACGGAACAATGATAACCATCCATGTGTCATAATTTCGCTCACCCATTGACTAACAAATTGAAGTTTAATGTACAAAAGTCTCAGGGCCAACAAAGTGGTAACAACTATCCATGTGTTACGATCCCTCGTACCCACTATTGCCAAATCAGTTTGATAAGATTACAAGTCTCTCGAGCAAGCAGAGCATCGAGTTGTCACCACATATTATCATCTCACTCACTTGGAGCCTATACAGTGAATGAAGGGGATACAACACTCTCAGTGGGTGGGCACCACAACAACCCTCCAGGTGCCATGATATCATAATCTTGAGGTAGTAAAAAAGCAAGTATCAACAAAGAATGAAGCTAGATAAAAATAATATAATGTGTTTTGAGGAAGCATAATATCACCAAGTGGTAAATAGAGATGACAAAACACTCGAAATAAAATTAAAAAATCCACCTGACACCGAAGACTGCAAAAGTGGATGACACTTCACCAAGCAAATTCAAAATATGAAAATAGAAAACAAGTGAAGAAAGCTAGGGCCGTTGGTGCCATCAATCTGCACGAATTGGCCAACTAAGTGCATTCAATTCAACAGAGGTAAAGAACCCAAAAACAATATATGCAATCAACAAAGTTAATTACAAATACATTTCCATCTAACGAGTAGTTGTTATCCTTAACTCGAGCTCTATTACAACCAATAAATTCTATATTTTTAGACAACCAAAGCTCTTAAGTGCAAAATAATGCCTCCTACTTCACACCTTCTAACACCCCCTCTACTTATTCCATTGTAGGACCGAGCAATTCATAGATACAAGGTTCGATGAGGTTGCCCTCAACCATGAATTCAAACATTATTCTGCTATATGGGAGGAAGTTGAAGGATCAAAACCCTATGGGCCTATGGATCAACTCTCAGCGTTTACACGAAAATACAAAGAAGACCTAGTGGAAATAAAATCAGTAGGCCTACATAATGTTGTAGCAAAACTGAAGTAATGCCCTACAATCACTTATTATTTGCTTTATTTTTAAATGGCCAAATTTATGGGAAAACCCTATATTTCTGCCAATGTAGCACCCCAACAATGTATATTAACGGGCCCATCTTCAAAAAATATTATAGGCTCCCCCTCACTGGAATGGCTTATAATCAAGCCCTAGTTCATTCATGGATGTATGTTAGGAACCCCTCCAAGGAAGCACAATTGATTACTTTTATTATAAGCAATTAAACACGGAATTATACCAGAATGATTAAGTAACTAGAAACATGAGACAACAAAGAATTTGAGAGACAATACACACTCTTGTATTAAATACTACTAGAAGAAAATACAATAAGGAAGATGCCACTTCTTCCTCCACCTCAAAGGCTTGCCACACCTCAAGACCTTCTTCCCTCTCTCTCTTGCTCAACCAAAACCAACTCAACAACCTGAGTTGTTATCCCCTCCTTGAATGCTTCAGCTGATCTCCTTGACCTTACTTGCTTGTAGATCTCCTTGACCTTGCTTCCTTGCTTCAATGCTTTACTTGACTTCTTGATCATTACAATACATGCCTCATGGGTCTTTAAATAGAATCCCATGCATACAAAAATAGACCTCTAATTACAATAATTAAACACGCAGTTCGAGACTATAATTAGCCCCTTAACATGCAAACACTCAGTTCACTTAACTAACTGTTCGTACAACGAACAGTTCTGGAACACACAAGCGATCAACGTCAGTCCCTGTCTAACTGGTGCTGACCAATGTTGGCCGACTCTCTGCCGATGCCGGTTGCCTTCTGCACTGTATGTGATCGACGTCGGTTACACTGCCGACACCGGTACTTCTGAAACTCAGCAACCTCTCCATGTCTGTAACAGTTGAAGCTTTTAGCTCCACGCCCTAACAATGTATGCAAACAATGCAACCAATAAGTTGTGAGAATGGGATGGTGACCCTAGTACCTTCATAGTCAAGAGATCTATTTATGTTATCCCCATTGCCATCTTCAAGCTTGGAACTAGAATTGCTATGGCTTTGCTAAACCGAATTTATGGTTTCCCTAGTATAACCTATATCAATGAAGTTTGGATTCCCATATTAAACACCATCTTCACTTCCACCAAGGCCATAGCTATTGACGAGATCCTTAGTGCCAATTTGATCAACCAAGTCCTTAATTTAACAAACAAACCAGAGGACAACTTCAATATGATGTCTTATTTGGTAGATACCATAACAGGGATTGTTCATTTAGCTTTTGAGGAACCTTGGGAGCCATCAACTGAGTATCTTAAGAACCAAATTTATGACAACTATGTTATTCTTCATATACACAAATTCAGAAAGATTATGACTAGAGTGATCGAGACCTTCTATCCAATGGCATACCAAGCAATTTACGGCAAGGACATGCCTAGATTATATAATCAAATCTGAATAACCATTAAAAATATTGGTGACTATTGGCTTTATCCAGACCATACAATCATAAGAATACGGGGAACCAGGGCTCCTCCTACATATCTAACCCAGTTAGTCCTAGACAAGGTGGTAGAGTGGGAAATTGTAGCCCAACTAGCTGATTATATAGATGTTAAACTAAGAAGTGCCAAGCAAAGAGTTGTCCACCCACCTCCCATCAACATTGATAAGATCTAGTACACTAGATAGGAGCATTTCCATCCAGTGGGCAAAATCATAACACACTATGATTTCAAGTGGGCACCTTACAAGTAATGGGATCCAAGACACATGGTCAGGGATCACGTAAGCAAAGTTAGGGTGAAGGTGAAGATTGAATTGACAACACACCAACTGTTAGGAATTATTGTATTATAATAAAACTAATTTTTTCTATATTCAATTGACACAGATTTATAAGAGTAATAAACAAAGCTTCATTGCAAGATAATACGAGAGCTTCTAGGAAGAAAGTAATCTTTGTGGGAGATATAGTATGTATCCACTCTAAATTACAATAAGACAAATCATTATTTTATAGCTAAAGAAAACTAATAGTAGTAAACTACTTTAAAGATAACTAAAGCTAACAACATCTACTCAACGTGCACGTGTATATGAATGCGAATTTTATTTAAAGTTAAACAAAACTAATAATTTTCTTTTAACATGTATAAGTGTATAAATAAGACAACTACTAAAAATACAAGTTTTATTAGAAGAAGAATTGTTAATAATAGTTAATTGGGTTTAATCATTTTATTGAGGATTTTTTTTAGGTATATTCTTGTTTCTTATAATAATATCTTGTTGGAAAGCTTAACTTGCTAAAAACACATTCATCTAGCCAATTTTCAATCTCGAAACTCTCAGAGCTCCAAAAACCTTCGAAACTTTTATTTATATTTTATTATTTAAATATAATTTTCTAAAACTAAACCATTACTTGTATGTAATGATCCCAAGTCATTATTATAATCACTATTAAAAACTATAATTAATGATAAATGTGAAGAATACCAATTACAAATGTATCCTAACAATTCCCTGGCACTGAACATGTAAGAAGGAAGATGGTAACATAATGGAAAAAAAATTCTCCAAAGAAAAAAATATAACCCCCAAAACTCAAATCCCTGATTTACAATTAAAGACACAAAGGGATTCCATCCATCTTCTAGGCAAACAACCATTACAAAAATTATCCAATAATTCAATCTATATAACAACACATTCGTTCATGTTTATAAAACATAAATTATTTATTTGTACATATTGTAAAAATATGTAAGCATTGATTGAAATGGCATTTTAATTCTTATATGAGCAAAATTAGATGGGAATCAATCCACGTGGAGAAATACGATTGGCTATATGTCATCTCTCAACAAAATGGTCCATCACGGCTTAATGTCAAACTATGATGTTACCTTTGTGGGGGCCACGAAACATATATTCAATGAATATGTGCATCTTATCAAAATTTGTCTCTTGAGAAATTCTTTTGGCTTTTTTTCAGAGATTTATAGTTTGTGAAGATTAGAGATGTTTAATTTTTTTCTAAAAAGATATTATCGTTAATAATTTTTCAAAAAAAAAAATATTGAAAGAGGATTTTTATCATGTTAATTATTTTATATTATGAATATAAATTGGTTTAGTAAATTATTAAATATTCAATAATTTGTATTGTATTATATTTATAATATATTTTTTATCATTTTAAATATTAAAAGTATTTTTATATCAATTTGCTTAATATATGTTTTTGTTCTTAAGCTATAAATTATAAGATTAAAGATTATCTATTGTATTTTCCACCCAATAGGGCCTTTGTCAAGATGACAATTGTGTCTCCTAAGAATACTTAGAAAGACAGATGGCAAATTATCGTGGGGAAGAAGAACAATCGCAACAAGAGACTTGCTCAGACTGCTAATGGGAATATTAACAAGCCTTCATCTAGTTCTGCAACTTAGGCGCTTAAACGCATGGCTCTGCCAAACAAGGAAGTGCCTCATAGCACACTCCTTGTCAAGGAACCAACAACTACAAAAGTAGCGTCGTCTCAACCTCATTTTCATAGCATGCCCATGACAACAAATGTGTTTTCTAGTTCTCAAGTCTCATTAGATGTCTCTACAGACGGTTTGATATTCCATCACACTTCACTCGGACCGACGCTAGTAAGCACTCGCACAACCCCTCTTGGAACTCTCCAAATCAAACAATGAAATAAGATATCGTCAATAGAAATGAGAATATGAAGTGGAACTAAGAACCCTATTAGTCATGTGCCTCTAAATCTGAAAAAATATGGATCAAAAGGCGTTGAAGCAAGGGGCCATATCAAACATAAAAAGGATACAATTTCACATATAGATCTTTGGGAATGCTGCACACCAAAACCTGTAAAGCCACTTACATTTTCTCACAAAGATGGGTTTATAATAATAAATGTTGAAATATGAAACAATGAACTAAAATATCATTGATGTAGATGTGAATATGGAATGGAGTTAGGAACCTTATTAGTCATGTGCTTCTAAATTTAAAAAAAATATGGATCAAAAGGTGTTGAAGTTGGGGGCTTATTAGATACAAACTTCCCATTATAGAGAACAATTGAACCACTAAGAATTAAAGTTATAAACCCTATTAGTTATGGACCTATAATTTTAAATAAAATACAATCCACTAGGAATTAAATTTAGAAATGCTATCAGTCATGGGCATCCAATTCTAGATAAGAATTGAACCATTGGGATTTAAAAACCTTATAAGTCACAAGTCCTCAATTCCAACTTATTGAATGTGATGATGCTTATGTCCTTCACACTAGATAATAATGGCTCTAAATATGATGATTAGAATGTATTCCTCCCTTTGATGTGTGGGATGAATTTGTGAAGCTCACATCTCAAACAAAATAACTTAAATGTAACATGTGGAACATGCATGTAATATGGCATACAATATCATTGATGTACATAATTTTGCTAAGATATAACATTGAAAGGCTCAGAATAGTAGATATGTTACCCCATGTGTGCTCAAGATATAAGTAATGTAACATCATTGTAATATGTAACATGGCAATCATAATAAGATATAATATTGAAATATTTAAAATTATAAATCATAACATATTTGGAGATATAACAATACAAAGTATGTATAAAGTAAATATTTTTTATAAGATAGATGCATGATTGAGATCATAGCAACATATGCGATATAACAAATATTTTGCATGCTATGGATCATGGCAACATAATAGTATATGAATCATAATAAACAAGCATATGGATCATAGATAAGCATTTGAGTGATGAGCATCATAGCAAGATGGGAACGTAAGATGTAATTACAGAAACAATGTTAGATATAATATCATATGATAAACCTTGTGTCATGGAGAATGATAGATTTATATATAACAAGAAAGTATTACATTGTCAACAATTTTCCTTGCAACATATATACAATAAGCTTAATATTATGGATAGTATTGCAAGTATATGGATTGTCAAACAAAACCATGAATAACACATGAAAAGTGAAAAAGCCATTGTAAATTGTAAATAATGATAAGATGTTAAAGGAACATGAAATATTGCAAAGAAAAAATAAATATAATCTAAGGAGGATATGTAATCATCAATTAAAAGTACTAAACTTTGAAAGTCGTGATAGAGAAAGGTAAGCAACTAGAGTCGAAATGAAAAGTAAGAAATCAAAATTTGAAAAATTACTGACACACGAGCCTCTCTCCTTGCCACTCATCCCCTTGTTGGTCATCTCCACGCCATGATTGGCCTCATGGCTCTACCATAGGTGGAAGGGATGGAAGGGACTAGATCCCTCCACCATAGGATAAATATTTGTGGCTGGCTCTTGCTATCTTGCCTTATCGAAACAATGAAGAAAATAATAATCTTCAACAAAATGATGGTTGGGATCCCTTACTTATGGATGAATACCCCCTGCTCAAGGGGGATGGGGTGACAAGCCACATGATCTACCTACTCTGCAACCTCTTTTTGACCTCATGTTCGTTGCTGAAGCGTAATTGTTCTCTTTAATTGCATGTGCATTTATGTGCATCTTTTTGGTTGTTACACACTCATGACAGTTTGATGTGATGTTTATTGTGTGTGGTCATTATTGAACCTCAACTAGATTTGATCTTTCCTAAGTGTTTCTTATCTCAGTTTGACTATGCTTGTGGGATGTGACTTTTTCCGCCCATTCTTTTGTATAACTAGCGTTGTACCATTATTTTTTTATATTAATATATGTACACTATTCAATAAAAAATCTAAAAAATTGTCCAATCAATAAGTTCAATCAAAGAGTAATAAATGAATTTTAAACATTAAGATCAAATATGCATGCCTATAAGACAACATGGTGGCATGAATCATGGAAACATAAGCACCATTGATATAGATGCGGAGAGTATAGTGATAGTGGAAAAAAATGAATAAAAAAGTAACCTGTAGCAAAGAAAAAAAATGTCCCATATTGCCTCCAGAGTTTCTCCCAAGTGAATAGTAATATGCTCCCATGCCTGCTATAAAGCCACAATAATGAAAATGCCACCTAATAAAGATTTTATATTTTTTCTTCCTACTCACATCAATACCATATATGGAAAGTTCAATGCACTAGACTATTTATCTATGTGCATGTGTGGGATATGAATGTGAAGTGTGAGGTATAATATAATCACGAAGTAGACACTCTTTTAGGGTAAATTAATAAAAAAAATAAGTCATGTTATATCATAGAGAGTGTTTTGAATATAAAACTTATGTGCACATATAATAAAACAAACAAATCCTTTGGATTGTAGAGTTCTATATCACCATAGACCGAGAATTTTTTAAAAAGAGAAATCATTTATACATAATCATTTGCATAATTTGATGAATTTGAAATAAGAGGGATTTGAAGAGATCTAAAAACACCTCTATTATGAGGCAAATTTGGATATACATATTCTTGTGAGACATACATTATATATTTACAATCTCTTGAGAGTGTTTCATTATAGACTTCTTAAATTAGACAATGAGGGACTTCATTAACTTGGTAATGAATGGGGAAACATTATTGTTAACAATGTTACCATTAACTTTAGCACTCAAATATTTGTTGTTTACATTAAAAGGTATGTCGTTAGATTTGATATTTTTTTGATTGTTTGCATATCTATACTTAAAGTCTTTTTGTGGTTTGTCGTCATTTGTTATAACCAATTACTTTCTTATGTGGATGGACAATGGGAATGATACGTTCTCTTATACCATATACAAAAAAGAAAGATAAATAAATCTTTATATTCCATTTTTTACTTTCTCTATTTTGAATCTGGGTTTCATATTTACTTCTACACACATATATAATACATCTAAAAAATATTGTCCCGTAAATATATTTTACAATTTAGATCAATATTTGTCTATCCTCCCACAATGACTATCTTGATATTGGTGCCTTAGATGTGAAACATCAATTTCTTTAAAACTTTTTCCTTTTTTTCAAAAATAAAATTCTCAAATGTTATGGACTATTTAACTATAGTTATCAGTTGGGTTATGGCCTCTTTATTTTGGACTTTGATTTCTTCCGAAGTTCTTTTAATTCGATTTGACTTTCAAAGTGTGACTTTTACACCATTTTTTTGTATGACTAGCATTTTACTATATACATATTTTTAATTTATAGAAATACATTTTTCAATCCAAAAAAAATTATTATGAATTACAAAAAGTAATAAATCTTTAACAATGAAATACATTTTTATTAGAAGTCAAAAATATATCTTTTATTCACATTGAAAAATAATATTACATAGATTATTACAATAAACAATAAAAGTTGAGATTAGTTTTAGTACGTACTTTTTTGCAAATATCTTTAGAATTGGTTAATCTATTTATTGTTATGTAAGTCGATGAGAAATATAATATTTAAAGGAAATATAATATGACGGCATATTTGTTTAATGTCAAATATTTTAATCAAAATTTTGATAATTTACGTCTTGATATGTTATGTAAACATTGATTATATTTGAAAAGGTAAGTTTTTTTATTTTTTTTAAAAAAAATTTAAAAATTAAATCTCACTAATATAAACAAATAAATAATATATTTTTATTTTTCATTAAAATAATATATATAATAAATATGTCAACGAGATGTAGAAGGTTGGTTAAGTGGATTGGTTGTGCTCAACGTTATTTAGGTTACAATTTCATAAGGTGTTTGTAAGTTGATGCAGTCATTTGAGTGGTATAGTAGACTAGTTAAGACCATTTGAATTGATATAAGTTTTCGGAAACCAGGTCTCCGATTGTACCTCCAAATCTAATTCGTAACTCCAAAATCTAAAAAAGCTATATCATCTAATTTAAAAAAATGCATAATAAAATTAAAATAAAACATTAAATTTTTAACTTTACCAATTCCAATACAAAATAATGGTAAAAGTGATAAATAATTTTTTAAAAAAAATTAATGACTTGAGAGTATTAAATTTGAAGTGGGATTTTAAATTTATATGGAATATGTCCAAAAAAAAAGGAAAAAAAATTGGGGGCAAGTAAATAGTAGTAATAAGAGATTTGTAAAAACATTTATAATAATTATTAAAAGAAGATTTATAAGATACGATGATGTTAATATTATAATTGATTTATTGAATTGGCGGGTTCATTATTATTGATTCATGTTAATTTAAGGTTAGTTAGTTGGTTCAAAGTATCTGAGAAGAAATCAATCTCCACAAAAATTTATTAATTAATTTTAAAAAATTAAATAGTTAAAAACGAGAAATTGATCGAAATAATCTCTGAATTGATTCACAATTGACTTGTATAAATAAATCGACAAATATTTGACTGAGAGCACTTCTTCCTAACATTCATTATCATCTCTTTTCTAAATTAAAAAATAACCGCTTCAAACTTTTCACCATCTAATCTCTCATTTTAATGCTAAAACTTCAAATACCAATAACTCCTTCTCAAAAACCTTTTAGAAACAACCATGCCCATGCCCATGCCCATGCTCATGCCCTAAAATGTAAATGGTTACAATCAATCTTATTCATAATAAAGTCATGATAGTTGTCTGCTTGAATTCCTCACATTTTACAAGGGGAGGGTGAGGTTCGTATGATTTGAAAAAGACATTAACATTAGTTTTATTAGATAAAATATACCTTTTGGGGGAGATTGGTAGACCCAAAGGACAATGTTAGCAATACTTTTTTCCGTACGACTTGCTCAGGGCAAATGCCAATTGGTTGGAAAAGTCCAAAAAAATAAAAATAAAAAAATAGTATATTTGTTTTATGTCTCTCACCTTTCAATGTTGTAATTTTATAGGTTATAATGTAATTTTACAAGGTATAATGGTTGTATTCGTTTTTTTATTTTATTTTTTTATAATATTTATATTGAATTATTGAATTATATAGAATATTGGCATCTCGGTTTATATTTCAAAAATAAATATATAGTAAATTACAATGATGAGTAAGCATATATTTAAATCAGTGAGCTCTTTCAGTTAAACAACCACAAGGAAAGAGCATTCATGCCGTCAAAATCATCCAAGACACGATCTTCGCCTTAATTGCTTGACTCTCGGTGTCGAGTACTTAGAGGGATTTGTACCCTAATGGATGGATATAAGCAACCATCATCCTCCCCAGTCAAACTTAAACCCTTTTGGTATTTTACTTGTATTTGAATGTTGTAATGTATTAAAATTTTACTAGCGCTTTAATGTTATTATTGGTAGACAGCAGTTTCTCTTCTTTTTTATTGAAATAATTACCATGTAGCGAACATGAGTACCTACCGGGGCCCCCATGCACATAGGGATACTACTATGCTTGTAGAGAAAGGTTTTGGCTATTCTAAACCAGTGTTCGAATCGATGACATTGTTATGATCTATGACGCCTCCAATTGGTTGAACTATGAGTAGAGCATAGTTATTTGTAAAGAAATGTGATTAAAATCTTAAAGATTGTATAATGTTTTGAATTGTTGTATGTGATGAGTCAAGTCAGTTTTAATCACATCCACGAGACCTAATGGTATATGATACTACAAATTAGTTCAACTCTTTTAGTGCTTTGAAGAGATTGAAAATGAGGATTGTTTTTTTGTAAGAAGGATGTTATTTCTCATATTAAATTGGATTGGCATCTCCCAACAACAATTTTATCATTTTTTCTTCATGTAACTCCAACATGGAGTTTACTCTCAAATTTTCCATGTATTTGGCTCAATGTCAATATAGGTTGAGCATTCAAGGATGAAATGCTTTTATGCTTCTATTGCTCTTATTGTGTAGAAAACACAATTTTTCTCCTCTCATTATTCTTCTGGGGTCACCCACTACATATCTTACATCTAAGCTAGTGTTGCAAATAGGATTGAGGGGTCCAAATGAATCGCCACCTTATTCCCTGTGTGGGATTACACTCACTCTCAAATGGTCTCACACACACACAAGCACATTACATAGACTTAAAATTCAACACATCCTTTGTTGATGTTCAACACAAAATTACAAAGATCTAAATACATCCTCTGACACTCACCTTTATAGGTTTGTTACATTACGTGAGGAAGATCTAATCCCTAACACATAGTCCCTCTTGGAATCGATACATTCTCTTTCTAATCTCTTCTTGGAGAATTCAAAACCTGAACTCTCTTGTCTACCCATTCAAATCTTCATTTAACTTCTTCAACCACTTGTGATCAGAAATTTAGATCAAGTAGATCATCAAATTTAGTTGGTTAAACAATCGACTACTAAACAAGGGTATTTATGACACACCGAGTTTTTAGGTCGGACATAATTGTATCATCCAACCTTGCATGGTTGAGCTAATCTCAACTGCCAGCTGGTAACTCAGTTTTGCTCCAAGGTTGGGGGCATGGGCCTCTCTCTCTTTATATATCTCCTTGGATATATGCACTTTAAAGATTGATCTATATTTGTCCTAATCTCAGTTTCAAAGCCTTACAATGATACATCTTTTTAAAATCAACTTGCCAATAGGCAAGGTAGTTACATTGACACACAGGTGTACTTATAAACCTCGCTATTTCAATTGCAATCCATTTCAAGTACTTTCAACCCAGATTGTATGCATTGATTATATACTATAACATGTTCTTGCTCAAGTTGGGAACATGCAAAGACAAGGTGTGTTATCCACACTCATGTATGCATTTCTTTCCTTTAAACTAGTCATTTCATTACTAGATTAAAGTGGGGCAAATATAAATGATATTTGTGGATTATATAACACTTCAATCTTGGACAGTTGGCAAATTCAAATCTTGGCTATTCATCTCAGTTCTGGACCTTTCCCACTTCCACAAGTCTCGCATCTACTCTATCTTGTTCCCCTTGACCTATATCTCTTAGTTTGACCGACTTATGTTGATGACCTAGGTCTTCTATCTTGCTCATAATGCTTAAAATGTACTTATCTTACATCTCTACAAGTTATGAACCTATACCTAATTTCTTGCTCCCTAGACACTAACGTCCGAGACAGACACTAGAGTCAACGTTAGTGTCTTGACCCGATGCAAGTGTCCAGTGCCCTAAAGTCATCTATTTTACAAATGAAATGTATCTTAATGGTCAACCTAAGTGTGTTAATGCAAGTTACTTATCCAAAGGGGTTAATATAAATACAAGATCAACCCTCATTCATTACTCACCTAACAACACCTAGTAAAATACCAAAGACACAAAGGCAACTTATCGTAAGCACTCTATAAAACATTCAATTGAAAAAAGCTTCCCTATGTCTATACCAATCATAGGTACAACATGTCTACAAGTCTGAATTACTATAGGAGTAGTCCAAGAGCCTGATTTTCCATGTTACAAACTAGGTCATTATTGTACTTGCTTTCCACATAGTATATGATTCATACACAAGCCAATACGTAGGGAAGAACTGCATGAGTCTGAAGCCCTCTTATGAAGTATTGGCCATGTAGGTAATGCCCAATTATAGTGGGGTCTTTAAGGTCAACTCAACATTGTGTGTCCACTGACCCATTTTCCCTCGAGGTCATCCTCAAGATGAAGAACTAGGGTTTTGCAAATTCATAAAGAGCGACAATCCATGACTCAGATCTGAATGCACCAGAGTGAAGTGAAATCAAACTCAAAAGTATCTAGGTGGTTGCATCCCCTTTCAACAAATATTTCATACATGACACTTACGTCGAACCAAGACAATAGTGTCAACATAAATATCCTAGGATGATGTTAATGTTTAGAACGCCAGAAGTGTCAGATCTAAAATCTAATGACTATTCCAGAATTATCTCCCAGCATGTTTCCTACCTATTCCAGATCCAACATTATATTAGCATCAAAACCAAGCATATTACTTCTTTGTCTTTTCCATACATAACTTAGTTGTACATTTTGTTATATATTGCTCATTGTCCATGTTTAGTCTACAAAAAATGCTTTGATATAACTTCATTACTACTCAGATGAGTAAGTAGACTGTTAGAATAAGTCAAGACACATCTAACAAAAGCCTAGACACCTACGGTGATTGGTACTTTCTATTATTGGTTGGTATTGTCCATTATCTATCAGTATTATCGCTGTGTGGCTTTTGTCTTTTTCTACTATAGATCATTGCGCCTAACCTATTTAGATGATTTCTTGACCTCGATCTTGTTCATGGTTCCTGATTTTGTCTTTTTTTGCCTTGAAAACCCTAGCTCAACTTTTGACATCTGATTCACTTGGAAAATAAGGGGATAAAAAATACTTTTGTTAGTCTCAACCACTTGTCATTGAGTGATTGAACATTTCTTATGTTCCAATATTCCGATGAGTGCTCAAAATGCATATAGTTCTCCCAACTATGTGTACGTGTGCACAATTATGTTTCATTAGATTGCAATGCAACTCTTTAGATTTCGACACTTGACAACATGTAACTTTGACCTTGTGTTGGTGTTTAGACTTGGCTTTTAGGACTATTCCTTTGAGGATTTTTAGATTTAGATGCTTTTGGAATAATATCTCGAGGTTGTGTCAGTAGATTTCTCAATGTGAAAGTAGATTTTCAATATGATTGACCAGTGAGTAAGACCTTAGGCTTGTCTTGTATTATAAGTGATTCTTTGATATTTACCGCCATAACTGACATGTGAAAGATGCTTAGGCTGACCCAAGGGAGAGATTTAAATTTAAAAAACAAGGCTCGAAAATGCTTGGATGTTGCCAACAGAGCTAGATGCCTACAATAACCACAAGCGTCTGACTATTGTCGACAACATCCAAAGAGGAAAATTCAAGGATCTAGACTATAACAACACTCTGCTTAGAATATTGGATTGTTTTGACACAAACTAGGGAGACCCTGAATATGTGCAATAGAAAATTGGGTTGACCAAGTCAATAGATAGGGAAAAAGGGTGTGCAAGTATTAAATATGTTCACACAAGCCATTTATGCCAAAATATTAAGTCATGTTGTAATGTTCAAACTATAATTTATTATTTAATTACAAAACAAATATTGACATATTATATTTTTATATTTTCCAATGAACCCCACATACTTATATCGCTAAAAAAATCAAATCAGACATGGAAAATAAAATTATTAGCATAGTGAGATGCTTTTCATACACACAAACCAAAATAAAAATTATGCATTCACATGGACAAAGAAATTTACTCGTTCACGAAGACATGGGCCCAACTCAATCTGCTCTCCTAGATTGCAATCTTTTTCCGACAAATTGATACAATATTAAATTTTCTCTCAGAAATTGATTTCTCAAATGTAAGATTAGATTGTCGATGCCTTGTTCATTCACGTTTTAAAAAAATCACATCAAAATATGCATCATTACACATAAATTAATATAAAGTACATGCTAATAAAGGAACATAACCATCCATAAAAAACTATTAATGACATTTAACATCACAACTATATTCCAACACATCTCAGTTGCTTATTCACCAAATCAAGAGATTATCAAGGCATATTTACTGAAGCACCCTGTCCCTTCTATGTGTTAACACCAATGACAAGAACATGACAACATGAAAACTCAATCATTTAACTATTGATAAGAGCAAACAATGACCATCGATGACGTACAACCAACAAAAGTTCTTCCCCTAAAAAAATACCTATTGATATAATAAATCTAAACAACTCATTATAAAATGAAGTCGAACCTTTTTTTCTTCTTCATATTATAAAATATGAAATAAAACCAATATCAATTTACCACTAACCCTTTAGAGAAGGTAAAATTGACTAAATTCATTCCTAAATATTAAAGATTAAATCAAATTAAAACTTTTATGTGATTTTTTGGGGCTATGGTGTCTTGTTTGTCTTAGCTCTTGTTTGTGCTCCTTGTCTTGTCAATATTTTAACATGTTATGAGGATTAGGCTCCTAATTGTTCCCTAGCATTGATTCATAACTTTGATCAAAAGCGTTTTACCCTATTGAATAAAAAAAATGATATAAAAAAAAATGTTTAAAATACATTAAAAAAATGATAATTCGACATTTCGCATGTATCATAAATTTATTGTACATTTGTGATTTAAAAGTGTAAATGTGACATGTCATAATATGATTGACTATTTTACAAGATTATTTAGTAAAATTTAGACAACTATTAAATCTTTTGTAAATATATATTTATATTGTACTATGCAAATATGTGGTATTGTCATATTATGCACCAAATCCACTATTAAAAACTGCCCAACTACTCACTGTGAGTATCCACTCCTCTATCTTCTCCATACCCCTAGTCCTAGCGTATATATTTTATGGTTGATTTTGGCTATCATGTTTTTTTTGTTAATAGTTGTTTATTAAACTTTGCCATGTTAGTATAGTTCATGGTAGAAGAAAGAAACATTAAAGGAAATCCATTATACAAACCCAACATTTAATATAAGCGTCTCCAAGTCAATATTTCTTGGCGTTAGACATGTATTTAAGATATATGAACTAATTATAATTCTTTAGAATATTAGATAGTTTGTTTGAAATTTCACCTTGCATCTGATACGGTGTATTAAAAAAGATTATATTTTATAATTAAAAAATGCGTATACAATTGTACAACAATCAAATTTAACCCTTTAGTTCCCCGACCATACCAAAAAACTAGTTAGATACACATCCCTCTAAACAAATGCGCATGTTCTTGGTATATACATACACTACGAGTTGCAAGGACTAATTTTGATGGTCGTATGACCTTTTTTACTTTTGTAATCGTAAAAAACAATAAATTATTTTGAAAGACCGTACCAAATGTAAAGTAAAATTTCGAATAAACCATCAAAAAATCTAAAAAATTATAATAAACATATAAATTATGTTTAATATTTTTTTCTTCTACTATAATCTATACTAACAAACATTTGAAGTGCAATATCAAATAAATAACTCTCATCAAAAAAATTCATTAAAGGTAAAATCGATCGTGAGTCTACACTTAAACCTTGCACATAAGAGTTAAAAGCGTGCTCTTAACACGCTTGGAGCCCTCTACAGGACAACTGTACACACGTTCCTTATGTGCTCAGAGGTAGTGTTGGTCCCCTACAATTTCTAAGTATCACTGACATTTCTATCAAAAAAAAATTTATATTAAATATTATTTGTTGTAATTTTATATATAAAATAAGATTTATTTTTTATTTTTTTAATTTCATGCTAATAAATAAAATAATTAATAATAGAATGTTTTTTCAAAGCTTCCTATTTCGCTCGTGTGTGGAGTCTAACTATCATCAACATATATTCAGTTATTGTGCGAGCCACGTGAAATTTGTAGTGAGTACATATACATTGAGTATACCGCACCCTAGCTAGGTTTGATTTTATCAGCGTATGTTGTCCTCAAATATAATTAAATATTTTAACTTCAACCAATGGAATGAATTAGGTTGAATTGGACGGGCACATGTGCTTTCATTTTTAATTTTTTACCCTCACATGCTTCTTTACATTAATATGAGAAACATTTTGTACACCTAATCTGTATTAAAAACAGATTTCGTCAATCCAAAAAATTATACATAATTATAACCAAAGACATTTTTACTACAATTAATATCTAAATTAAAATAAAATTAAATATTCACTTATTGACAGATATTCCGTGTGTATATCATCCAATAAAAAACAGTTTCACCCTGCACCCTGCACCCTGCACCCTGCGATTCCGTCTCTCTTCCCAACAGCATTTTTTAATTCGCCGGTAACTTCAAATTCCACGGTCCACCTTACGTTCCCTCCGCGACTGTAGTATATACACAACCCGCAATCCCATTATTAGCATATACTCACTGTATATATCCACCCTGGCGATTCTCCATATATACATACACACCCATCCAACCCCAACGTTGAAAACAAACACGACGTTCATTCCGATTTTCGCAAACACCCATCGCGTGCTTCAGTTTTCCACCGCTCGCAGCATTTCTCCTCCATTTTACGTCACACAACGTCGCGTGTTCGAATCCCTGGCATCTGCACACTTTAAAACCCCCGATGTCCGACCACAGCAAGTCAACCAGCCGCCATTGCTTCTGAATCGTTTTCTCACATAAAAAAGCTTTGAATATCCAACGCGCACGCAGCAATTTGACCATTTCCTTTGCCTTTGGATGCTTTACTCCGGCATTATTTTCTTCTGACAAAAGGTTCCAGGTTCGAGTCCCACTTCTTTATCTTCACCACTCCCTTCTCGTTCCCTTCCACAGAAAGGTCCAAGATTTGTGCGGCAGTTTACTGTTTTCAAAGGTCTCGAGTTCAAGCCCTCTCGGAACCAACACCAATGTCCAGCAGGCGCAGTTGACACAAATACGGACGTAGCTTCAAACCCTCGACCGATCGCGGGTTCGAATTTCTCCTCCTCACGATGAGCAACTATGGCTGCACGCCCTCCGAGCTGAGCGCTCTGCAACAGCTCCTGGGCAGCGCCAATTCATCCCAGCTCATCTGCAACAAATTCGACTCCATTTCCAACCAGCTCATCGCCACATCATACGCCGTCAACAACACGTTCCTTTTGTTCTCCGCTTTTCTGGTCTTCTCGATGCAGCTCGGCTTCGCAATGCTCTGCGCGGGCTCCGTCCGCGCCAAGAACACGATGAACATTATGCTCACCAACGTCCTCGACGCGGCCGCGGGGGGTCTCTTCTATTACCTCTTCGGCTTCGCCTTCGCCTTCGGCCGAGGATCGAACTCCAACTCCTTCATCGGCCACTATTCCTTCGCCCTTAAGGACGTTCCCAACGAAAACTACGACTACAGCTACTTTCTTTACCAGTGGGCGTTCGCAATAGCGGCAGCCGGCATAACCAGCGGATCCATTGCAGAAAGGACGCAATTTGTGGCCTATTTGATTTACAGCTCGGCACTAACCGGGTTCGTTTATCCAGTGGTCTCACATTGGGTGTGGTCAGCGGACGGCTGGCTCAGCGCAACAAACAACGATTCTTTACTCTTCGGCGCCGGCGTTTACGACTTTGCCGGTAGTGGGGTCGTACATATGGTCGGCGGGGTAGCCGGTCTGTGGGCCGCGCTGATCGAGGGCCCGCGGATTGGGCGATTCGACCACAAGGGCCAACCCGTGGCCATGCGAGGTCACAGTGCGAGCTTAGTCGTCCTGGGCAGTTTTTTGCTCTGGTTCGGGTGGTACGGCTTCAATCCGGGGTCCTTTTTGACCATTCTGGTGCCCTACTCGAACAATTACGAGGGGCAGTGGAGCGCAATTGGCCGGACCGCGGTTACGACGACCCTGGCCGGGTGCACGGCGGCGCTGACGACGCTCTTCGGCCGGAGGCTCTTGTCCGGGCACTGGAACGTTCTAGACGTCTGCAACGGGTTGCTAGGGGGGTTTGCGGCCATCACTGCCGGATGCTCGGTCGTCGAGCCCTGGGCTGCGGTCATATGCGGATTCGTGTCGGCCTGGGTTTTGATCTTTTGCAACCACTTAGCCACCAAGTTCAGGTACGATGATCCCCTCGAGGCGGCGCAACTCCACGGTGGATGCGGTGCTTGGGGGATCATCTTTTCGGCACTTTTCGCCAAGAAAGAGTACGTTTTGCAAGCTTACACAGGGAAAACTGACAGACACTACGGACTATTCATGGGGGGCGGGGGAAGGCTCCTGGCGGCACATGTTATAGAGATTCTGGTTATCGTTGCGTGGGTGAGCGTTACCATGGCGCCCTTGTTTTATGTTTTGCATAAGCTTGGTTTGCTGAGGATCTCTGCAGAGGATGAGATGGCCGGAATGGATGTGACTAGGCATGGTGGTGCTGCTTACATGTATCATGATGAGGGGGGCCAAGAGATGGGGTTCATTATTAAGGCCTCGCCCACCCAAACGCCGAGCGACGAGCATGCCAATGGTATCAGTAACTTCTCTGCATTATATAGAATTCTGAAATCTCGGAATTTGTTGTTGTTTTAATGAAATCATTGAATTATCGATTTTTCGTGTTGGTTATCTATAAGGATTTGTATTTTGATGGATGGATATAAGCAATTATCATCTTTACAAATTAAACTCCAATTTTTTTATCATATTTTTTTCATTTTATTTTGAAGTTTTACCTTGTATATAAATTTGAAGCTTGAACTTGCCATTAATGTGGGTTTTCTGAAAACTGTGCTAAATATTTGATTGAAAGAGACTGATACATTATCAGGAAGAACTAGAAGAGAAACATATTATTATATATGGTTATAGTTAGTTACAATTCACCATGGTGGAATTAATCCCACTCTCATTGTCTAATTTTGTTTGGCTTGATTTTCACATGCAGCATCTTTTCAACATGGACGTTGAAACCCCTTGGATTTAGCTCTACTGGATTCTATGATGGTGCTCTAATGGATTGCTTTCTGTGGGACTTATTTTCTGGGCTTATAATTGCCAAGGTGTGTGGACGACAATTGAGCCCTAAAAGCTGATTTAGACAACTTTTCATAAAAATACAGATAAGATGATGGTGGAGAGCTGGTTTTCTTTTGTTTTGGCTTGGCTTTACATCTGTAAATTAAGAGCGTAGGCCCATGGTGTTTGCAAATATATTCAAGGATAAAGGGCAGTTAAAGCGATGGAATCTACAATGAATGATTGTGCTCCTTCCCAGCATTATTTAGAAAGCTTGTGCTTTTTCTTTTTAAGAAGATTTATTTATTGGAACTCTCAACTAAGTGTAAGGATGTATTTTATAATATGATTTTAAGAGCATCTCAGCAATTTTTATAATCTAATTAATAGTTTGATTGGAAATAGTTGTTTTTCATTGATTTTGAGAGGAGACAGTCTCTCACCATCTTACACAACAGTGAACAAAAATTAAGCTTTTTGTTAGTTTGTTTTTTTTAATTATTATTTTTGGTTTTTTTATAGAAGATTTTTTGGGGTTTTTTTTTTTTTTTTTCCTTTTTTTTTAATATAATTTTTTTTGGTGTTTAATTATTCAATAAATTATGTAACTTTTCTTCATTAATTTTGTCTTCCTATTTATTACAAGTCTGGGTCAGATTTAACAATAAAATATCGAATAAACTTAGTGAAAATTTTACTAATTGATATTGTATTGATCTAGAGATAATCTACGCGAGTTGTGTGAACAACTCACTTACATTATTTGCACACAAATAATATTAACTTATATAAATATTATTTTATAATAACTCAAATGTGAACACTAATTAAATATTCCTAACATTATATTTGTAAAGTTTGTTGCAACAACCTTAATAATATATAGATATTTGTTAATCTATTATTTTCTTGTATTACATATTTCAAATTAAAGTTGTAGATTTTTGTGCTACTATAACCATACAAAACTTGAATATGATGTATTGACAAACATACACAAATTAGTTTTTTTTTTTTTTTTAATATATATTTGTTGTGGTTGGGATTTGTTGGATGAGCGATCTTGATTGACGTCTTTTATATTTCTTTCACATGAGATAAAAACTTGTAGTTAGTTTTGTAATTTTGAGTGCCCTTGATTGGTTGTTTGGTGTATTGTGTGTGTATACTTTTTTCACATGAAACAAAAGTTTGTAGTTGGCTTTGTAGTTTTGAGCATCTTAGATTTTTTGGTATGTTATATCTTGTATATTTCTTCCATATAAAACAAAAGTTTATAATTGACTTTGTAGTTTTGAGTGACCTTGATTGCTTAGTGTATTGTGTCTTGTATACTTTTTACACATGAAATAAAAATTCATGATTGACTTTGTAGTTAAGTGCCTTTGGTTACTTGGTAAGTTGGTGTTTCTTTTAGTTTTTTTTTTTAAAATTATTAATTTATTATTAAATTTTTTCTATGGAATTTATGTTATTTTTAAAGTTGTTTATATGAGTGAACTCAAGTCTTCAATTTACAAAGTCTAATTTGAAATGTTGATGAAGTACTTACATAATTATTTTAAAAAACTTTCTCAATAATCTTATGTAGTGTAGAAATTACATATCGAGCTGATATGTATTTATATGTAATATTTATATTAATAAAATAAACTTATTCTATGATACAATTAAGGATAGTGGGTTAAGATGGTTAATAATATTAGGCTTTGGACTAAAAACTAAGAAAAGTAGAATTCAATTATCAGTAAACCATGTACCAATGGCTTCCTTTAGTGATGGCTTCTAGTGCTCCAATGGTTATTTTTCTCCAGTGCCCTACACTTGTCTTCCATGTACTCTACTATTGCCCTGATCTGCTAATTGTTGGTGTCAAGCCATTCTCCCTTTCCCTTGCTATGTTTGTGTATTGTTACTAATGGCTTTTGTTGTGGGAGCCTTTACTTTTTCCTTGTTTGTCATTAGCTCTATCTCCTTGAGTCATTTCTTAGTTTTAACCTGTGGGCATGTTTATAGTTATTGGTCCATTTTATTTGTTCTACCAACTATTGGGATCTTGACATACTCTTCACCTTTGGGTCTGTGGGTTGTTCTAATGTTGCTTGTTCATTGAGATCCCTCTTTCCTCCCTCCCTATTTTGGTTGAGGGTTTTGCACCCTGTCAATTCCTTCCTCGTGGGTGCTACTTGTGTACTCTACTTTTGTGACTTGCTTTGGATGGGGTGGCTTCTTTCTTCTCTTCAAGTTATACCATGGATTTCATTCTTGTCTTTACACCCCTGATCATTCCCCCCACTTTTCTTCTTTTTGGCCACTTTGGTCCTTGGTATGGCCATTTATTGTATGCGTAGATATTAAACCTGAATATTTATAGCATTTCAGTCTTGTATATTTAATAAATATCAATCAGGGATTTACCTTTTAGTTCTAGACCTCTTTGTTGCTGAAAGACTCGCATTCACTATCTCATTATGCCTAAATGCTTATCTCTTAGTTCAATCCATATCATTTTGATGACCTGCATTGCACATAAAGCTTAAAACTTAATAAACATTCTTCATTTTCAGTTTCAAATTTGTACTTATATTTTAGTTTTCTAGACACTATCCACCACATAGGGACACTACTGCTAACAATAGTGTCTAAATCTTTATCTAGTGTCCAATTGCCAAAATCCATCTAAATTACAAATGTGTCAAAACCTATGGGTTGACCTATTTATCTTATTGAACCTTACTGTTAGAATTTTTTAAAAGGTGTGGTATAAATACAAGTCTAAGCTTTTTCATTATTTATCTAGCAAATACCAAGCAAACACCTATTAAAACTCAATAAATCAACTGCACAACCAAGTTATTCTACCCTATTCATCTCTATTTGCATATCAAGTATATGAGCAGTCATATTACAACTTTGAAGCATTCAAAGAGTAGTCTATGAGCAATATTTATCAAATTACAAGTTAGATCACTACATGCATATCTATATAGCATATTGCACCCTTGTGCACACACATTCCCATACATAGGAGAGAACGACTTTAGTCTAGACCTTCCTTGAAGTATTGAATCCACCTGTAGGGGAGAACTACATAAGTCTACATCCTTCCTTGGAGTATTGGCTATGTAGGCAACACTCATTGACAAATGGGTCTTTGAGGTTAGCTCGACACTGTGAGCTCACTAATCAATTTTTTAACAAATTCATTATAAGGATGAAGAACTAGGGTTTGATAAATTAGCAAACAATAAAAACTTGTATGCAAGCAAAATAAGACAGATCTACGACTTATTCTACTCAATAATATCGAAGTTCGAAGAAGGTAATCAACTAATAATCCTCTTAGCAATACTTTGTTATATTCAGGGCCTGACCAATTATGGATCCACTAAACTTAACTAAATAATATATTACTACATAATAGCAAATGAGAGGTTTTCAAAGCCTCTAGTCAAATGTCATCATGCAATAATCCTAGGTAGGTCTTATAATGAAATGAAAGGAAGTAAGTTAATCTACTAAATGAATATGCAAACTAATATAATAAATAAACATACAAGCTAATCCAATGTTCACCAAAGTTTATGGCATAAAGAGGGATGAAAATAAACAAACAAAGATAATTCTATTCAAGATAATAAATAAGTAATCTAAGCAAGGATAGATACAATTCAATCTATTAGTTACACAATATCTACTTATCAAGATAAACTAAGAATATATTTGCATTGTTAAAGTGAACCTATTGTGCTTCAATCTCTCCCTTGGTCAATGGTGTTTTACAAGCAAAGATTATGGTTTTTAAGGATCACAAGGATATATCAGCTCTAGGATACAAGACTTCTCCTATGCATCCAAGACCTCCACAAGATGAATGCTACTACTTCAAGGTAAAACCCTAAGCATTAAAACCTTCAAATGATTATAAGTATATTTGTGTGCTGTAATGATAAACGATTGAATGATCCTCTTTTTTGAAATGAAGTGAATGTGGTATCTATAGCCAAGGATTGACCCTAAACCCTCCCAAGAGTTTCATTGATAAAGTTGGCCAAGCTGATGATTTTTTTTTGTGGGAAATATAATCATTAGGCCACAAACTAGGTTGGCTTGGGTCGACAAAGTTTTGTAATTTGCATTGAATTCCCAACAAGATCAACCATGCTGACATAATAGGAAAAATAAATAAATTAGGTGTTTGCTTAGGTAAGGACTATAAGAGAAGGGATATTGCTCAGGGAGTTGGATAAGGGCATGAAAGGTGCTGAAATAGGAAATATAAATATAAAATAAACATTTAAGTATAATAAACTACATGTCCATGTCTAAGTTATATTTAGACATGGACATATAATTTCTTATACTTTAAGTTATATTTTATATTTATACTTTCGTGATGTTTGAGAGTGTTTTCAGACCTCTAGGAGCTATAATGCAAATTCTAGATTTTGGAGGGTCCTACTGGATTTCAAACTTAGCCATATTTCATAATTTTTGGATTTCAAGGTGACATCATAGGAGATAAATGGATAAACACTCTTAAGGAGGTTGGATTAATAGTAGGAATGATAAAAAGCCATAACAATCTTGCAAAACACCAATGGTCAATGCACTCATTTCCTGGTGCACCCTTTAAGGCATGCACTTAGAGAGATTAAAACTCAACAGGGTCTTTCAAGATAAAAAATGTTAGTAAGTGACAAATTTTAAAAATATTATGTGTATACACATTATGTATTGTAGATTCAAATATATCAACATAAAGAAGACGAAAAACCTAGAACAATAAAGTTGATCACATCGAGATCTAATCATTATTCCATACTAGACACCTATGTCACAACCAAACACTAGTGTCAAAGATAGTGTCCAAATTCAATGATTGTGTCTACTGCTAAAAAAATACAATTTACAGAATATGATGACTGTTCCAAAATTATGATCATGTAGACTTTCCACTATTTGTAGTCTAGATTTTCTTGCACACAATAAATCCAATTAAGTATAACTTTTCTTTGGTATTGCAATCAATTGAACATCTTTCAAATTTAATATTTTTTATATTTGGCATTTCTCAATATTATAATTGAGAATATTTATTTATCTGAGTTTGCAATTAATTAACTTGCTATAGATTAAGTTATCACCCTTGTGCTTGAACTATTTCTCTATATTCTTAACCATATTCACCCCATATCTAAATTTATGGTTAAACATTTTATGAACCTGACCACTATGTCTCTTTATGCAAATCTTAGCTTGCCGTAGGGTATTCAGTATCCCGAGGTTTTTTCTTGTTGATTTTTTTAGATTTATTCTATTATATGTATGCAATCTAAGTGTATCCATAGATTATGTGGTGTCTATATTGAAAACTTGAAGCTTCCTCTTTTACCGTTCCTAATATGGCTCAAACCTCAAATCATATGCCTAATGAGGGTGCCAATAATGGAAATAAACAAAATGTTGAAGAAGTTATCATAGAAGATGGTTTTGATAATGAAAACAATGAATCTAATGTTAATAATGAACATGATCAAATAGATCAAGAACAAGTGCAAACTCTTGCTATGTTTCAAAAATGTATTCATCAAAAACCTTAAGATCTTGATGAGATCCTCAAAACCATATTGGAAACTAAAAAATAAAAGGCACAAATGACTTATCCATCCCCCTCAATAGATCATCAATTCATATATCTAGTGGGGCATGAATTATGTTTTCAAACCATTGTTCCCTGATGACCAGAATCTTATTGCTACATCTACCATGGGGCTGGTGAATGGTTCAACTCAAATACCGATTTCAATACCAAGATCAAATCAAACCATGTTTACATCCCCTTTGGTGACTACTCAACAATATATTCTTAACCCCAATGGGTCTATAGTGAAAACACTCCTCCAAGTTAAATAAACTTTGGAACACAAAGTCACTAACATTTGACAAAAGGCTTTGAAGTCTCCTCATGCTATTGAGTCACAAGATGTATTACATAATCTTATTGCATCTAAAATATCTTTGCACCCTTTTTTAATTGGTTTTGTTGCACCCAAGTTCAAATTTTATGATGACAAAAATGATCCTGAACAACATCTATGATCTTTCTATGCAGTGTGCTTTGATTATACCTCCAATGATAAACTTTTGACTTAATTATTTTCAAGGATTCTAAAGGATTATGCTTTATGATGGTTCTATGATTTACCAATCCAATAAGTGAGAGGATTCATATATATATATATATATACACACACACACACACAAACATATATATACATACATAATTTTCTAGCACATTTCTACATCAACATCACAAAAAATATGTCATATGCTCAAATTGCAAAGATCAAATAAGGAACCAATGAATCTATCAATGAATATGTTTTGAGATATAAAATAATGTTGACCAAATGACAAATCTAATAATAAACAAATAACTTCAAGACATCTTCAAGCAAAATTTTTGTACCCCATTACATGAATCTATTGTTTTCAAGAAGTTCAAATCTTTTGATGACTTATGCCATATTGTTTAAGATCGTGAAATGAAACTTATTTCATTGAACAAGATTTAGTATGTATCAAACATCGACTATATCTAATACCAAGTTTCATATTAAACCAATCTACAAGGTAAAACCTACAAAACCTAAAAGAGAAACCACATTGGTTAATGCAGTGTCACAACAAATTAATCAACTCATTTTATCTAATACACATAAGAGACAATTTACATGATTACCTATGTCTCCAACTTCTTTACTTCAAAAGCTTGTGGAGTGTTATCTCATATATCTCCCTCTTCACACAGAGGTTGATAAGAGTCGACCTTTACACAAAAGATATGATGGTAATGCATATTATGACTATCACAAAGGCCTTGACCATTCTATGACCATATTTTATACCTTGAAGCATAAGATCCAAGACCTTATTGATGACTAAAAAAATACCTTTAATGAGGATTTAGGTTCACAACTTGATGATCACCAGAATCATAAAATATTTAACAATCCTTTTAAGATCATTCTAATAAATATTCAAAAGTGTAAATGGCATACAATGCACATTCTTCTCCATCACATTATGGCCACCCATTATATGGGATTATTAGCACTTATACATGTGTAATATCTCCTATAGTTTAGAGACCTATTACATTTAATGATAGTGAAATAGTGGATGATGACTCAGATTTGCATTCATTATTTATTCTAACATACTTTGACCATCAGCCTATACATAATTTTATGATTTATAAAGGTGTTGGTGAGAACGTATGTACCTTGACATAACTTATATACACATCCTGATTTATACCCTTCGACCAAAATGGTCAAAACATTCGATGAGATATTACAACATATTATTGGTGAGAATGATTTAAATCTACAGGTTGGTCCAACACATGGTTACCACCCTTTAAGTTATACAATATATATGAGTCTTTGATATGTTATTGTGATGACCTTGGATATATAAACTCCATGCAGTTTCTTCCACTTTCCATGGGTGTATTAAATATATTCATAACAACATGGTAGTCATAGTTTCTATAATTCTATATGAACATCCACTTGAACAAGAGAATTTTATTTCAAGGCAATTAATATCTTCCTTGAAAGGGTAAGCAATAATCAATCCCCCTTCTTAGGTGAACCATATTGGAGAGGCCTTTCCCTAGAGATATACACTAGATTCCACAAAATCATCATAAATTCTTACCCAACATATTCGGTTACATAAAGAAACTAAACATGTTCCAAATACTACCACTCCAAAGAAACCACATATCACTAAATGATGGGTTCCACGAACCCCTACTAATTTTATTATTTCTTCACGACCACAAAGTCCTATTATACATATGCAAAGTACCACATATTATACAATTCTATATATGACACCTATGCATACTCCTTGGCAGTATCACTAGTTTGATATACTATATTATGAGTTTTGAGATACATATAAGCATCCCTTGGATGGGATCATAGGTTATCCTTTTCTTTTTAAATATTCTAAAAATACAAAAAAACTGACATTCAAGAAATTACAAAAACATTTAAATAATTTAAAAACACAAAAATATTCCACACTTTCATGTTTTATTAGTTCCTTGGCATATATGTTGTTTGTTTTATGTTAGTAGATAGTTTATCATTCCATTTCTATATACACCTATGTTTCACACATCTTTGAGTGTGATATAGGCATACTTAGACACATGATATATACAATTACATATGTTTGATCTCTCCTCTACCTGCGTCATATAGTACATTGAAGATATATGTTTCTTTGATCATGATTGATATAGGTTTGTTGGTGTAAAAATAGATATTTTTGGTATTTCTTGGTTTGTGACTCACCCAATGTGAAGTGACACCAATTCACCAACAATTGGAAGTATCACTGTAGAGAATGTTGATTATCCTCTGCAATTGAGAGGAGTAGTTCCCTCATAGGATATGAGCAATTTGGGGGTTTTTATACTTTTTACCTAATAGCACAAAAAGAAACAAAACATAAAATGATAAGAGAAAATGAGAAAAACCCAAAGTGGGGTAAAAGCGAAGAACCACATGGATAACTCAAGACTAAACAACATAATATATTTTCTTCCTCTCACATAACAATGAGTATATAAGCAGTAGGGGTTTTAAAAACAAAAGGCATGCCTAACAGCACAAAGTTTTCTCATAAACCTAATTTTACACACTTGATACGAAGTTTCATTGAGATTAAAAATGTAAAAACTCGTAAACATCAAGGAATCTCATACATGGGGGATCTCAACACAAAGTTTGAGAAACACTATTGTTGTACAATCAAATAAATGTAGAATTTTAATGGAGTTTTTCTTCATAAAGAGGAAATCAGAATTCGTAAACAAAGAATATTAAAATCTACAAACACCCCAAAAGAGTCTCACTCGCTTGCTTGTATTTCATTGCTCCAATCTGGGAATAACATAGCTATACACAAAGTTACAATTAACTCTCTCCAAGAGCTTGAGAAAAAGAAGAACCTCTACAGGGTTTGGATTTTTCCTTTTTGTACAATATTTTCCTTTGAAATATAAAACATTATTTATTTTCCCATTTTTTTTAATTTGGGTAAATTTATAACATTCAAAGTGAACTTTTCAATTTGCAATTACACATATATTAATTCTAAAAAGAATTAATCTACCAAATGACTAAAAATGATATAGTCATTTAATGACTTTAATTGATGTTAATTAATTATAAAATAATTAATAATGTAATTAAGTCAATTAATTTTTCATAGATCCCACCATATTAAATTTTTAACTTACTCTATGTGTGCTAATAACAAAGGGTGCCTTGTCCATTGGGCTATCGAGTCCCATAAAATATCATAAAAAACAAGCAATATGAAAAATAATATTAATGAAGAGAATGGAGTAATGACATGGATGGTCAAATTTCACTACAATAATTGGCTTTGATTAAGGGATTGCATTCGTTGGTGGAATGCAAAACTCCAGAAGATGTTGGTGACTTGTGCCTCATTCAACCTACAAGTGTACTCAAATATCTTGATCTGACCAACTGATAATCAATTCACCTATCCAAATCATATGAGAATGAACATGATTTGTCAGGTTAGATCACACCTGCTCAAACTCCCTGTAAACCTCCACTAATTTCTATTTCTCTCATGCTATGTGTATGCAAGCAAAAAGTGAAGCTAATCTACAAATCAATCTTAACTCAAAGAAGATAAATCAACTAACTATACCGCTAATAATACTTAGATAATCAAGGTCATGACCAATAAAGATCTGCTAAACCAACGTAAGGGATCTCTTATCATAAATATGGCTAGAGAGGGTTCCAAATCCTCTAGTCAAACAACACCAAATAATAACCCTAGCTAGTCTAATAATGCAATAATAAAGTGAATCTAATCTAGTGCTCAGTAAAGCTGTGGCACAAATGGGGGAGAAACATAAGCAATAAACATGCAAAGTAAAACTCTACTCAAGTCAATGTAGAGGTAATCCTAAGCAAGGAGAGACTATACATTCATTAGTTATTATTCATGCAAATCTATCTACTAAAATATAAGAGTAAGAGTTAGGAATACTTACCTTGAAGATGATCCCATCGAGCCTCAACCTATCCTTTGGACAAAGGTCCTTTGCAAGAGGGTGTTGTGTATTGTTGAAGAAGCTAAGGATGGATAATGGACTATAGTCTAGCCAAGGACCTCCTAGTGAATCTCAGACTTTCACAAGATAGGTTTTCCTCTAAGAAACGTGAAACCATAAGCAATGACTCCTCAAGTAGAATTGTGGAAATGCAGATAAAAAGTGCAAATGAATGTTTCTCTCTATTGAAAATGAGGTGAAATAAGGGTATATATAGCCTAATGTGACCCTAAGCCCTTCTAAAATTTTAGCTCAGCCTAATCAACCTTGTTACGTGGAAAATAGATTCGTTAGGTTCTGAACTAAGTCAACCTAGGCCCACTCAGTGTTGTAACGTACGCTATTCTTAGAACTAGGTCAACCCATTTGACTGGATTTGGAAACTAGTAAAAAGGGGTTTTGATTAGGTAGGGATTGTTTGAGGTAGTGAATTGCTTAGAGAAGCATGTGATGGAGGTGTCAAATTTTTAAGGACATATAAAAGAGAGGTTTGTATTGGTTTTAGGTGATGGTATAGGGAACAACAATCTTGCGAAGGGCCAAAAATTCTACCCACATCTTTCTCGATGCACCCTTTAAGGCATGCACTCAGAGAGATTGAAACTTAATGGGTTCCTACAAGAAAAAGCATCAGTAATTGATAAAGTTCAAAAATATTGTGTGTATATGTATGTCCCACTCAAATCTCATCACATATCACGTAGTTGTAACAAGGGAAGGTGTTTCAAAAAAATACATGGAAATAAATAACACTGAGCTAAATAAATTACAGTATAAAGTAATAAGATAATTAAAAGGAAAGAATTGAAAAATACATACATTTACTTACCTTAGTCTGTAGAGTAGAAATGATGTGAGAGAAATGGGGAGGTGTTTAATGTAGGGAACATTAGGTGAACTTGTAAAATAAGATGAAATTCAAATTATTTTTTAAAAATGCATGTGGTATGTAGAAAAATTCTCTACAATGTCAAGATTCCAGAACATCTTTCGGTTTGGAAAAAGAACTGGTAGAAACATGGTTATAAACAAAATTCAAAATCTGGTGGTAAATAATTGATAGTTAAATAATCTTGAATTGTAAATATAATTAGGGTAAAAATTATTCATTTATAATTTTACTATTCTAAGAAAATAAAGCTCTGAGAGACCTAAAGAAGCACAAAGAATGACGATGGTGAAGAGATGATAGGTATGAGCTGGAGGACATCTAATAGTATCAATTGGTGCAGCTCAGATAAGTGATACATTGAATTCAAATTTTTGGTAATTTTTATTAAAAATTAAGCTAGTTGTGAAAAAATAGAGATTAGATGAAAACTGTGTTGAGAAATTTGCCATAGGAAATTTTTGGGTAGAGTAGGAATTATGCAGATCAATGAATAGGAACTTTTGGGTGAAATAAACGCTTAAGGCATTAATAATAATTAAGTGAAAAATCACCACAAAATTTGAATAGGATTGGCCATGTCGACTTAGTTCAAATTTGGATGGTATTATATTAGGGATGATTGTGTCTTAAGTGGCCGACATAGTTCTTTGCTATGTGGTCGTTGAATATTAAGTGGTTGACATAGTTTTTTGGTATGTGGCCGACTTCGTTAGGATATAAGACCGACTTCATAGGAAGTGGCCGACTTAGATAGAAATAGGGCCGACTTAGTTTTAAGTGGTCGACTATGTTAGAAGACAGGGCCAATTTAGTTTTAAGTAGTCGAATGTGTTAGAAGATAGGGTCAACTTTGTTTTAAGTAGTCGACTATGTTAGAAATAGGACCAACTTAGTTTTAAGTGGTTGACTGCGTAGGGTAGGGCCAACTTAGTAAGAAGTGGTCGACTTAGTTATTTGATAAGGCCAACTTCATAGGAAGTGGCTGATTTAGTTATGAAATAGGGTTGACTTAGTTTTAAGTGGTTGAATATGCTAGGAAATAGGGTCGATTTAATTTTAAGTGGCTGATTGCATTAAAAATAGGGCCAAATTAGTTTTAAGTGGTTGACTTAGTTAAAAACAAGGACAATTTAATTTTGAGTGGTTGAATGTGTAGTAAGAGGGTGTGAAAATAGTAAAAACAGGTGGATGAAGTAGTTAATTTTGAAATTATGTATTTTTAGAATATATTTTTATAATTTTTGAATCGATGTCTAATACATTCTATGTTGTTTGGCATTTTGCAGAGGAGACGGAGATTCTGACATTTGGTGGACACATCATGGCTAAAGGATCCACTGGAGAGATTGTCAGCTGATGATTGTGCACAATTAGCGTCATTAAGATTTAGAGGTATTATGGAGATGTGCATGATTCCTCTAAGTGTTGACTTAGTTGTCATGTTAATGCCTCACATTTGTATATTTCTTGTTAGTGTTGTGCAACACCTTACTACAAATCCACCATTGAGCACCACTTGTCAACCTTCTAGAGATAATGATACTAAAAAAAGCATTGTGTAGCTCTACATCATTACCAACATGCTAGCAACCTTGCACAATTATCATAGATAGTCTTCATGCAAACTTACACAAACAAACTGACTTGTGCAAACAACATTGCACATCAAAACTTGTGGAACCAACCTACACAACATCACGTGGAGCTAGTGCTTGCGTAAACAACCTTGCATAATAGAAAACCTATGCACATTTAACAATGTATAGATCTATGCAAAGTTATAACATTCCCCACCATCAATATAAACAACTTGTGTGGTGTTGTCACTAGTTTGTATTGAATTGTCTTTGAAATCTATAATATAACCTATACCGACAATCGTTGGTTGGTTAGAATAATAAATCGAGTGCCAATTACCTTGTCCTTGTGCCTTGTTTCCATGATAAGTATACCCCTATTGTACCCTTAGTATATGTTTGAAGCAAAGATGAGTACACAGTTGGCTAGTAGTATGACGTTTCACTATATTCATCATCATCCTCAAATTCTCTCCATTTTTTAGAAGTATCATTAGAGAATAACCCATTCCATTTTTCGGAGAAGATTTAATCTTCTCAAGAAATGGAAAATATGCATCAACCTTTTCCTTACATAGCTTACACATCATATTATACTAATGTTGTATTTTCTTGAATGATCATTTCTTCTCATTAGATATATGTTCTTTGAATCTAGGAAGAACTATGCCTAGGTTTGCATGCTTTGAGGATTTCTATTATAAATTCATCCATGAAACTGGGTAAGGGACCACCAAGAGGTTATTTAATACTTGGTCAACTAATATCTCTTGTTTATGAGTTAAGGAGAGAATATTATTTGCAACTTCATTCAAAGACCCTCTATTGGCTATAATTTTTATCCCTAGGTTGCTTTCGTGAATGAAAGGAGGATTCCTGAACTACTCAATCCTTGGGTTGAAAATCCATTCGGAGTCATACTTCCATTCAAAATTCAATTTAAAGTTAACATTACTCAAAACCTTGGAATAAATATATAGGGTTTCTCTTGTAAATTTTAGACCAACATGAGAGACTGGGAAGAGAGGACAATGAGTCTTTTTACTCTACCCATTAAAATATCCTATATCAATTATGAATTTTGTTTTCGATAGTCCAGTAAAAACATTGTGCGATTCATATTTGGGTAACACATAAGGCATTACATGTCCTCCATAAAATTTGATTGTGGTATTGTTTTAAAATCGATACCATTCTGCGATAGCTTCAACACTTGGAGGTTGCAATAAATCCATATATGACGCCATCCCTAGAGACCTATAGCCAATAATAACTCTGAATAGAAGGATTATGGATATGTCATAAAAAACATTTTAATCAAGTTCATCTCTCATTCTTTTCATTTGGGGAACCATTAAAAAATAAACTTTTATTTTCCCTCGTTATTAACTCATAAAATAAAATATAACACATTACAAAGTGATTCCTTAAAGCTTTTTTTGATCATAGATGTCCAAATAATTTTTTTAACACAAAGTTATTTAATTACTAAAAGAAAAAAATGAGGTTTGGACTATTTATATGAATATATTTATACATATTTAGCATGACTTGATCAACTTGACTATTGCTTGAAGGCCCACATGCTAAAGTAATTATTCAAAACAAATCTTTGGTCTATTGGAAAATATTTGTTAAACAAACTGTGTTTTGCACTAGAACAACCTTAGAATAATATATGCATTTTCCCACGACAAGATATTTTTTGGAAGAGGTTTTTATAATCCATCTAACTTTGTTTTTGCCATTGATTACTACATATGAATACTTGGAAGACCCTTGCCACTATCTCCTCTAGAATAACTAATGAAACTGCCATCCTGTTGGCACAAACTATACTTCCTATCTTAACATCATATATCCAAAATTGATGGTTCTAAATGTATTTTAGGGAACATGAACCAAGCCAACCAAGACTTCCATGCTCAGTCATACTTGGAATCAATCCAAAGCTTAATACTTTTATAGCTAGTTACAAATCTAAGTGACCTTGGTTACGAGTTGGTAAGTATTACTTGATGTATATTCTTGTATTCATCATAGAAGTCCTTAGTATTTATGTATGCATATATAACTAATGTTAGCTTCATTATGTTGATACCTAGTGGAAGGAGCTTTTTTCTCTTTTTCTAGGTTTTGTTTAATGGATTCATGCTTTCCATCCATGGTGGCATTGCAATAACTCCTCCTTGACGACTTAGCAAAAAATTATTGGTTTTGTCTCTTCTAAACAAAGTTAAGCTTCCTTTAAAATATTTTGGAAATCTCTCCACTCTTCTCTTGGGATTTGGCTTCTTTCTAGGAGCTTTATAGGAAATACCTTGAAAACTAGTCAGCTTTGTAAAGATTTTTTGTTTATCCTCAATACTAGTGGATACCTGATGTTGGATCATCTTATCCAAATCATATTTTTTTGTTTGTTGAGTCTGTTTTGGAGGGTGCCTAAGCCAAGACAAGTATTCAAAATTAGATATTAACTAATTATTCCAAAGGCATTGGAAATTTGAAGCATGGTGCTAAAACCTCAAGGTTGGGAGTTTGAACTTTGATGAAGTCACTTTAATTTTATCTTTTTTAGGGTTGAAACAAATGAAGCAAGTGTGGGTCCCATTAAATCAAATACATGCCCTGATTTATTCTCTCTTGTTTCATGTTAAACTTGTTAGGCATAACATTTCCATTGCTAAGTAACACATTTATAATATCATTTTTAATTGTTTGGAGGCTTAAAAAAATGTTTAGTAGTTTTTTTTAGAAGTGCCTCACTTTAAATCACAAAATTATTTTTAGGAGAATTGGTTATTGCATGTTTGTTAAAGACTTACATACAAGACAGTCATAAGATCAAGACTCCCTTCTCCCTTATTTTGTTTAGAATACAAATTTCAAGTATTATACATGTAAATCTAAGTCATATCTAAGTCTAGAATATACTAAAGGTCAAGAGTTCCATTACTACAATGTGTAAAGACAATGTTTTTATTACGTCATTTTTAGTGCATTTGTCCTATGTTTATGTGTTGTTTTATATAGTCAATGTTATACATAATCCTAGAGGTGTAACCACTTGTTTTATAGATTTTTTCCCATTCTAAGTTCACCAGAATAGTTAGTTTGTTGGTTTGGAGTCTCCTTGTGATTTTATGGGAAAATGTAGAACCAGTGCATTTTCATCACATCCAACACCATAGTATTCTTTTGAAATTGAAAATAGGTTATTTCTATGAGGAAACCATGAATGTAACACTGTGTTTTCTCACCTCCAATGTTTTCAGAGACATAAATTCCCTTTTGGGGATTACAGGTCCTTCAAGATTAATCAAGTTGACAAAGCAAGAAACCCACCCATCTTGAGTTCACAACTACCTCTAAGATTGAGTTTTGTTGTAGAAACATTTTTAGATAGATGAGAGGAGTTTGAATTTTTTGTTCAGCTTTTAGTTTTTTATTCAAGTTTAGTGATATTCAAAGGCCTTGACATTACGTCTAGTGAACTCATTATGTGGTTCCATCTTCTATTATGAGTGATGTACATTAAAATCTAGTGATACCCAATGGCCTTGGCATCACTTTTAATGAACTTATCATGGTTCCACCCTCTTTGGATTAGTACATTGGGTACTTTTTCCCATTTATGAGGGTTGAAGTATGCATCTTTCTAACTTGAGGGCTTGATTAATTATTCAAATTGGGACTTGATCACTCTCAATTTGCCAATGGTTCAACATAAGAACCATCTCTCCAAGTGCTTCAACAAGGGGGCATGTTTCTCCAATGATTCATCATATTTTACAGGTTATAAGGAAACTAGGTTTCATCTCCTTCTAGGTGTACTCCTTTGCTCTTTTTTCAATTCTTCAAATTTTAAAGTTGACCTTTTCAAATTTTAAATGTGGACAAATAACTACTTAAAGTGTTGTTACAGGGTTTTCTGAAATGAGTGCCATGTACACTTGGAGTATCCTATCAAAGATAAATTATGTTTTACACACTCAGGTTTAATTATCTCTCTTTTACTCTAGCAATTTTATTACTAAAAAAAATAGGGGATCAAAAGTAAACATCTAAATATGATCACAAGTACTTAACAATGCTAACTCTTGACACCTTCTAAATCATTTGACTTGTACCAAAATACATTACTCTTATTCACCATTCCTCTACGTCATTTATCTATATGTGGGCTTGACCTTCTATTCATCCTCACTATTACATAGAACTTTCCAAGTTAATACTCAAACCTCTTTGTCTTATCTTCAGACTGTTGTCATTCTTGGGATAGTTGTCCCTAATTCTTTGGGATAGGTTCACCTTAAGAAGACAAGTTCGTTACCACAAACCTATCCATTTGGAGTGGCCTTGTCCCTGTGCCAAATAATGACTAGTTTTTAAATTCAAAATATTATTTTGAGTCTTCCTACACATTTCATAAGTTCAGCTAAAGGAAATTATCAAAAAAAAATTCTATGAATAAAAATCAAAGGTCATTCATTATTCTTATCTTGGCACTATCTATTGAACACTTACACACTATTGCACATTGAGAAAATATGTCATACTCTTCCCAAATTTAATATCATTCATAATAAACAGTTCTAAAGCCAAGTCTAAAACATCTCAAAGCAAGTCAAGAGATATCATTGTCAAGTATCAAAACTATATTTCTAGTTGCATATATATAGTCAAGGAGCATAATTGCACGATCACTTTAGATGGGAGAACCATGTGTGTTTTGATTTCCTCTTCGAAGTATCTAGATACGTAAGAAGTCAATCATCAAGGGGTGATTGGGTTCAGCTCATCTCATTACACACCTCCTCCTTTTTTATAGGTTTTTAGCTCTTATGAATACCCCTAGAGTTTCCAAAGGAAAGAAGAGAAAATCAGTGATATCCATGTGGAAATATCAGAATCAAAACATGTTAATTTGCACAAAAAACATAGGTGAAAAAGGTAGAACAGTCAAATGATCATCATAATCAACACGAATAAGTCTGCAGTCAATGGATGCGATCAGTCTACGCTGTCATCCAAGGAATGCGGTCTTGTCTAGGATAATCTTCATATTTTGTTCATGATCTTGATTGTCATAGCGTTACTTTTATCTATTTTTCACTGTAAAAAAATAGTTGCATTCAACTTCGACAAGTTTGTAGTTAATAGACACAACCAACCTACACTCTGGTCTAGCGGGTGTGAACATATTCATAACCATCTTTTGTTTTGGTTCCTGATTCTGCATAGTCACAATCTAAGATTTTGTTGATTTCCATTATCATATATTCAAAATAGTCACCCCGGAACTGGATCTAAGCTATGTTGTTTTCTACTTAGTGTTTTCCAAAAAAAAACATGTTTCTATATTTAACAAGTTGCAATAATAATTGTTAATGATTGTGTATCTTTAATATTCCTATCTTTCTCAAGTTTTACACCTATTAAACAACATTTTAATTATTAAATAAAAAAATAGGGTAAAACACACAAAGAGATCTCACATCACCACAATTGAATAATTTGCATACACTCTGATTTTTGCCATATTTTCATTATTGGAAGAGTTATAGTTGCATTCTCATACAAAGAGAAAGACTATTCAAAGAGCATATAAAATCTACTTCTTGCTTGCATTTCATACATATGGATAAGGGTTGGGATCTTTACACATGCCAAATTGCTTGTTGGACTGCATGAGTGGTGATTTGCAAACTATTTAAGAACATGTGTTTGACTGAAGCATCATAACTACCCCATATTTTTATGCTCTTACAAGGTCTCTTGGAGTGGATTAGGATTTGGAACAAGAAGAAATTTTGGAAATTTAATGCATCAAATAGACAAACTAAGAGAGGCATTTGGCAAGTAGGTGTTAATGAATACATCTATAAAGTTTCAAATTGATCTGAGATTATGTAGTGGTATTAAATCAAATGCAAGCCAGTTTGATTGGTTATTTTTTGCTCATCATTAGATCTCTACAATTTTTTTGGGCCATGCTTTTGGACCTATTTTCCATCATTTTCCATCATTGTTCATTAACTATATTTAGGTTAGATTTGGCTTGTGCTATATTTTACGGTTTATTGGAGTATGTTTAACCTAAAACCACTTTACCATAAAACATTTTGATGAACATGTACTTTCTTGCACCTAACCTAGGGTTTTATCTCTATTTGCACCTAATCAAAGTTTCACAGTAACACCCATTTCCCACTAAGAAAGCTTAGTGAGGCCTAGCCCCACTTCAATGTTTGGTGAATATTAAAATGTGTTTATATTTGCATATATTATTCAATGAGGCCAATTCTCACTAAGGGTGTACTCAGACCTAGTCCTATTGTTGTTTCTGGCAAATTGTTGAGTTTGTCCTTATTTGCATAAAATGCTCTATTATGCATTTGAGTGTGTTCCTATTTGCAAGTAGTGCTCTATTATATGTCCTTATTTGCATAAAATACTTTATCATGGATAGTTGAGTGTGTTCTTATTTGCATGTAGTGCTCTATTATGGATAGTTTAGTTTTTTCATGTTTGTATAAGTGTGATGTTTAGTGCTACAACTGTACTTAGAAAATAGTTGTGTGTGTTCTTATTAACACATAATGTTCTATTGGAAACAATTTTCTCTATTTACAAAGGTGTGTGTATTGATCAAGTGTGGACAGTTGTGTGTGTCCACATTCACACACGTGTATGTTCACACACGTGTATATGGACTATAAAGTATGTCTTAGTTTATATGATTTGATTTTTCATGGTGCATTGATGAGTACATCATCATTCATCGATTAATTGTATGTATGTTTTATTATATATATCTCAGTGCTCATGCGAAAATTATACTCTCCTAGACTTGGGACTATAATGAAATAAGGTAAGATGTTAGAAATGATATTACACTATAGAATAAATTACATTGAGCGAAATAGAATAAATATTACATTTAGTGAAATGAATAAATTTTTTTAGTTATAGGTTTAAATAATTGTTTAAACCCATAAGGTTGTTCAATGATTACATCAACACCTAGATAAGTTTATGCTTGATGAATATGTGGTAGGAGGTAAGATTGTTGAGATTGTGTATGTTAAATAATGATATCACAATTATATAGATTCTTTAGTTGAATAAATAAAATAACCGATACAAGTTAGGTTTTACTATTTTTAATAGGGGTGTTTGATGAGATGTGGGTGAATTAGTTAGATGGGTTGGTTGTGTCCAATCCCACCCAAATTCAAATCTTGTTGGACATGTAAGATTGATTATAATCGTATGTAGTATATTCAAACCTTGTTGGTTGTAGATCTAATATTCAAAAGGGGATTTGGGCCCCCGAATGTGTCACAAAATATATATTTCTAACATGGGTGTCATAGCTTGCTATTAATTCAAACTTTACCTTTAAAACTTAGTTTTTTTACTTTCTGGAATAATCAAAACCATCAACCGGTCTTTAATCCTTTGTTTTATTATTAAAGTTTGAGGCAATGCCAATACAACATGGTTGTTTATTCAAAATTTCAGCAAGTAAACTTTTTGGTTGTTTGAAGGTGTATAGAAACATGTTTTACATATCCAATATTATTTTAACTTGTTTTGGAGCTCCGAATAAAGACGTAATTGAGCAAATGGAGGTGTGCTAACAATGGAAGAGCATTGCAGTTGGAAAAGCATCAATAAGAAATACAACCTACAAATTATATTTGTATAACAAAGAGGGCGTAACAATAATGTGTGGCATTTGGAGTGGTGCCTCTGAAAAATGTCTTCAATGTGTTTTTTAAAATAATGCTTTAAATTTTTATAAACATATACAAATTTAGAGCCACCTTTCATTATTAAAAAAATAAATAAAATAGAGTCATAAACTTTTATAAAATTTAGACTTTATAATGTATTAATATTTCTTCATAAACCTCTATGACCAGTATTAATTCCATAATTTTTGCCCTAATTCCACTTTTTTTTTGGGAAATTTAACTATCATATGTAATTTAGTATTATAAATCATATGGTATTTAAGTTTTGTTTCAGCTTCCATGAAAACTGTGATTTAATTGTTTTTTTATGTGAAAGGTTCATTAAAAAATCATCTTTTTGAATCCAGAAGGCATGTTTTGTAAAAAGGTATATTATCGATAGTAATTGATATCTTTACAAATAATTTTTAATTAAGGGGTAAGCCCTATTTCATGATAAAGACAATTACTAACATGAAAATTGATGTCAGAGTTTTTCATATTCAGTAGATTGATGCAAAAAAAAATTATGAAGCAGAAGTTATTTGGACACATATTGAAGACAGTGATCCCCTATGAAGGTGATAACGAAGATTATGCTCTTGCTACACACAATGAAGACTTTGCCCACGAGAATAGTTAAGAGGAATATGTTTACTGAATCTAATAACAAACTTGTCCTTGTGAACATAATTCACAGTGTTGTTCAGTGTGACCCAACTCCCATTAAATATAAAATCATAGTTATGCAGTAACACCCATTTCCCACTAAGAAAGCATAGTGAGGCTTAGCCCCACTTCAATATGTGGTAAATAGTAGAATGTGTCTCTATTTGCATATATTGTTCAGTGAAACCAATTCTCACTGAGGGTGTAGTGAGGCCTAGTCCTATTGTTGCTTCTGGAAAATAGTTGAATTTGTCTTTATTTGCATATAGTACTCTATCATGAATAGTCGAGTGTGTTCTTATCCGTATGTAGTGTTCTATTATAGATAGCTCAGTGTGTTTGTTTTCATATAATAAGTGAGATTCCGAGTCCCACAACTGTATTTGGCAAATAGTTGAGTGTGTTCTTATTCACACATAATGTTCTATTGGAAACAATCGAGTGTCTCTATTTACAGAGGTGCGTGTATCGATCCATTGTGGATAGTTGAGTGTCCACGTTCACACAAATGTGTGTATGGAGTTAAAGTATGTCCTAGTATACAAATTTTGATTTCTTCCGATGAACTGACTGTGCTCAATTAATTGAATGTATGTTGGGTTGTGTAGGTCTTAGTGCTCATGCAAAGATTATACTCTCTTAGACTTGTAACTATGATGTAATAAGGGAAGCTATTAGAAACAGTATCATACCATAGAACATATATTATATTTAGTGAGATGAATAAATATTTTCAATTATGGGTTCAAATAATTGTTTAAGTATTTTAACCTATTAAGTTGTTAGGTGATTACATCAACACCAACCTAGATAAGTTTGTGGTTGAGAAAATCACTGCATTTTCTCTCAGAAAACTTATTCAAGTTGCATTTAAAATCAGCCTTTTCTATTCGTAATGATTTGTGGACCAGATTAGAATCTTCCTCAGCCGGGATCATGCAGTTCACGTTGGATAAGGCTAGAGACAAGCAAATCAGGAAATTCGATATGCTCATGAGTAGGCAGAAATCTAGTGCCCCTATGAATAAGAAGACAATTGTAGTCAATCTGTCTAATCATTCTCTAGATCCAGTTGCGTCAAATATTCTTGAATACGGCTTGAATTTTGCTATTGCCCCTAGATCTATTCCAGTTGAAGGTTTAATCAACAAGGTCGAGGTATCTATAAAAAATCTTCCGGTCCATGTTGCTGAAGAAGTGAGACAGGAATGTGTGGTGGCTATCAGAAAACCCAGACCTAAAAGATGAGGTCGTCGCCCTAAAGCTGCCAAGAAATAATAAAGATATTATTATTCTTAGGTCTGATAAAGGAAATGCCATGGTTACCCTAAATTCAGTTGACTGTGAAAATAAAATGATGAATCATTTAATGACATCTAGGAGCTACAAAAGGTTGGACAAAGATCCATGCGATAAAATTATGAAAGATGTGGAAATTGCTATAAAAAACTCGTTTTAAAAACGCAGCTCATTCAGAAGAATTGCCTTGTTCCACGCATACATGGTTTGCCGAAAATTCATAAGGGGTTCCCATTAGGCCCATTGTTAACATATTGGTTTTCCTACGTACCCCCTCACCAAATGTCTATCAGAGAGATTAAAAATACTTTCTGGGAAGATGATTCTTATATAAAGGATTCTATACATTTTGTTAATGAAATGAAAAAATTTAAGGTTGAGAAAGAGGACATTTTAGTCAGCGTCAACGTGGTCTCTCTTTTTATGAAAGTACCTGTTGATGATGTCATTGAAATTATTAGGATTCGTTTTGATGATGAGACGGTTAAATTGGTTTTTTAAATTTTAGAGGTATTATTTATGGACAATTTGAAGGTATCGCCATGGGGTCTCCCCTCTCGCTTATCGTGGCTAACATATATATGGAATATTTTGAAAATTTAGTTCTTGGGTTTGTTATTCTAAAATCGAGATGGTGGAAGCGTTTTGTGGATGACACATGCAAATTGGCCCCATGGTAGGGAGAATTTGGATAAATTTCTTGATCTTCTGAATAGATCTAACCACATAAAATTCACTATGGAGGTGGAAGATAAAAATCATTTTTTTTCTAAAGATGTTCTCATCATGAAAAACAATGATGACTCTTTGTCCCACACTGTCTACAGAAAGAAAACTGACACAGACAATTACTTACATGCAGATTCCCATCATCAACCTGCACAAAAATTTGGCATCATAAACACTTTAATGACTCGTGCAAAGAGAATCGTTGATAAAGATCACTTTGGTCAAGAAATTGAACATCTCTCTATGGTTTTCAAGAAGAATGGTTATGAGGAGGGACAAATTAATAAGATCATCCATAAAACGCAAATGGATCATGGCATTAGACATATCAAGGAGGAGAATGCGCATGAGGAAGAGATTGTTGGCATGGTCACTCTTCCTTATATCGAAGGGATTACAGATAAGTTGGCAAGGATCTTAAGGAGAAGAAACATCAAGGTATTTTTCTCTCCTCCTAATTCAATCATGAAAATGTTGGATAAAGCTAAAGATCAAACCAACCCTATTTGTCATAAAGGGATCTATTCTATTTCGTGCAGTTATGGTAAGGTCTACATCAATGAAACTTGTTGTTCCTTTCAAATTAAGATAAAAGAGCACTATGCTGATATTTCTCACAATCAGATTCAAAAATCTACGTTAGCATAACATTTTTATACCTCGGGTCATCACATTGGCATAGATAAAGTTGGCATTATCATGAGACATGAGCATTTCTTGATTAGAAAGGTCCGGGAAGCAATTGAAATTGAGAAGAACTCGAACAATTGAATAGAGATGGTGGTTGGGTTCTTAATGATCGTTGGAAGCCCGTTATTCGAATGGTAAAGAATAAAAATAATTATTGTTATTTTCTGTTGAACTGACCCAACCAGAATATTGGTTAATAATGTATATTTATGGTTGTTTTGTTGGTGTTTGTTCTCATGGATCTCACTGATATCTTCCCCCTGACAATGGGTCTTGCATAAGGCTTGAAACGTTGAGAGTATTTTCCATTCAACACAGTTTCCTGGCTTTTCTAAGAGATAGGATTGTTGAGATTGTGTATCTTAAATAATAGGATCAAGACTCTCTCTCTCTCTCTCTCTCTCTCTCTCTCTCTCTATATATATATATATATATATATATATATATATATATATATATATATATATATATATATATAAAATAACCAATACAAGTTAGGCTTAATTCTTTTTAACAGGTATGATTGATGAGATGCAGGGGAGTTGGTTAAGTGGGTTGGTTGTATCCAATCCCACTCAGGTTTAAATCTTGTTGGGTGTTTGAAGCTAATTGTGGTTGTATGTGGTGTAATCGAGCCCTATTCATTGTACAGCTGGCAATCAAAAGAGGATTTGGGCCATCGAATGTGTTACAAACCAGTTCATAACTCCAATCAAAGGGATTGATGAATCAAAAAAAATAAAAATCTAAAAGGGGTGTTGTGGCTTGCAATTAATTCAAGCTTCAGCGTTAAATCTTAGTTTTTTTCTTTTTGGAATAATCATCACTGTTGGTCGGTCTTTAATCCAATGTTTTATTATTGGAGTTTGCAGCAAGACCGATACAACTCTATTATTTACTCAAATTTTGAGCAGGGAAGCTTTTTGGTTATTTGAAGGCGTATAGAAACATATTTTACATATCTAATTTGTTTTTTGTTTTGGAGCTCCAAATAAAGACATGATTGAGTGGAGATGAAGATGTTCTAGTAGTGAAAGAGCATTGTAGTTTGAAGAGCATCCAAATAAGTACAACTTGCATATCAGATTTGTACAACAAAGGTGGTGTAGCAATAATTTGTGGTGAAAGAGCATTGTAGTTTGAAGAGCATCCAAATAAGAAATACAACTTGTATATCAGATTTGTACAACAAAGGCGGTGTAGCAATAATTTGTGGCATTTGAATGAATGGTACCTCTATCAAAAATGTTGTCGAAGTTTTTTTTTTAATAATGTTTTAAACTCTTATAAACATATAAAATTTTGAGGTTCAACTTTCTTTAAAAACAAACATTACAAATAAATTAAATAGGGGCTTATAAATTTTTATAAATTTAGACTTTATAATCTATCTTAAAATTTCTTCATAAACCTCTAATACCTATATTAATTCCATAATTTTTTATCTGGTCCAAAAAAAATTATGAAATTGTACTAGCATATGTAAATTAGTATTGCAAATCATATCGCATTTAGTTTTTGTTTCAGTTCTCATGAAAATTGTGATTTAGTTGTTTTTCCCCTTAAAAGGCTCATTAAAAACTCATCTTTTTTAACCTTGAAGGCAAGTTTTGTAAATATATATTATTGATAGTAACTAACACCCTTGAAAACATTTTTGGATTGAGGGGTAAGCCCTTGCCCATAGTAAAGACAATTGTTAGCGTGAAAATTGATAACAGGGCATTTTCTATATGGCAACTCGCTAACGTGAAAAACGATTATGAAGCATAAGTTTTTTGGACACATGTTAAATATAGTGATTCCCTATCAAGGTGATAACGAAGATCATGCTTCTGCTAGACACAATGAAAACTCTACCTGCAAGGATAGTGAGGAGGAATATGCTTACTGAATCGATGCGTAAACTTGTCCTTGTGAATAGAATTCACAAATTGTTGATCAGTGCGACCCAACTCCCACTAAAGATGAAATCAGTATTATGCAATGACGCCCATTTCCCACTGAGAAAGCATAATGAGGCCTAGCCCTACTTCAGTTTTCATTGAATAGTAGGATGTATCTATTTTTGGAAATATTGTTCAGTGAGGCCAATTCTCACTGAGGGTTTAGTGAGACCTAGTCATAATATTGTTTCTGCATATAATGCTTTATTATGGGCAATTGAGTGTGTTCTTATTCATATGTAGTGCTCTACTATGGATAGTTCAGTGTGCTCATGTTCATATAAGTGTGATGCTCAATGCCACAATTATATTTGGCAAATAGTTGAGTGTGTTCTTATTCACACATTATGTTCTATTGAAAATAATTGAGTGTCTATTTTTACAAAGGTGTGTATTGATTCATTGTGGACAGTTGTGTGTGTCCACGTTCACACAAATATGTATATTCACATAGATGTGTGGAATAAAAAGTATGTCCTAGTCAGTATGTTTTGAATTTTTACGTTGAACTGATAAGTATATCCTTGTTCATCGATTATTTATATGTATGTTGGGTGGTTTATGTCTCGATGCTTATGCGAAAATTATACTCTCCTAACCCTGGGACTATAATGTAATAAGGGAAGCTATAAAAAATAGTTTTACACTATAGCATAAAATATTATATTTAGTGAAATGTATACATATTTTCCATATTGGTTAAAATAATTATTTAAACCTATCAGGTTGTTGGGTGATTACATCAACACCGACATATATAAGGTTGTGGTTGATGAATAGGTATTAGGAGATTAGATTGTTGAGAGCGTGTGTGTGTGTGTGTACTCAGTTGAATAAATAAAATAACCAAAACAAGTTAGGTTTAATATTTTTAACAAAGGCATTCGATGAGATGTGGGTGAATTAGTTAAATTGCTTGGTTGTGTCCAACCCCATCCAAGTTCAAATCTCATTAGGTGTGTAAGCCCTATTATGGCTATATGCGATGTATTCAAGCCTTGTTGGCTCAAAAAAATGAAAGCAAACTAAACAAAAGAATAGTTTTATTTGGGCACAAGATGGGCTATCAACGTGTGTAAAGAAAGTGAAGTGAACTAAATAAAAAAGTAGTTGGAGCAGGGGGTGTTCAATGCGGCTACAACAGGACTCTCTCTCTCTCTCTCTCTCTCTCTCTCTCTCTCTCTCTCTCTCTCTCTCTCTCTCTCTCCACACACACACACACCATGTATAATGCATAGTTCCACGGAGTTTCCTGGCAGGGAGATGAGGGGACGCATGCATGGGTTTCCGAGACAAGAGGATAGGGGGCCTAAGTTTGGGGACGACGGGGGGACGGTGGCGAGGGGGCGGTGAGGGAGGGATGCAAATACATATAGTACTTGAAAAATTAGTTATAAAAAGATGTATAAGGAATAAGTATATTGCATTGAACATCATCAATTTAACATTGTGATTTAATCATTTAAGTTTCGAGTTTGATCCATTGAACCAATGAACATTGAACATTGAACATTGAACATTGAAAATGAAAATGAAAATATCAAATTCAGAGTTTTCAAATTTTCATAATGATGATTTATGATTACAATCAAGTATCAACAATGTTCAAAAACAAAATACTAAATACAAATGACTCAACGAGTCAATGGCTAATCATCCCCAAAGTCGAACGCCTCATCACTAGAACTATTGGACTCCACACGCTCAAGATCCTATAAACTAATACCAACCAACGTTCTCTGTGTAGCATCAATCTACGATGGCTCTTCTGGGTCTACATCCCATCTAGTTGTTGGACTCTCCTTGTACACAAGTGTGTTGCGATTAATGAGACGCAAGGCACTATTTACAAACACAAGCTTCTCTACTCTCTTAGAGGTAACCATGTTCCTCTTCATGGAGTGGATCCAGCTATAAGTAGACTAGTGCCTTTCAACAGTAGAAGAACTATAAACCTAGAACAACAAACAAATGGCTAGATCGGTAGTCAAAGAACGAGGCCCATGCAAAGTCCACCACAAAATTGGTTCCTCTTGTGCCATTGGCTTCCTATCTATTTCGACCTCCTATGAATATCTCCTAAGGGTGGTAAACTTTGTCCACTCTATACGAGTGATGTTGGCCTCTATTAAATCGTACATTTTCTGAATGGACTTCATGAACCCTGTCTTCACATCAGCATCTTGTATAGGTTTAAGTCTACTAGGCCTTTGCACATACCACTTTGGGTTCAATGCATAAGCAACCATGTGCAAGGGAGTATTGAGCTTCTCCCATCTGCTATGAATGATCCACTAAATATGTTTTGTGTAGAATTGCAATGTAGGGTCCTCTCGTAAAATAGCCTTCATTTGCTCAAGCATAGTATTAATGCACTCATACACCTCTCCAAGGGTAGGTGCATTAGTATCCCCATATCTAATCACTATGAAAACTGGAGTAATGATGGAGACAATATATTTGGCATCAGCACAAAAAACATCACTCTTCACCAACTCCTTCACCCTCTTCCCCTATTTTATCTTCGACTCAGTTCTGTTGTCATAACCATTAATTGCAATGCCTCTTGCAACTCAAGCATCCTCTCCAAGAGAATAAAGTATGATGCATACCTAGTCGCTACAGATTTCAAGAATTCCTTCTTGGAGAAGGCCCTAAAGAGTACATGTGAAGTGTGGTGGTTGCAAATAAATATCTACACATCTCTAGCATCATTAACAACTGCTTTGATCCAGTTGATTTTTCCCATGTCTTTTAGTGCATTATGCATCCCATGCACACAATAAGGAGTCCACCAAATATGTCTATAGGTTGATTCAATTAACTTCCGTGTTGCTTTGCACACATGGGTTGCATCTATCACTACTTGCACCACATTCTGTGGCCCAACCTCCTCTATAACATCTTTGAAGATCTGGAACTGAAAATCAGCATCTTTGCGATGCCCTGAACAATCAATAGCCCTAAGAAAATAAGGGCCAGTTGTACTTGTAACCATGATATTGATGAATGGACGATACCTAATGTCCATCCACCTATCCATGACGATGTTGCATCTAGTTGAGACCCAAGTATGCTTCATTTTCTCCATTAAAATATTAATCTTGGAATAGTTCTTATCCAAAATTGTTGTCCTCAATTTAGTCCCCTGTGGTGGCACATAGTGGTCTTGTTCTTACTATTTTTGCCACGGCCTCCTTACAATGAGAGCAAGCCACATGGAATGGAATGCCATTGGCAAAGAAGAATTTGCAAATGGCATCATATGCCTCATCTTTTGCTTGCACATTGAATAAATTTGCGAATGGATTTGAAACATCACTAGTCATCTTGCATTTCTCTATAGACCCTATTGTCCCTAAACTAAATGGATTCATCACCATTGGCCTCTCCAAAGTACTAGAAGTAGAACTTTGTCTCTAATAACCCCTCCCCTTTGATGGCAAAGTAGCATATATAGGTGCATCTTCTTCATTGGCACCCTACAATTTACATATTTCAGCTCTCAATTTCAAATTTTTTTCCACCTTTTCACATACATCTATGCATTTGCCTCGAATAAGGAGGTGAGCATTTGTTCTAGTCATGTTGTCAAACCATTCAATGTCACATAGGTTGCACTTCCACCACCTAGTGCCCCTAGATGTCACAGGGTTTGATGGTACCTTGCTTGCAAATTATTGTAAAGGTTTCTTTGAATCAAAGAGACCCTTCGCATATTGTTGGAGGGATTGTGAATGGCAACTATAATTGAGACCCCCAATAAAACTAGTTTGTTTTTCACAGTCACTCCTCCCCCCCTCCTAAACTAGGATTATCTTGTGCATAATTTGAGTCATTTTCACTTTCAGCTTCAACCTCAACCCCTTGAGGTTGACCCTCATCCTCACTCATGCTATCATAACTCAAAATGACATTCCAAGAAATGATATATTTTTTTTCATTTTGTAAGTTTATAATTTAAAAAATTAAAATTCAACCCATGTATAATGTAAGAGATTAAATTTAAAATTAAGACACAAATTTTGTTTTTGTTTTTCTTCATGTCACACGAAACGCGAAAGCAAAGGATACACAAATAGGAATCATTGTTCTTAAGATTTAAAGATTAAAATTTATGCATTTGATTGGAATGAAGATTTTAAAAAATTAAAATTGAAGACATTTTTGTTTTTTTTTTTCCTTACTTTAGGTCACATGAAACGCAGAAGTCGAGGAGACACAAATAGGAATCCTTGTTCTTAAGATTTAAAAATTAAAATTTAAGCATTTGATTTGAATGAAAATTAAAAAAATAATTTTTAAGCATTTGAATGAATGAGAATCACAAATAAATATAATAATTTTCAATTTAGAAATTCAAATGATTCAATGACATAAATCAAATAACAAAACAACTTACCAATGAATATTGATTCAATGAAACAAAAATTTAAAAATTAAAAATAAAAAATTGAAAGAATCAAATGCATAGTAATAGGGCCTACCTTGTGGGTGAAATGATGAACCGAAAAAGTCTTGAGTCAATCTTCTTGGCTTCTCTATCCTCTTCTAGATCTCACTTTGCCTCTCCTAATGTTCTCTCACTCTTGCAAACCTCTCCCTCTTAGCTTGTTGCCTCTACTTTCAACACTCTACTTCACTCAATGAAGTTTTTGTGTGATTTGGAATGAGGAGAGAGCTTTTAATAAGCTTTTGGGAGGACCTTAGGGCGTAGAGGTGGGTCCCATTAGCAGTTAGTGTTAGAATAGAGGGCTCGAAAACTCAATTTAAAAAAAAAAAAAAAAATTAATAAAAAATGCACTTTATGGCATCCACTTACGTGGGGGATGCTTGGGCGTTTCCTAGGGGGACGAGGGACTTCCGAACATTCCAGGGGCGTCCCAAAATCCCCAAGACATCCCCCTTTTGAAGGGACGTCCCCTCTCAAAGGGACACGTCCCGAGGATGGCGGAGGTACGTGACGGAGGTGGCAGGACGGCTAGAGGACATCCCCCTGATGTCCCTGTGTCCTGGGGACATCCCCGTCCCAGAAATGCAAGGTTTTTCAAGAGCGACGCGTCCCCATGGAACACTGATATAATGTCTTTCAACTAAATGCCCTACTTATATATTTCTATCATATACCTCACCTACAATAAAAGGCAATGTAAAAACACAATCTTAGTGTTAATTATGGTGCATATATCATAATGTCTCCAATCACATCATAATATTAGGACGTCCAGAAATTACATATAAAATATATCTCTAAAATAAATCTCAGACGCATTGTATGTATACTCTCTGGATTACGTAAAAGGGTTGAAACAACCAAGAAATTTTTCATAGGTTTGAAAACTTAACTGGATGACCAGACAATTGCCAAAAACATATATATATATATATTCATTGTTCAATTAGATAGCAAAAATATGCCCTGACTCAAGGAAAAAAAATTCAACCACTCCCATATTAACTTCGAAATTGCATTAAATCTTAGTTACTTAATCCCCAATGATTCTACTATTTCTATGAACTCCATTTATTAGCATGCATTCACACATCAAATTATTAGAATGCATTTTACCGCACAAAACATTTTTTTTCTTTTGTCCCACATTGTGATAATTGAACTAGGAGAGAGCCTTAACATGACATTCCCATTAAATATTGTCATACTTCTGCTACCAGGTTTTGTTAGATAAGACTGCCTTTCAAATTCATTTGTTAGATGGAACCACAAAGAAGGAATAAAATAAAATAAAATAAAAATATGATATGCACAAAAAAATATAATCCAGCAAAGGAAAATCCAAATAACTTTTTTTGTGTATTGATTTTGAACCTTTGTAGAGATGAACCGAAAGCCAGATATGTGATCTGGCAGTTCAGAAGGTAGAGCGTACATTCCAGATTAGCTCCTTACAATACTCGATCCAACAGTAATTATTTTTCCATTACTCCAGTAAGATACATGGATAGAAACAAGCATATGGATAAAATGGTCACCCAGCATATCAGAGAACTACCTAGCAAAGAATTGTTAATGGTAGATTTAAATGGAATTCTAATCCTTGTTCAAGGTAGATTTAAATGGAATTCTAATCCTCGTCACTATCAAACAATGAAAGGCGCTTTACTGGAGTTTTAAGGAGGGGCGTGCCTTTTGGAATTGCTTTTGGAAGAGGTCCAAAAAGGCTTGCTTCCATCTCTTCATCCTCATCGCCAAAAAGCAGAATATGCCTGGAAGGAGGAGCTTTTGTTTCTTTAAGCGGGGATGATAATGGAGTATCAGTCAACCCCACTGGCTGAGATAAAACATTACTAGTCAACTTACCTTTTGTTTCTTTGTCAGAAAGGCCTGATAGTACGTCACTTTCATGGTTTTTATTACTCACGGAAGTAGATGGCATGCTATTCAAATTCTCTTTATCAGTAAAATTTCCAGTAGCAGCTTCTGACGCAGGCACAGACTTTGGAAACACAGTCCTACCATCTTTACTTTGATCATGTAGTTCAGCCAGTGAATGTTCAGAAGAATGCCATACTGGATCATTATTTCTCCACAAGCTCTCAGTTTGCCAATCACCACTCTGGGAGCCTGTTCTCTTTGGGATGTCCACATCAACAATCCTCATTGTTGCTGCTGCACATTTTTCTTATTCATTAGAGAAACAGAACTGGAGACAAATATTGGAGATACATCTGACAAAACTATTTCTGTTGGTGTTGATAAAGAACAGGATGACAACGAATGGCATCCAATCAACTACTTCAAGCAGTAAAAAGACCACATCATATATCTGAAGAACCCGAAAATAAAAATAAAAAGAGAACTACTAATGATGGGTCAAGAAGCATATATTCTTGTCAAATATTAGGTTAAATACAATACCATTTTCATATCTCTGCCATCTGGTTTTTGTAATGTTTTTTCCCCTTTATTAATATATTAAAGTTAAACCTTTATTTCAAAAACAAATACAATACCATTTCAAAGCTATGGGAGGAAAGGGAAATTCAGGCATATGCTCACTGTTATGGTACAAAAGGACAGAGTAAACACAGTTCACGTAAATTGTTTGGATGTAGAGAATGTTTTAGTCTTATAAATGTTTCTAAATGTTCCCTTTGATTTATTTGAAAATTCCAAAAAGACTAAGACAAGCAGTTAAACAAAAGCTAAAAGGAATGCGTAGCACCTCCATGCCCAACTGATGAGCAAATTGTTAGCACTTGCATTCTTAAAATAGAGAAAGGCATCTTCAACATATCAATATCGAAAAGTGAACTAAATATTACAAAATGAGTTGCCTGCATTTGTGTTCAGACTATATATAATAGCCAAATCCTAAAATACCACGGTATTACACCTATGGTAATGTATTCTACAATGTGACACTAAGAGCATATTCCCAGAAAATGCAAGATATCATTGTAGAGATCATCGAAGAAACTTCTTGAATATTGCAGATATCCCACTTGATGATGCCCACGTCAAGTAGTCTTCGATTCAGAAATAGATATTTCTACTGCAGATATATGTTGTAGCTGATGGTGTGTGGTGGATTATTATCGTGTTATTTGGATGGTTGTGTTATTGTGCATCCTCATCTTAACCACACTGTTGAGTATTGGACCTGAATAACCACTGATACTCGCTCCTACATAGAAGATCTAATCAATGAGCTTACGGATATACAGATTATCATTATTGGCCCACAACCACTGAGGCAGAGCTCAAATGTCATCTCTTGTCTATGGTGGAATTATTATAATAAAAGGATTCCATTAGAATCCTTTCTAATCAAAATGGTGTGCGTGTCTGTCTGTCTGTCTGTGTCTGTGTGGGCATGTCTGTTTGTCTGTGTCTGTGTGTGGAGGTCTGTGTCTGCGTGTGTCTGTGTCTGTGTCTGCCTGTGTGAGTAATTTGTACGTTAATGTTCTGCAAGCCAAATGTCCTTCAGATTAAGTCAGCTAAAGGTTCCACGCATGTGGCCCAAATGCATACAAGTCAATGCAAGATGTTGGAGCCCTGCATTGGATGAGAATAATTTTGGAATTGAGTTCTTACGAGAACATGACAAGATAAGATTGATGCTGCCAAATTACAAGTTTTAGTATAGGATTTAGAGAACATCCTCTCGGTATGCAATATGACATGCATGTGATTTTGTTGTATGTAAAGCATAAATGCAGTTTGTCCATCTTTCAGATTTAACTTTGAATGCTTTAACACGCATGATCTCTCTTTTCTATATTGCAAGTCCATGCAGCCAAGGTTTAAAAGAAAAAATCTTTGGTGAGGCAAACTCACACCCTTCACCATCGGAAACTTTCAGGTGCGAGAGCTGGAGACCAGGGAGGGCAAGGAAGAAGTGAGGAAGAATGAGAAAATGAAGTCAAAACAATACTTTAAAAAAATTACCCGAGGCAATGGGAAGTCATATCACTACTTTAGATTCTTTTACCTTCTCTGAATTTGCATTACAATTCACTAGGAAAAATATTAGCGTTACATAAAATTTTAGCAACTTATATGCAAGTTGCAATAGATACATGGTAAAACATGCTGGTCCTTTATGGCTTTTAGAAAAGATGTTTTTGAAGCAATTCCTTCACACGTGATGAGAAGTCCTATGCCAGATAAATGTACCAAAGGGAGTGAAAGGGATTTTGAGAAAGCTTTACCAGCAACCAAACACAAACATATTTTTTGGACACCAAAACCAAGGAATTACTTTGATAGGAGCTATGATATTTATTGTTAAGGTAAAGTAGTACCTTGATCTTCTACTCTGGGTTGGGCGACTTTGCTCTCATTTGCATATGATACCGTTGCCTCAAATAATGGATTTGATATAGTCGTTAGTGTTGTTGCTTCCAACCTACATGCAAATAACCCAGTTATCTACCAGAAAAGAAACCTTAGGAACAAAATCCTGTAATAGATTCTAAGTGTGATCATCTGTATGTGAGAGAAATTAACATATGGCACTAAAAAACATCACATATTTCAGACATGCAAAAATCAAAATTTAGTTGTATATTGAGTTAATCTAAGCTAGCAAAGATCTAACAGAAAAGGAAATATTACAAAAACACAATAATAAGAGTTGCATAAAAGAAGGATAAAGAGAATGAACTTGGGAGGGAACAAGCACGATCCATTTATTGTTTCAAACATACTCCCAACACATGGTAGCCTATTGCATGCCACAAACACAAAAACTACCAAACTCAACATTAGACCTAACAAGGGCTATCATCTTCTCCGTTCTCACAGAGAAACTTCAGCAAGTATTAAAACTTCCAGCTTTAAACCAAAATTGTTCATAAGAAAATGCCACAAAACATTGACTTGTTCATAATTTTTTCCTTTGTATGGACAAAGGCCTAGCAAAAAATGTTTCTATCGAAAGAGTTAAGGGAGCTCAAAAATCAATTCACACATAATTTCCCAGAGTGTGTGGTACACTACAAATTAATAGATTCATAAGAGTGACCTAGGTGGGCAACCAAATCCTTGTTCACTAGTGTCTTCAGTTTTTTAAGGCATTAGAAATACTCCACCCAAACATCCTTCCACCATACATCTTACAACTAACAAACCTAAAAGTCTAAGCATAATTAATGTGCCCAATGATGATCAAGACAGGCTCGTGACTCACATCGAGAATTTGTTGAGTGCCTCTTAAGACTCAGTTAAAAAATATGGTGAGGGAAGCAGCAGCAAATATTTACCAGGGCTCTTTGCATGCCATCATGAATGCTGTTAATATGCTATGCATAGCTATCAGAAGCAGATATGTCACCTTATCAAAGAAGGCATGGCTTCTTCTAATCATTATCAGGGTAGTCTCACATTCTGCATTGCAGTGGTTAGTTGAAGACCCTTGCTCCTGCGATGGCTTTTTGGTTTGATCATATATATATATTCATAAAGTATGTCATTTGGGTTTTCATTACCATGGAGAAAAGCCTCTGCCCAATTCAAAAACTGTTTTGTTTTAACTGCTGGTCTAGTTTCAGTCTTAGCTAGTTCCAAAGCGATGTCCCATGTAGTACTAACAACTTGCTTTCAAGCTGCCAAAAAAATATCTGCATGCTGAACCTGGGGCCTTGTAATTCTGATATTATAAATAAAAAATTTACTTCACCAGCAAAAAAATACTAGTATATATTCACAAACATGCACTCAAGTATTCTATCCATAATATAGAAAAAAACCCCGTCATGGTGGTGTTGACCATGAAAAGATTTATGGATGTAATTTCATTCGGTAACAGATCAGAAAATAATAGTAGCTACGTTTTTGGATAATTCCCTCCCTCTCTGACACGTCTTCCCTCATATCTGACACACACTATAAAGGTCGGGAGACAGAATACATACGGATGGTGCAAAATCCCAACAGTATCCGAGGAAAAAAATTATTAAAAAATAAGGAAAAGCAAAAAAGTAAGAAAAAACTACAATAAAAAATATAGGAAAAAACAATAACAAAAGGCCTCACTTTTCACACAACCTCTCTCTTCAAGCTCGCATTTGAATGGCCATAGCTGCTTTGTGCTACAAGACATTTTTGAAGAGATCAGCAGGGTTTCTTGAGCTAATTCTTGGTTATTGAAATTCTCTCTTTTGAGCTATTAATATGTATGAGCTGATTTCGTATATTCTAACATTGGTAGAGATTCACTCTTTCCAATTACATTCCAATTTTGATAAATTAGAGTCCAAATTTTCTGTTCTAAGGTATCCTTTTGTATATGTGTATATGTATGTATATGTATATATTCATACATATATGTACAAACATATACATGTGTGTTGAATTCCAACCTTATTACATCCAAGATTTTCTAAATTTGATTGTATCACCATTGAATATAATTCTAATTCCTACGTTTAGGAAAGTTTTCTAATGTCCCAACTGTGGGGTCATATTATTCTAATGCGGGTCATGAGAGTATGTACATTGGGATAAGTTATTTTTTAATTCATTTCTCTCTCTTATAATTTATCTTGCACGTCCTCACTCTATGTACTTTTCATATCTTGCACATGCCATATGATGTCAGAAAAACAAATCTATACATTCCTTGTTTTTCTCTGGTAATTCCCATGTGAGGTGCCAGCCATGTAACACATTCTAAAATTCTTTCACGCTTATGTAAATAGGTAGTTATTGTCCATATCCTTATGGCAACAATGAGCCCTTCGAGTTTTATGCACTCAAATTTGCACTTGGTGCGAAGTTTGCAGGCCGCAAATCTGCTAGACAAAAAAGCAGCGAAATGGATTTTCAATGCCCTCAAACGTGTGAATCCTTCTTAAGAACATGCAAACTCAACCCAAGGATGCTCATGTTTGAAGAACTTGCTCAAACCACCAAATTGCAAGGCCGCTGGGAATTGTACTGTGGAACTCACATGGTGCGAAACTGAAATGCACAATGCTGAAAACTCAAGTGCGTAACTCAAAAGCTGCTAGCTTGACTTGGAACGGTAAATATTTGCATGGAGTCATCAGATTGGCAGAAAAAGACCAACAGGGAAATGTCCTGTGTAATTCCCATTGTTGTGCAACACAGATTTAGCTGTGAAAGGTGTGAAAGTCATTTACCACCAACTTAAGCTTGCAAGTCTTCACCAAAAGTTGTGAAAGCACTGGAAAGCAAAAAAACATGAAGGACGAAAAGGTGCGAAACACACCCAAATACAAGATTAATTGGAGATCCAGGGATGTTCCTGCATCAGTACTGCTTAATTGAGCATTCATTACATTTTTTAAAGTATTACAACAGCAGAAACCCCTTAATATTCAAAATCAGGGATCTGGTTGTGAAAACAGCTAGAAGAGTCATATGATAGAAAGGAACTGCATGAGACCTATCACGGAATCCCCATGAAGACTAAACAGTTATAACACAAGTTTAAAGGATATATGTTGAGTACATCAATGATCACATAGCTGCTGTACATATCAAAATGCTTATACATTAAGCCTAATAACCAAATTACCTAAGATATATCAAAAAACACATGTTTGCAGAAAGGCAATTTTTCCCAGATTACTGGCTGGCATTCTGATTGTTGCCTTGATTGATTGCATCTGGAGCAGCAGTTGACCATGGAGCTGGAGGATTCCAAGGTGTTGAGTATGTTGCATCAAGACGGTAGATAGAAACCTGCCAGTATGTAGCCTGTGCTCCTGCACATGGCCTCAGTGCTGGCTTTGCATTCGGTGCCTCGCTGTTTCTGTTGACTTTCTTCAATGGTGTCCACTATCAGATGTTTTACGGGGTCAAAGAGGACCTTTTGCGGATTTTGAATCATTAGTTTCTGTAATCTATTGATTTTTTGCAGAAGTTCACTACAGTCCTGATGATGGCCAGACATTTTGGTCAGCTTCATCATACACTCACCCATCATGGGTATGAAAGTTCCCAAAATCACTGTATTGGCTTGCCAACAAATGAAATTTTCCATCCAAGCCATTGATTGCTTTGACCAGGGCAACGTAAATTTAAACCACTTCAGGAATAGGGGGGCATTTAGATCATGCATTACATAATAGCACTGGGACATTATTAACTAGTAAACCAACATCAAGCCACAACCCAAGTTTAAATTCATTCAGAACTACTTTTACGATACAATATTATCTGAATTTGACAAGGAAATACATCAAGCTGTTAGCAGTAAGCATCATTTTTTGCTGCAGCAAGATTATGAATTCAAAAGAAGGCATTCAAACCATACAGGTGCAGATAAAAATTCTCTAAATTGTTTCTCAATGAAAATTCAAACTATACAGGTGCATACAAAAATTCTGAGACTTGTTTCTCAATGAAAATTTGAAAAAATTACAACTCACAAACGTTTCTTGTATAGATCTTTTTACCTTCTCTAATTCATCATGCATGTGTGCTATTAATAATTAGAGACTATCGAACAAATAGGGAGCAAAATCAAAAACACAAGTTGATGCAAATAGGTTATTTTCTTCAGCTATTAAACAAGGAATGAATGACCTAAATCATTATTCAAATAACAGTAAGAAAATGCGAATAAAGGAAACCAGCATTTTTCTTGTATTTGAAAAAATGTAAAAATCAAATGAAGCAAGAACAAAATCAATGAAAAACATTAATGATAGGAAGCACAAAGGCCGTTGAAATTTAAATTACATACCTGCTTTCTTCAATGTGCTTATCAGATAAAAGGCTTTCAAATTCTGCTGGCCTGACAGGAAGAGAGATGCCCTTTTGCACCATATCTCCTTTGCTATCAGAAATGTATTTTGGACCATCATTATTAGGGTCCAAAAGTGAGGCACTTTCAGCTAAATTTCCAGTCTCGCCATCTTCTAGCACAGAAGCAATGTCTCCTGCTGGATGAGAGAAGCCTTGGGCTTCTAAAACTACCTTTTCAAATTTATTATCGTTTATTTCAGAGATAGAATCACTCGTTGCCTTTACGCTTATATCGAGAATTGTGTTGTGTTTGATATCTTTCTCACTACTAGAGCTTGACCAGGAATCTGAATCACCATCTGATTGATTGTGTCTTGAAATTTCAGGAACAGAGTGAGGAAGGGTCTCCAGTTTATGCAGCGGTAATACAGTTGAGGTTAAAGGAATCTTTTCTGGATCCACTGCATATTCTGTCAAATTTACAGCCGGGCTAATTTCGTTGCTGTTGTCTAAATCAGACATTGCATTTTCATATCCTGCGTTTTGTACTGTGGTTGAATCACTTGAGATAATTTGACCTGCAGATGAAACAGTTTCGGTCCTCCTAGACGATTCTACATCAATTTTATGGGGCTCATCATCCTTATGTATCTCTGTTAAATTTGCATGCATCTCATGTGAAACATTCAATGTAATTCCAGCATTAGATAACCCTTGCATAAGATTACTGCCACTCACTAGGGCCCCATCATGCGCTTTATGCTTTTGTCCTAAAGAAGGATGTGCCCTGAAAAGATAACCAGGGTCATCGTCTTCATCACTATCCCCATCATCAAAAAGCCCTTTTTGCAATAGTGAAAGATTTTCCTTCAAAGAAGGATTACCATAATATGATTTGTCAACATGATCATATGAAGATGATGTCTGTTCAGTATTTTCTACAGCTGAAAATTGATGTTTATCTTCTGCAGAGACTTGAATACTAGTTGGAATCATTCCATCTGGTGGATTATGTTCAATTTGATTAAGATCTGTATACGTGTTTGAAGATTGCACTACATCATCTTTCTTTAATTCTGAAATAGAGCCAAAAAGTCTATCTGGAACAGAAGGTTGTGACCAGACATTAACAGATTCCACTGGACTAGAGAAGATCAATTCATCTTCATCATCAAAGAGGCCTCCCGAAAATAATGTTCCCTGAAGGTGCCTGCTGACATTGCTTGAACCAGAAGAATTGCCATGAGATTTTTGATCGGGTATATCTCTTCCTCCATCTCTGCTTGTACTTTTGAAGACTATTTTCTCATCATCATCCTCAAGGATTGAACTTCGAGATTTTGCAGTTGATGGTGACAATAAATGATCCGATTCTTGTAAAATAGAGGAACTGGGTTCTTGCTCATTGGAAAATGAGCGTCCTGAAATTACTGCTGCATTTGATATTTTGCTTGTTGAGCTTGAACCCGGTTCATATATATCATTTTTAACTTCGGTAGCTGAGCTTGCTTGTTTGGGCTGTGATGAAATTCTCAATTGTGGCTTCTCATTTGACTTAGCGTGTTGATCACACTGATAAATACCAACAGGTTGTGACATTGATTGAAAATATTCATTTTGACTAGAGGTGGAAATATCATCTGCACTTTCAAAGAGGCCTCCTGAAACTAAACTTGTATGAAGTTTTCCGCTAAAACTACTTGGATCCAGCCTGTCTGTAGCACCCAGAGATTTGCTCGATATGTTTCTCTGAAGAGAAGCTGCTGGAAATTCCTGACTAATAACAATGGACTTGGTATACGAATCTCTGGGAACCTGCAACATAGAGATTTTCCATTCAGAAAGGATAAACATGGACACATACTTTTTATGGACACAATTAGACTTCACATGTATTTAACACAACTACGGACAAATCTTTGTGGCATTTAACAGTGGCACTCTTCTCAGCACCTTTTATGACAGACAAATATTTATGGAATTTGGCAGTGGCATTTCCCTTCTCAAAATATTTTGTACATAAATTTTAACGGAATTCCTTGGATGAAACATAAAAATATAGTCCACATCATATTTATTGACAGGAACCTTCACTAATGCATGATGTTTGTGATTATGTGTAGATTTTTAATGCAAACAAATCTAACATTATGAAACAACAAACACTAAAGAGGCATCTAGACAGATTGATTTCAAATGTTTACAATATATCCTCACTGCTGCAAAATTTCGAGACAGGATACTCTGATATTATAATTGTGTCAGAAACCTGTCTGTTTCAATGGTGTGTTGCTGTAGTGTAATTCGTTTTTCTTATAGTCACCTGTTGGCATTACTATAGTTTCATTCTTTCTTATGCAAAACTTTTACAGAAAACCTGAATAATCATAACTTGTTTTATGAAATTATCATTTCTTTGCTACATAATCACGCGCTTTTGTATTTGTATCGGTGAATTGCCCATTTGAAAGGAGATAGGAACGTTTTATTAGAAACCAGGTATGATTATTTATTTTTATGAAACTGAAGTTTTTAGAACTTAGTCCTGTAGCAAAATAAAAAACAGTCTCAACCCTGTTTACGAAAATTAAACTCAATATTCCTAGATGATAAACTGATCTTTAGTAAAAATTTGGGTATTGCCTCTGTAAGCGCATGAGGTAGAGACCAAGGAAAAAGGCATTGATGGAGTCAACTATTCAATGCAAACCCATAGCAATAATTGCAAACAAGCTTTTCTGCCCTACAAGTGCATTTATGGACTTACTATATGTTTAAACATGCTATGGGACATCAGGTAATTATTGCATCAAAGAGAATTTGATCTTGCAATCTACTGTGAGTGCCATGGGACCCTGTCCACATGTTTGGATTCCTTCCGATTCACACTCAATCCAAAGGGCTTGCAAACTCAGTCTGACAGGTGAAAATAAATGCAGGCTTCAGAAGAATACCAAAGTAACTTGAATAATAGGTCTACATTTTAGTGTAACATGTTGGATTTGTACAATGGTTTCTGTACATGTAGAAAGTATTAAGTGACAATAAAAGTACAAACAGATGAGGAAATGAACCGTTGTCAAGCAGATTATGATAGTATAAAAGTGAAGCCTTTCAACATCCATAGTGATCCAAAATGGATCAGGTTAAAAATACATAATACAAAGAGGACAAAAAGTGCCCATTTGGGGCAAAAAGAACATAATTGATCCAACTGGCAGTCCAACGCAGAAGCCTCGTTGGCACGCACTGGCCCCAAGCTAAACATCATTCTTTTTCCTTGTTCCTCTAGGAACATCAGGGGTAGCACGCCTAGAATGAAGAAACAGGTGCCTGCTTTGAAGAACTTCAAGTTAAAGTGAACCAAAGGTTAAAAACAACTAAGTTCATCATTTGCTTTTGGCCCCACTATAAACTGAAGGCCCCAGTTCAGTCATTAAGGTCTTGTGAGTGACAAAAATGGTTTGCCTTCTATTCACGGACCAACTGAAGAAAAAGCAAGATAGAAACATCCCGAAAGATGATTTCAAAAGAAAGATATCAGTAAAGAAACAGAGGATAACATAGTGGCAATTTCTGTAACTGAGGAATCACAATGTAATTGCTCCAAAGTGAACAAATATCTTTGTAACTCAACAATAAAGAGTTTCAAACGGAATAAAAGAACTTATAGATTTTTTCTCCATGAGCTTTTCTATCCCAAGAGGATTTCACCAAGTTAAATATTTGTGTCTTTCCTGTACAAGCTTTTTTTTTGTATTTCTCTTCAATATGTTTTATACTTGTTTATATACAGCCTTACAGGCATAAAATTAAGAGAACAGGTTTTTTGTTCAATATGTTATGTAGTTGATTTCCTACACAGAAAGTTAACAATTCTGGAATCGTTATTATAATCTAGCTTTTATTTTAGAAAAATAGCTTGGTGAATTCTGCTTATTCATTAAATTGCCAATTACAGATCACATATATCTAAGCACATAAGAGCTAGAGACATAAAAAAACATTGCTACAAATGCAATAGACGGTTTCTAGTAGTTTGTAATTATGGCCTATAAGGTTAAATGGTTTCTAATTTTTTTTCATCAGGGCAATTAGTTCAAATTTGTTGATAAAACAAATAACCTAACTCAAGCTACGGCTGAATGCAACTCAACAGAAAAAAGATGAGAAGCAGAACTTGTACTTGAGTTGCATCTCATCCTAGCTAGGACATAGCTTGTACTTAAAGAAACATTTCTGCGGCAACTATTGTCATGTCAGCCAATATATAAAACCAGGTTTTCATGAGAACTAAGGAAAAAATAAATAATTTGCTCTGTTGAAAACATAAGGGTTAGTGAATACACATAAGGAATTCCTCTGCTAAACAAGAAAACAACAAGATAGGTGTGCAACTCTCTGTTAAGTTGTCAACAAGATACGAACTTGTCCATGGCATATAAAATTACAAGAAAACAACTAGAGGATTTAATGCTTACTGTTGCAGTGGATGTCGATGCAGTGGTCACATCTGGAATATTTTCCGTTCCTCTCAGGGCACTTGAAACACTTGAAACATCCGAATTCTTCCCAGGAGCATTTGGAGATCCATTCCTATCATCAAACTTCACCAGCCACAATTTAGTGCTCCCATTATATATCTATCTATCTATCTTTATATAAAATAAATACACACCCACGTGCACACATGGTGAAAACATGTGGAGGAGAATGAAATCTAATATATATATATATATATATATATAAAATACACACCCATGTACACACATCGTGAAAACATGTGGAGGAGAATGAAAACTAATAGATAGAGAACTTCAATCCCTAGGTTAGATGCGATCAAACACCTCATAGAACAGTCGGGAAAAAAATACATCATCAACTAGATAATGTTTGTAACGGTGAAAGCTCTAGGAAAGTGGATGCAAAAAAAATACTTCAATATGAACATCAGAGAATTTAAGCAGATCAGAAGAAGGAATACAAATTTTCCAGTTAAGTAATGGATGTATGTTACAATCTAGCTTACTGAGTACTCTGGGCTACCCCTGTAGTATCAGTATCTATGTATCTGGTACATATTTAAATATAGATACATGGATGCATATCTGGTACACCAAAAAATTGTGCCGTATCCAGATACAGCTTGGATATGATAGTGCCGGACCCAAGCAATGTCCGGATAGGAAAAACCATATCTGAGCCATATCTAGGTCACATCAATCATTAATCTAATATTTTAAGGGAAAAATGGAATTATCATATATAATCACTAATCTAGTATATCTACTTATTGCAGGTGAAAAAATTACTAATTTTTGGTTTTGTACAAGGCAGAGGATTTCTGGTTTCTAACATGAATAAAACTTGATGTGAAATAGAGACTAAAATAGTGGAAGAGTTATTTATTTCATTTAGAGCACTAAGAACATCAATGATAAAATGCATTTGAAGCCACTGCGATTTTTCACTGTGCATCGTATCAATAACAGACTACCAAGCAAAGATGTCGAGTAAAGGAATAACAATAATAATATAGTATATAGAATGAAAGTATCAAAAACGTGGGAAAGCATTAAAGTTGAAAATGACATCATTGTCGCATAATATGTTTTTACAAACATATGTCAATAAGATAACAAAAAGTTGGGATTGTAAGCATAAAAGAGGATGCCATGAAACAAGTACACGAAGTCAATATATAGAACAAATGTTTTTTCATTTTTCCTTAAAATATATGTTGCATACCATATCATCAATCTAGGAGGATCTACAAACAATGGTTCCAACAACACTGCCAAGCCTGTTCTCACAGCTTGCAGTAAGTGTGGTTCCTGTTTGTATACATCTAAAATTAACCCATTCCCTCATCATTATTAATTTCCGCTATTTAACACTAATTAACATCATGTTATTAACACTATCTACACCATATTAATATTTCCCCCACATTTCCTACATCACACTAACCTTATGACATCCCTGGCATCAACTAATCTTCCTATTAACACTCCACTTAACACAAAATCCTACTTACACAATACTTTTAGAAATTTAAATTCCTTCTCACTACCTCCACTATCTCTTACAAATCACCTTCTTAATCCTCTTCTAATCATCATTTATTAATCCTAATAGACTCTAGAAAGCTCTAAAACTTCCTAGAGCCCCTCCCCAATCTCCTCTAGGATTTTCTAGGAATTTTTAATTCCTAGGAAATCTCTCCACGGTTGATCTTTGATCCCCCATGGATGAAATCTCTCCCTCCATTCTCTCGTCAACCTCCTATATAAACAACTACACCCCCATGCAAATCAAATCTTTGAAATCAAGAAGAATATTTGGAATAACACTATCATATTGCCACCACTTTGTCTCTATGACCTTCAATCAAGCATCCATTACCCTCATGTTGTCCAACTCTTGAGCTTCATAGAGCAATCCAACATTCATTGCCAAGCGTCAATCATCTTCAAGTCCTTGGAGCTATCCACAATGGCAAGAGGAAGTCTATTGCGTGCAAATTTGAGGTATAAGGATTTGTCTATGTTTCATTTAGTTTGCATTCAATTTACCTTCTCTTTTGCTCCAATCAGAGGTTGTTTAGCTTAGCTAGGGAGAGAATTGTGTCTAGGATGTTCAGGGCTTTCTATTTAATCCCTTAGCATCTAAATTAAGCATACATTGTTCAATGGTCTGCAATACATCTACACAACCTCCAAAGGTTGGTGGTACCTCCAAGATCATCATCCCGTCTCCAACAAATGCCACACACACTCCAACAACGACGCAGTGCAATATGTGTAAATCGGGCATGTTGCCACCCATGCATATGCCAAACCTTTTGCGGTACCTACGATCAACTTTACCAGTGTCTGACACACCTTCATGCAAAACTGCAAAGGACAATGCACATTGTGCAATACCATCAAGTGCCGAAAGCTTGCTACCTCTATTCGAATAGGTGCGGAGCGCGTGTTCTTCAAAGGCTCAATTCAGCAAGGCGGGGTTGAGGGGTACCACCCACTTTCACAAGGCAATGCCCCATGCCAAAATTTCAAACATTACTTCTAACACCAATTAGCACAACCATAGAAGGCGAAGAGTCACAAATAAGATCAACTGTTTCAACTTTTGTAATGCTTCTTTCTACCTTCGCAACTTTGTAATATATGTATACACATTTGTAGCTTTAGTTAGCAATCATAGTAGAAGATAGACAGCTATACATGTTTCTCAAGAGTATGCCATTTATAAAACGTATAGATAAGTAAACACATTTATTGTTCTAGTTCTATTATCTCTCTTGATTCTCATTTAGAGTGTTTTCCACTGGGTTTCCTCCTGGGCCCTAGATCAATGGTATCAAAGGAGTTCATCTTGTTCGCACATATCCCATCAAACTAGGTCTAAGCATCTTAAGCTCAATGTCAAACCACGAGACTAATCAAACTACCTACCATGTCGTTTCAGACAAGTTCAAATGGTGAAAGACTCACAAGATGCAATCCAAGAAATGATCAACAATAGCATCCAGAAAGCACTTCGAGAGCAAAAGACTTTTTTGTTCAACCAGTTCACTGAAGTACATGAACGGGTGGTTCCATCAGCTCACACATCAAGTAAAGATTTTGGTGGTCAAAACCCCTAGGTATCAAGTAAATCTAGACAATCTTGTGTTTGAGGGTAAACTTAATGAAAATGTAGTAGATAACTAGTTATATCAGTTAAATTCATATTTCTCTAATGAATGAATTTTTTGATCAAGGGAAAATCAAGACTACAATTCTACTAAAAGTTTCTTCACCCTATAAGAAGCAGTGGAAAAAACATTCTTTGCGGAGAAAGACCAAAGAGAAGACAAATCTAACCCAACCTAGGAAATTCCTAGAAGCCTTCGAAGTTGAATATTATCCTGAAGATGTCTATGATGATCACTACATACAATGGTAACAACTGCAGCAAGGACATGACCAGTTAGTCCAAGCCAACACCAACGCCTTCCATTACATGTATGCAAGATTAGGCTCATTTGAGTCAAAGTAGCATAGAGTCCTCAAGGAATGTAGTGGCCTACAACCATTCATTTAGTTCAAATTGACGCTGACCAAGGTCAAGACAATGGGAGAAGCCTATCACTATGCAACAACCATTGAGGAAGAGTTCAAGCTAAGGAACAAGCGGGAAACAACTTTTGTGCTAAAGAATACACCTGCTTCAGATAAGTCCTAACCATCTAAGATAGGTAAATGGTGCAACAAACACAAAAGCAACAACCACTCCAATGGAGAGTTGCATGCTCAAATGAGTTTTCTTACGCAAGTAGAAACAAAAGATTATGGAGTCAATCCCTCTGATAGAATCATTGAGATAAAACCAGATTTTTTAGTAGACATCACATAAGCAACACCAATAGTGCAAGATGTTGAAGCAAAATGCCTATCCCATTTACAGATGCATGTGCAAGGGCAGCCGCTAGATGTTCTGATCAATGACGGTAGCATGAAGAACCTCATCTTTAAAGCAACCGTTGGGTGACTTAATTTTCCAACCATGCCTCTAAAGACAACCTTACATCCCTACATTCACAATCGCAAGTGTATGTACAATGCCAATCCTCACAACATAGTCGTATCAGTGGGAAATAAGAGATATCGGATTCCAAAAGTGATTCCATGCTCTAATCATGTCTTGCTAACTCCTAAGAAGATTGTGCCATACACCTATGCATATTTAGCATTCAAAACATCACCTCCCACTGACTCACAACCCCAATGGACAAAGACGGATTATTCTGAAAACCATGTACACACAGAACTGTTATATGCCAATGTACAAAGTCACAAAGTAGGTCATCTCCCACATCAATCCAAATGGTTCATGAATTACCAAGTTGAAGCCAAAGTTCCACACTTGCTTCCTAGATTAAATGCAATCGGGACTATTTCTTTACAAGGAGGGGCGACTAATCTAGGAGAATCTCCAAACAGTAGTTCCAACAACACTACCAAGCTTGTTATCATAGCTTGCAATAACTGCAGTACTTGTTCAATGCTCTGAATTACATTTGTACAACCTCTAGAGGTTGGCGGTACCTCCAAGATCATCTCGTCTCCAACAAATGCCACACATACCCCAAAAGTGGTGCCACCCATGCATGTGCCAAACCTTTTGCGGTACCTACCATCAACTTCAACAAGGTCTGACACACCTTCATGTCAAACTACAAAGGACAACTCACACTATGTGGTACCGCCAAGTGTTGACAACTTGCTGCCTCCATCCCAATAGGCGCAGAGAGTGTGTGTTATTCAAAGGCTCAGCTGGTGCGGGGCTGAGGGTTAGTGCCCCCTTTCATAGGGCAACGCCACGTAGAAAAATGTCGAGTGTTACTTCTAACGCCGATCAGTGCAACCATTAGAAGGCAAAGAGTCACATAGAAGTTTGACTGTTTCAACTTTTGTAACCATTCTTTTTGCCTTTTTGGCTTTGTAATATATATATATATATACACACACACACATTTGTAGCTTTAATTAGCAATCATAGTAGAAGACAGGCAACCATACATCTTTCTAAAGAGTGTGCCATGTACAAAATGCAAAGATAAATGAACACATTTACTGTTCCAATTCTATTATCTCTCTCTTAATTTTTTGCATATTATCACATTAACTTCCACACATGCATATAATACATCTAGATTCTCAGTTAGAGTGTTGTCCACTGGGTTTCCCCCTAGGCCTCAGATCAATTGCGTCTTGAAGTCTCAAAAAAACTGCAGCATTCACACTATATATGTATATGTATTTGTATCCTAGTAAATCAGGTTACAGTTGTATGAAAAAAGAACCTATCTAGAGATAACAAGACTTGCAAATAGTTCATTTCAAAGTTAGAAGGCAATATATAGATGGCATCATATCATAAGCCACTAAATTAAAATCTCCCTCCCTCCTCGAAAGCAATTTATTCTAAGCTCTTTCAATCTCTAACCTGCATTGATGTTTCCTTACCATGTGAGGGTTACCCTTTCTCCACTGCACATGATTAATCTTATTGATGATTAAGCTCTTTCAATCTCAAGCTTGTGTTGCTTCCTTGGCCAATGATGTGTCCTTTTGGAGTTATTGTTTTGATTGTCTTATGTAACCATTACACACCTTTTTGCGTATGGTTTTATAACTATGGATCTACTTACGCATCTGTATTTCCTTCTATTTTTGGCTGAAGGGTAGAATCTGTGGACTTCTAAATGTTGTACGATGAATAAATAAATCCTCTTCCTTAAAGCCAAAGTCTAAGTAGAGAACAAGGAATCTCTCCTACTTATTTGAACCTTTTTATTCATCTTCTGACTTATTGAACATGTCACCAATAGCATTTTTTCTTGCAATGAGTCTTCTCATAATTATCACTCAGAACCATAATCGGACTTTGACTTGAGTTTTTCTCTTCTCCGGGTCTTTCAATCCCTCAAGGTAGGCAAAATTCTTCTTCATACAGTCCAGAAGTCCTTGTTCTCATCTATTTTCTTCATTTTGTAGTCTTTATTGACCTGGCTATTTTGCTTTGGTTTGTTTGTTAGAAATATTGATCCAATAGCTTAAGTTTTAAATGTTAGCATTAAAAATAATGGTGTATGGGTCACGCATCTCATTAATGAGACACCCCCATTAAGCATTAATGTTAGTGATTAATAAAGGTAAAATAAATGTAAATCAAAATCACTTGTAAAAGAAAGTGATTTGGTTTTGTTACAAGTTTTATGAGGATTGGGTGTGAATGTAATTGTTAAGTGGTTATACCATTTGACGTATTAGTAGCCCACCTTTTGTATTGGAGAAGTGTCAGGGCTTTTAAGCCCTCGCCTTGTGTTCTTTTTTGTAAGCTTTTTTATTAATAAAATCTCTTCATATTCTTGTGGCCCACATTTCAACATGTGGTATCACAGCCAAGTTAGTTAAGGTTGTTGATTCAATCAAGAAAAAAAAAATGGATTGTAAGGGAGCCACCATATCAAGATAGAACCACAACATTGTGAATAGCACATCCTTGAAGACACACTAAGCAAAGGCACAAAATGTTGCTAAAAAAATTCCAGCAAAGGAAAAAATGTTTAGAAAATATGTATAGTTTAAAGGAATAGGTGGGCCCAACAATTACTAAGGTGCAGTTTTTTTATTTTTGTTTGAGACCTCATATTTATTTGATGTGGTGTAGATAAAAATTGTTAGAAATACGTCTTAATGATAGGAAATTACACACAATAAATGGAAAAGTTACATGTTTATTTACTATGTTACCAGATACGCCCCCCCAAGGCCCTGGGAGCGCGGGGAAACGCTCCCCGGATACGGGAGCACGGGGATACGCCCAAGGAGCGTCCCTGGGCTTTGGATACGCTTGGATACATCTGGGTGCCGTATCCGGCTGTATCCTGGGGTTTCCTGCATTTTTTTCTTTTTTTTCTTTTTTTTTTTCCAATTTTGCTTAATAAAAAGTCAAACACAGACTTCAAAAAACAAAACAAAGTATGAAAACCTCTCTGCAGTTTCAATGGCTGGCTGTGTTTGACTGTTTTCAAAACGTGAGCCTCAGTCGATTCATCTGTATCTTCTTTATTAGGGATGTATACAACAGCTGTGAAGGTTGCCAGAGCAAGTCAGCAAGTCTTCCATTATTGGATCGCGTTTCAGCCTTGCCAAAATAAAGGAAATAAATATCTGTAACATGATCAAGATGAGGGAGAGGTTGAAATCAATTATGTCTTTTTTTGCTTATCCTTTATGTACCAAAAATATGGTTCTCCAGGACTCTTTCTGTGCAGTAAATTCGGTAAGATCATTTGCACAGGTATAATACAAAAGCTCAACTCGTGAATAAGCTCAAAGAAGAGAACAGGGCATAGTCTTAAGTTTGATTTAACAGAAGGTCATCTCATTGTAATCTTCACCAAACTGCAGAGAGGGGATTTTCTTTTGTCTTTATTTTTGTCCATACTGGTAAGTTGTAACATTTGCATTATGTACTTGTAATAATAAATAAGACTAATTTAAGTTCGACAATTGAATATTATGATATTTGGCATTGAATTATTAGTATGTTTTGTGGTTATTTAACTTATTATGTTTCTTCTATGCATATTATGTGGTTAATTTTGCTTATATGTCTATATTTTTATATTTTAATTTTTTATATATATTTTTGTACGGCCGCATCCAGCTCTATCCAAACCCCCCAAAAAAAAATCACCGTATCCCCATATCCGATTCTCATACCCGTACACGTATCGGCGACTTAGCTTATTTATTCAAAAGAAGCTTACATAAGATCATGTTCAAGTATGCTCACTAGTTACAATATTATTTCACCCTCATGCTTTAACAAGCTTTTCCTCACCAAACTCAACAACCCAATAATTACCTTATAGGGCCAACTACTTGTAACTCAACTACCACTCTAGCATTATTAACATAGATAATTAATGGCTAACATAACATAAGATTAATCTATTTACGAAAGGGAGTGTCTCACTAGGAGATGCATGCCCAAACTAACAACTAATATCTAAATATAATTTGGATCACACGACCTAACAAACACCCTTTGATTGAAAGGGGGCCAAAAGATGATCCAGAACAAATGACTATGAAACCATCCAATAATGTTTGTCACAATCTGCAAACTGTGCACTTATACATCTAGAACTGATCAATTGTTTCACTTCTCCGGACCCTGATCTGACACGAAGATGAATATCACTTGGGGCATATTCATCCCCTCTAATCATCAATACATGTAATGCAGTATGAACATCACCATCGGAATAATCAACGACATCGATCCTTGGCTCAATGATAATTCGGTACCTCTACATGGCACAACTCCCTTGATAACCAACAACACTGACCACTTTGTAAAAATTGTTAGTGCTAGAAACCCTTATTAGTTGTATAATCACCGACAATTGATCAAAAACCAATACAATATCTTTCCCTTTCAAACAAGAGGTGATAAGTCCATGCAACAAAAAACCACCAGATATCTAGTCTACTCCTCATCAATGATATCAAATAAATCAAAAACCAAAATTTGAACAAAAAACATCAAGCTCCTAACATCTATCCAAAAATGCCCCTACAACAAAACCCGATCTCAAAGCTAGTAGGGAACGCAAGATGGACGGGTCTATGGCTTTGTCAACCTGATAGATTCTGAGTGACTTGTAAACCTCAAAATATAGCTTGTTTGTCTCCAACAACACTGGCGATAGGAAAGCACAATGTTACAATCATGGTTTTCTCATAAAAACAACCCATTTTCAATTTCATAGCAATACTAGGGTGTCAGATACAACCGAAAATGCACCCACTATACATTTTAAAATTTCTCTATTTTTTATACATTTTCCTTCAAAATCATAAGGGGGACTCCAAAGCAAACAAATAACCTTTTTGATGTATTTAAAATGTTTCAAAACCTACGGAACAAGATGTTACACTTTTATCTTTATGCAAAACATCAACTAGACAAAAAATGCATAGGCATACGCCAAATGCACTAAAAAATACGGAATTAAAAAAATTGTCTTTGCACCTTGTAGGAATGGAACTCTTTGCCTCTATTATACTAAATGTCTTACAAACAACTTCTTGACCAACTCCTCCTAACAATTACTTGGCCGCTAATGTTTCAAACTTTTAATCTTGACTCAACTTTACATGCTAATTCTGGAAATTGATGAACTACATGCAAAACAAAAAAAGTGATGAGATTTGAACCTATAACCTCTCATCTATCAATGTCTTGACTTCATAAAACAACCAACTCCTCTATGCACTTATTTGAAACATAATCTAACAAACTTGCATATAGCCATGTTATTATGTGACCTCAAAATAAAGATAATGTTACTTATCTTGTTGTGCATACACGGCAGTCAAAATATATGTAGCAATAAAAGATTAAAAAATTTACCCAGCTGCAATGAAGATTTTAATGAAGAAATCAATATTTTTGTAGGGCCCACATGCATGCTTTGGACAACACTTCAAATCATATCAAAAGCTTCTTTTTAGTTTGAAGACCATTTTCAGTTATAATACCCTCATACAGCTATCTATACCATAGATTGAAATCTCGGCGATATCTCATTATTTCTCGGCGTTTCTCGTGGTATGACTGTGGGCCAAGAAACCAGGGGGTTTCTCGCGAGACGAGAACCCTCATTTTCTCATTAATTTTCGCCGATAAATCTCAATGATTTCTCAGCAAAAATCGCCAAGAAAATCCAATATCTCAGCAAACCTAAAAAAAAACCAATGCGTTAAAAAAAGTTAAATGTTAAAACCATTATCGCAATTTTATTATTTTCTCATAAAGTGAACTGCAGATTTTATTATCGCAATTTTCTTGTGCCCTCATTCATCATGCAGTTTGTATTTCAAGGCTCACGCTGTAAGTTTTAGACTTTTAGTATTTTATACTCAGCAATATAGTGCGGCAGTGCCCTCATAATTCATTGCAGTTCGCCCCCTGACGCCATTAATGGACTGTGCACAGTTGGCCGGGATTAAAAGTTTGAAGTTCGGTTGACTGTTGAGTCTTGAAACTTCACAAGTTCACAATTCACAGTTCACACTCACAGTACCCTGGGCACAAGGCATCTGGGGTAGCAAATATATCAGGAGGTGTTGGTGAGGATCCAAATGATACATTTAGCTTTGCTAACAATGTTGGCATTGAAGAGGAAGAATTTTTATCTTCCACTTCCGTTAGGTAGCCACATCAAACTTATTCTAGGCACTAGAGATGAAAGATAATATGTATATTTGATATTTCATAACTCAATGAGCATTGCAGTTTGTAAATTTGTAGTTTGTAGTTTGTACTTTGAGTATGTAGTTTGCAACTTTGTAGTATTGTTACTATTGTACTCTTTTTTTATCTCACATTGATAGAAAATATACTTATGGGCCTATGGCATTCTCTACATTCATTTTCATGTCATTTAACAATGTTTTACATTTAGTTTAAGTTTATTTTATGAATTTATATGTTTTTTAAAGTAGCGATAAAGTTGTCGAGAAATTCCCGTGATCCGAGATCCAGTTCAAATTTTGCCCTCTTGATAAATCACTGAGAACGAGATTTCGAAATATGGTCTATACCTCTCACACCTTTGACAGAACACCTCAACATGCTCTTCAATAGACTTCCAACGCCATGCTTCCAGTTTTCCAACACTATGCTAATCTGGAATGCCTTTTTCCTACACTTTCATCAAACAAAATAGCTTTCACACTTTTCAAGTTGTCTTCCACGCCTCTGGAAAATTCAATCGCGCCTAGCATAGAAACGTCACACTTCTAGACAAATTACAGTACCCTAGACAATATTTTAAGCTTCAACAACAATTTTGGCACTTCATTTGGCCACTTCCAATGCCTCAGATCATCAAAGATTTTCTCAAGCCTCCTCACGTTGTAGTCAAAGCAAACAGTGTTTAGGTAAAACTTCCAAGCAAATTTCCATGCTCCCAGGGAATTCCCAATGCTCTTCAAGCAATCTTCGATGCCATAAAAAATTTAAAAAGTGTCTATATATTGAAAACCTCTCTCAAGAAACAACTTCAACCATTTATTTTCTCTGCAAATTTGATCTCTAAAATTTGCTCTAAATTATTCAAGCAATAAAAAATATATTTCTAAAAAACAACTCACTCCATCTTCATGATCCAAGCATGGCTCCAACTTTACCTTCAATCTCCATCACAAATTTCACGGCCCTTCCATGGCTTCCACACGGATCCATTACTATCAACTTTGTTACCACTAATAGAAAATTATAGGTAAGATAAACAGAAAATCTACATATTAATTTAGTCAAAAGAAGCTTACATAAAATGATGTTCAAGTATGCTCACTGGTTACATTATTCTTTCACCCTCAAGCTTTAATAAGCTTTTCTTCACTAAACTCAACCACCCAACTTAATTATCTTAGGAGCCCAACTAGTTGTGACTCAACTACCACTCTGACATTATTAACATAAATAATTAATTACTAACATAACAAAAGATTAATTTATTTACTAAAGGGGTGTCTCACTAGGAGATGCATGCCCCAACTAACAACTAATATCAAAATATATTTTGGATCACACGACCCAACACTTAAGAAGGAAATTTTAAGTTTAAAACATGTTATAATTTTTAAAAGTTTTGAGAAAGTATGCGAGTAATGTTTGCATGCATTTGATACCAAACACACATTACCAAGTGATGATTGGGCATATATGAAGAATACATACATACAACTAATGTTTCTCAATCAAATCAACTGAAGCATTTAATGGGCTTTTGTTGTAACACACTCATTATCCTGCACATTCCTTGCATGAGGTATTCTTGAGGTTGAGCTACAACGGGAAATTTCTTCCATTAAGATATCAATATTGAGAGCCAACACAGGGTGTGTGTTAACAAGAAGCCACCCTTAAATAAAGAAATCTCTTGTAGGGTTTTTTCAAGTTTTGCACGCATATTCAATGGACTTCTTGACTGGCTTAAATAATTTCTGATAGTTTTTTCCTTTTCTGTAATTGGAAGCGAGTAAAATAAACCAAACACATCCATATCTAACTTGTTTTACAACACTAATAACTAATTGATTGGCATGCTAGTAGATTGCAATTGAGATAAGCTTTGTCAATAAAAATAAGCTGTCAAAATTGGCACACGGGCCTATGTACATTGTCTTAGAAACAATACACCTGCAGGATTAAAAATTTATAAGCACATTATTTCTAAGAAGCTCTGCATCCCCAAAATATTTCTGCAGCGAAAACCAAGCAAAAAAACTTATTGGTATTCCATCAATAACAAAAGATATTAGTCGTCTCCGATCCTAAATGGGAGCGCGATGGATGAAAGTGAGCAAGAGGGCGCGACAGGGCAGAAAGCAGGGCGCAGCTACAGGGAAGCGCTTGGACTGCAGCAGGCGTCCCAGGGAGCGTGCAGCAGTGGGAAGGCTCCACTTTTACAAGGTTTACGTTCTTTTGCTGCTCTTGAGCAACCAAGTATGCGCATCCCCAAAGTCAACGGCTATCTGGAAAGATGCAAGGAGAGGCCCAAGCTGGCTATACCAATGGAAATGATTGCTAAAGACATTGAATACTATTCCAATCATTTCCTGTACTACAAGTTTCTGGGGCTTAGGACGTCACTGCTATTCCTGGAAGCATGGGCTCAGAGGACGTGGGCACCGAAAGGAGATATGGATATTACATTGCTGGCCAACAGCTATTTCATGGTCACTTTTACCTGTATAACAGATTGTGAACGAGTTTTTGCTAGAGGTCCTTACTTCCATAATCAAGTGGGACTGTTTATCAAGCCCTGGCATGCCGGTTTCATACCTTCAGAGGAACTACCAAACCGTGTCTCGGTGTGGGTGTGGGTGCGTCTGCCCTGCTTTCCGGTGGAATGCTGTCGAGAAGACACTTTCCAATTGCTTGCATCCTTGCTGGGAAGGCTAGTAGGTTCCTCAATGTCACTCCTGGAGAAAAAGGTAATGACTTATGCTCGCATTTGTGTTGAAATTGATCTTAGTAAGCCATTATCAGATGTTGTTGAAATGAGTGCGGGCCCTTTTTCATGGGTACAACAGTTGGATTATGAAACCCTCCCTTTCCGCTGTCGTCTATGTCATGCTTATAGGCATTTGCAGCAATGGTGTCCCACCTCGAAATCCACTGCACCTAAGCCAGCTCAATCTACTCGCACTCCTTCTGGTACTGACAAGGAAAGGGGTCCGATTCCAAGTGAGATTCCTGAAACTGATGGTTTTATGCCGGTTAAAGGCCGATATAGATTTAGAGGCCAAAAATGGTCCTTGAAGGAAAGACAATTAGATGACTCGCTCAATAGATTTGAAATATTGGACGACCTTAATCAGCAGGAGGTGAATCTCGAGTTGACGATTTTGGACCAGGGGATTGAGGGACCAGCTCAGGAGACCAATGCTTTAGGGGCTTTAACTGAAACACAGGATGCTGGAGATTGTCATATGGATATGGACCAGCCGCTGATAATTTCGAAAGGAATGACTTCCTCAGTTGCTCCCCTTAAAAAAGACGGAAATATGCCCCTTACCGGGAAAACTGGGGACCCAGGGGCAGCAAGAAGCAGTAAATCTTTTCCTCATCTTGGGCTTCTACAAAAAGACCTTAAGAAAGGAGGGGAAGAAAAATCTGGCAAGCCTGGCAGAAAAAAAGACCAGGAAAAGATCAAGCTAATGGGAGAGACTTTGGTAGAGTCAGGGTCAGTAAAGACTCTGGATGCACACTTTTTGAGCTCTCTGAAATGATTATATTATCTTGGAATGTAAGGGGTTTGAACAACAGCCCCAGACAAAATGATGTTCACAACCTGATTAAAAGTCATAGGCCGGATGTCATTTTCTTGCAGGAGACTAAGCTTTCAGTTGAAGACATGTCCAGACTTGCGCCCAAGTTGTGGTGGCAAGGAGAATGTCAATGCATTAGCGCTACCGGATACTCAGGAGGACTAGATTGTCTGTGGAACCCACGAAAGATTGGCCTCATAGGCTGGCTGACTTCTAAGTACTCCATGACTATGATTGCTTCTAGCTTTGAGACGGGGGAAGTCATTCTCTTCTCCAATATTTATGCTCCCAATGATTGGCGGGATAAAAACTCCTTATGGAGCCACATAAGTTTTGTCCGTACCCTGGCCCCCTTCCACCCTTGGATTATCGCAGGTAATTTTAACACTATTCTTGATTTGACTGAAAAGAGTGGTGGCACGTCAAGGCTGGACCCATCTGCTTTGCTAATGCGCAACTACATTGAAATTTTGAATTTAGTTGACGTCAGGTCCAATACTGGACAGTTTACCTGGAACAACCGTAGGAGTGGGAAACATTGCATTGCTGAGAGACTTGACCGTTTTCTGGTCTCAGCTTTTTGGGTTGGAGGTATGTGGTCTACGAGGTCTGAAATTTTGGACTAGAGAGGATCGGACCATTGGCCCATCAAGCTTAATAGTGTCTCATAGTATCACCCGCGCTCTCCTTCAAATTTCAACTCATGTGGCTGCGGGATCAATCTCTACATGAATGTGTTGCCAATTGGTGGCGTTGAGGTAGGCCTGCCCATGGTACGGCGATGTACATTTTTGCCAAAACACTGCAATATGTGAAGTACAAGCTCAAGCGATGGAATCACCAAAGTTTTGGGAACCTTTTCCATGCTAAGGCTGCTGCACAAACCAAGCTTGATGGTATCACGAGAATAATAAGGGAAGAAGGACTGACTGAAGACTTACTGCAAGAAGAAACACAGACTGTGAAAGCCCTGGAGGAATGCAAGCTACAGGAAGAAATTTTTTGGAAGCAGAAAGCTCGAGTCGAATGGCTCCAGGAGGGGGACAAAAATACATCATTTTTCTTCAATTCGTCCAAAGCCAGGAGACATGGCAATTCTATTTCAGCCCTAGTCAATAAAAGAGGTGAGCGCCTTAACTCCTTTTCGGCAATTTCAGATGAGGTAGTGCAGTACTTCTCTACTCTCTTCAGGGAAGAAGCTAACGGGGAATCTTCGGAAGACGGTCAGGTTCTCTTTTGCATTCCGTCGTTGGTGACATGTGAAATGAATGAAAATTTAATGAAACCAATCACAGTTGGAGAGCTTGAGGAAACCATCGTTCAGATGAAAAAAGGGAAAGCGGTTGGACCTGACAGCTTCCCAGCTGAATTCTATCAAGAATTTTGGGATATCATCAAACTTGACCTTTTAGCTGTTGTCCAAGAATCTCAGCAGAACAAACAAATGCTTAAGGCTACAAATGCGACCTATCTTGCTCTCATACCCAAATACGAAGGTGCTGATAGGCTAAGTCAATTCCACCCTATATCCCTTTACAATGTTGTTTACAAAATTATATCTAAAATCATTGCAGATAGGTTAAAAAGAGGGCTAAGTGCTGTGATCTCAGAAGAGCAGAGTGGTTTCGTGGAAGGTAGGCAAATCCTGGACGATATTGTTATTGTTGTTGAGTCCATTCACTCCATGGCCAGCTCAAAAGATAAGGTGATGTTCATTAAATTGGACATGGCCAAAGCCTTTGATAGGGTCAGATGGTCATTCCTGCGGAAGGTTCTTTGTGCTTTTGGCTTTGCAGACGAATGGACTCAATGGGTCATGAGTTGCATTTCCTCGGCTTGCTTCTCAGTGCTTATCAATGGAGAACACACGGAGCTTTTTAGTGCTACAAGAGGGCTGCGACAAGGTGATCCTCTGTCTCCGTACCTTTTTCTTCTCCTTACTGAAGGTTTGGGGAGGTTGATCAGCAGGAACAAAGAGGAAGGACATATCCAAGGATGGCGATGGGGAGGGGAATTGCCGGCGCAATCACACCTGCAATTTGCTGATGACACTGCCCTTATGGGCATGGCCACAATGACTGAAGCTGCTAATTTACGCAGGGTGTTAGATGTTTACCTAATGGCCTCGAGACAAAAGGTCAATGAAGATAAGTCGTCCATCTTCTTCTTCAATACTTCGGGCCCTATTCAGCAGCGAATCGCGAGGACTCTGCATTTTCAGATTGGGACTCCCCCCTTGATTTACTTGGGTATTCCTATCTTGACTGGCCGTACATCCAAAGAATCTTGGCAGACTATTTTGGAGAAATTTCGGGTGAAAGTGAATCATTGGACACACAGGTGGTTATCCTTTGCGAGCCGGGTTCAACTTATCCAATCTGTGGTGCAGGCTTTACCCATTTACAGGTGTATGCTCCAAGTTGCCACAATGGGATTCGTTAAGGAGTTTGATTCGGTTACCAGACAATTCTTATGGGTTGGTAGTCTGACCTCCACTAAATGGAGCCTTATTAGATGGGAGATTGTCTGCAGCCCCAAACAATATGGCGGGCTCGGTCTGAGGCAGACGGACTTAAATGGTATTGCTTTGGCGGCCAAACTTTATTGGCGATGGTGCACCGAACAAGACAAAGCTTGGGCCAGAATTCTCTCACAGAAGTACTACTCCGGAACCATTCAGAGGGACATTCCTCGTTATCCGCTTATTGGAAAAGGTTCGGCAATATGGGATACTCTCAAAAAAGGCACTGCTCTCATCAAGAACGGCTTATTCTGGATTTGTAAACAGGGATCCAAGGCTCTCTTTTGGTCTGACTCTTGGGACGGTTATCCTCCCATCATTTCTCAGTTTCCAAATTTGTTGAACCTTTGTCAAAGATTCTTTGATGCTAGCTGGTCTCGGGTGAGTGACTTCAAAGTTTACATTACACAAGGACAGGTGGAGGTAGCTCGCTAGAAAGCTCCCGAAACTTGGCCTATTAATGAAACGCAAGAAGAGAATGAGGAGCTGTTGAGCATCCTTTTCAGGCGTCGCTGTAGTCCTCTTCAGGAGGAGGATGAGCTAGCTTGGTCTCCCAATCCCAAAAGAGCTTACATAGTTTCATCTGGATATCAGGGTTTACTTCTTCAGAGATTGGGCAGGGGGGAAGTGCATTGGTGGAGACAGGTCTGGAATAAATTCACATGGCCTAAATGCAACTGTTTTGCTTAGATGCTGGCTTGGAACAGGTGCTTGACTTGGGACAATCTCTGGAAGAGAGGCTTCCAAGGCCCTTCTGTATGTGTTATGTGCGGAGCGGCCAAGGAGGATTCAGCACACCTTTTTTTGCGATGCCCCTTTGCCTTGCAACTCTGGCATTATTGGTGGGATGTTTGGCAGCGCCCATGTCTTCATGATCAATCTATGGTCGATTTCTGGTATGGATTGGGAGAACCCCCCTCAAGGACGCCCTTCCTGCAGGACATATGGCTGGGCGGCCCCATTTTTCTGTTCTGGCAGATCTGACTTGAGAGAAATAGGCGAATTTTCCGGGGGGTGAGGGTCATGGTGCAGCAAGTATGGCAGAAAGTGGTGGGGATGATCCAAGAAACCGTCCAAGCAAAGAGCGTGATCTGCCTTCCTTTGACCAAACAGGACGCTCAGGGGGTGGCGCGACTTGGATTCCAGCAATTAACTGGGAAGTCAGCGTGTGTCAGGAGGAGCAAGCAGGTCAAGGAGTAGATTCTCAGGACTGGTCAGTGGCAATGCCCCCTAGTGGGATTCTCAATATCAATACGGATGGTTCTTCTAGAGGTAATCCGGGACCCGCGGATACTGGAGGGATAGAAAGGGATTCTGAAGGTACGGTGATTTTTCTTTTTGCGGTCCCTGAGGGGCTGCAAACCATTAACATGATGGAAGGTCAGGCCATTCTTTATGCCCTTGAGAAGGCCCAGGCGTTAGGTTGGCGTAGGATTATCTGCGAATCGGACTCTCAAGTCTTGATTAACCTGCCCATTAAGAGGAAAGTGGTGGATGTCAATTAGCAACTATCTCTGATTGTGCAACAGATTTTGCGGATTTACTCGCTTATGGATAGCGTTACTTTTGCTCATATTCCGCGAGAATGGAACAGGGCAGCGGATTTTTTGGCTAAATGGGCGTCTGACCATTTGGATGGTGGAAACATTGAGGATTGGGGGTCTCTCTCCTCGACGTTTCATTCTGATTTGGAAAGAATTCTAGAGGCTGATAGGGAGGTTCATAATCTCGTCTAGTTGGGCGTGTGCCTAGTTTTTCAGTTTATGCTGCTTTCCTCTGGGGGTTTCTGCCCCCCGTTCTTCTTGTAATGCTCTTTACTTATTAATATTATTTTTACCTCTTTTTTATTCAAAAAAAACAAAAGCTATTAGTCATATGTATTTCTAACACCCACTAATAAAGCATTATTTTCTAGCTATGTATCTAGGTTTTTAACGTCATATTGGCTCTAATCTTATTTAGGGTTTATAAAATTTTAAAATAACACATGGAAGATGAATAATATAATGCCTTAGTTAAATTTATAATTCAAGACTGCTTCAGGATGGAAAAAAATTGATATCCATTTTACCTTCCTATTCATTTTTGCAAGAAAACAAAATGAACACTTTCTCACTAGGAGATGCATGCCCCAACTAAAAACTAATATCATAATATACTTCGGAATACACACCCCAACACTACAAAAGAAAATGTTGAGATCAAAACATGTTAGAATTTTTAAAAGTTTTGAGAGGGTATGCATATTCAATTTTATAGCCGGGCATGCATTTAAAAATAAAACCAGATTTAATTTTATTTATTTTGAAGTTAAAATGGAAAGGGGTAATAAAGGAAATTTGAGTAACATATTTGCAAGGGATGTATAGACAAGTTGGTAAATGCGGTTTGTGTAAGACATTGCAACCCTAGAGGTCTCAGGTTCAAAGCACATCCTCTATTGTTTTCCTTGGCGTACACTATATCTATTTCATTGTTGAAATAAGTGGTTATCAAGAAAGTTTGAAATGTATACTTCAAAAGCTTGCATATGGGAATTGATAAAAACCTTTTGTAAAGGCCATAGTTACAAAAATTGCAATAAATGGCATAAAATCACTAAATCCGCAAGTTTTTGCACTGTGTGGGCAACTCGCTGCTAACTAGTGTGGCGAAATTCTGCTAAAAACTCGTGAGTACCTGCAAGTTTTTATTCATTAATACTCACAAAAGCAAGCACAAAACTCGCAAGTCGGCAGTTTTTTTTTTCTGTGCCTAAAAATAATAGGAATATACCTATGCATTATCTAAATTCATTTTTATGGTTTTTAACAAACATTTTGCTTGTTATTTTATTTTACTTTATGAAATATATTTTTTAATTTGACGAGTTTTTGTCAAGTTTTCCCGAGTCACAAGTCTCAGTCACAATTTTGGGCTGCTGACTTTTTAAACTACGGTAAAGACATTGTAAACCTGGAGGTTCTAGGTTCAAACCCAACTCTTCTATTATTTTGCTTTAAAGTACTTTTGGAGGGAATCTTTTTGGAAAAATCTTTTTTGAAGTGAAGTGTGTACTTTTTGTGGAAGTAATTGTTCTTTAAATAAATATATTCTTTGTATTTGGAGAAATAAGTTTGTAATAAAGGTGTTTTATCCAAAATCATTTTGTACTTTTGGAGATATAAGGATAAATCATTTGTAATAGGAAAAAATGATAAACCTTAAATAAGCTATGGCACAATTATGAATAATGGGTCAAATAAGGAGATGTAAAGTTTTTCTGCTTTATTGGTTTTGTTTCAAAAAAAATGTTTAGATATAGCCTTTATGTTGTTTTTTTGCATGTTTGAGCTTTTTGAGTTTTGGAGCATAACGGTTGTCAAGTGATATGGAGTTGCATGGACTTCCCATCTCTCATCGACAGGGGGAAGATGTTATAAATCAGCGTTCAAGATGTTGGTACAGATGATGCTTCACAGTGTAGGATTAATCAAGTACTTGTGTACAAAAGTGACATATAGGTTTGAGGGAGTGAGTAGTCTGTTAACAATGGTCACTATAGTTGGAGAATGCCATAGATGTTCCATACTACGTGCAAAGGTTAAGAGTCAAGGTTTAGAGTCAATGATGTTCATTGTGGTTGGGCATTATGCATATGTTGCATTCCATAGGTACAGGTACACGGATCACAGGAGATGGTGAGTGAGGAAATTCATCATCATGTTTGTGTTAGGTAGTGTCAGGAGGTTGTAGGACAGCAATAGGCATATGGCACAGGATGTCAAGTTGTGACGGAAGCAACAGATGTGTCGAAGCAGGTTGATCAGAGTAACAGGGTACAGATAACGTGTTGTAGTGAATTCATCAAACAACTTCACAGTGGCGTTCGATCCAATTAACCTTTTGTCCCTTATAGATCAAGGAAGGGTTTGTTAGGTATATTGATCCAAAATCGTAGGTTTTAATTGTTAGCACTAAAAATAATAAAAATGTATGGGTCATGCATATGATTAATGAAACACCCCATTAAAGATAGTAATTAGTAAGGTTAGGAAGTAAAATAAATGTAAACCAAAATCATTTATAAAACGAAGTTGTTGGGTCTTGTTAGGAGTTCTACGAGAATTAAGTGTAAAGGCAGTTTTTAGGTGGTTATACCATTTGAGGTATTAATAGCCCACCTTTTGTATTGCAGAAATGTTAGGGCTTCTAAGCACTCACCTTGTTTTCTTTTCCTAAACTTTTTGTCATGGTTACCAAGAGACGTGGGGGTACAGGTACTGGTATGTGCACGGAGACACCATTCAAATCAGGTATGTGAGTAAATGAATAAGGTTACGGCAAAATTGTATGTAAATGTTGTCATCAAAAAATGTAGGTATGGGGACTGATACGCAGTCCTTGTCCCTATATTGGAGTTTCCTGGTAACTATGCTTTTTGTTAATAAAATCTCTATTTTATTATATTTTTGTGGCCCACATTTTCAACATTTTTTATCACAATCTTTGCCAAAGGGAAAATATGCACATAAAAGGAACTTGTTCACAATCTCAGTTTCATGGAAATTCCCACTCTCCCAAGTATTCATTATGGCTTCAAGAAGCCCCTTGTCTAGACATACTTCAGATCATATATGGCTTCAAGAAGCCCCTTGTCTAGACATACTCCGGATCATATTCTTTGCTAGGAAACATTTCAGTCCCCGGTCTCAGCTGATATACCACCCTCCTTACTCTATGAACAATCTCGGTCATGATTCCTTTAGTCTAAAGATGCAAAAGAAAGGGGATGCACCCAAACTAGGACAACAATAGATATATCTTCTAGAGGATCAGCATTGAATTCAACTTGCTTCAATAAAAGACCACATCATCCAAGAAAATTGCGTCCATTTTTTGAATAGCATATTTATATCCTTCAAGTTAAAATATAAATCAATTTGTAAACAAAAGAAATTCCTTGCTAGAGTTAAATGTTGATGGTGCCTAGAGCGTTTGACTTGAAAGTTTCTCAAATCATGTCTTCAAAATTCATTAGTTGATCATATTGTGTTGAAAAATCCAATAATAACATTAGAAAGTTTTAAGTTCAAGTTAATTATAGGAGAGATATGGCAAACGTTCCAATTTTTTAACTAGACGGCACTGCAATTTCCCAAAACTATTCCTCCTGTTTATTGTGGCATCAGAGATAAACTAAGGAACCAAGCTAAAGAGGAGCTCAAACTCCCTTTAGATGCTGCTGGAAAGGAGAACCTCGTAGCTACTTAATTCTGCATTAAAGGCCTTGAACAGAAAACCTCATATTCGCCACATGCACAAATAAACTATTCTTTAAAAGAAAGGAACAATTATAAACAGCAAAAAACATAGATGATAGAACAATATCTGATAAACAGCAATATCTTGATTAATCATATTTTTATGTATATGGTCTCCAAAATACTCAGGCTGATTTACAAAATCCACATGTAGCACAACCAAAAACATTACTGATCAAAAAATTAAAACAAGGGTCCCAGGTACATCAAATCTTGTATAATCATTCATTTATTTAATGCACTTTTGTTCCCAATTATGGTCAATTCATGACAATGCTCTCTACTTTGATTTCCATCCTTGGTCTCCAACTTTGACAGCTCTGATCCAACAATTCCAGGCTATATGACCTGGTTTGCCACACTAATAGCAACACACAAATTCTTCCTTGCTAACCTTTCCTTTACCATTCATATTACTTCATCATCTACGTCTCATACTTATGAAAACAAGTTTATAGATAATTAGGAACATGGACCTTTTGAGAAAACCTATAACGACATCATCAAGGGCTTTGTTGTGAAAGTACACGTCAAAACCATTCTAACAGTTTGTAAGACACCTATATGTGTCAAAATCCTCAAAAATACCGTTTTTTCTATATCTCATTGAGTGCCCCCATTGGTAGGGCCAGCCTAGCGTTAAATTAGCTCATTAAATAGTAAATTTTATTGACCAACGTAACAGTAGGCAGCGTCATTTAATGATTGAAAACCCTATAAATACCTTCACCAAATCTCATTAAATGCATCATTCCTCAAATACCTTTCTAATTTGACTTAAATTATCTTCGAGGACAAAAAGGGCAACTTGGAGGCCTACTATACACCTGATGTCAGTGTTGGCATCAGCAAAGGCTAGAGTGCTTCCCAAGGCATTGTTGACTTCTTTTGACCTTCCCTTGACTGATTTTCTTCCATTCACCGGTCAAATCCACTGTTGACTAAGATAATCTTAAGGTGCATGGAATGTTAAACCAAATATGACACAACTGCATTTACTGATGAGTATTGATTTTTGCAATTGATAATGATAAGGATGAAGTTACAAAATGTGGTTAAGCCGCCCAATAAATGAATTGCTGAGATTCATTGTCCTGAGATGAATCCCATGTTTCCTATATTTCTTCTTACGAGATGTGGCCCATTTAAGTATTATGTTTAGTTATCTGATATGGATTTGCTTGCCTGAAATTGAACTCTTTGTCCAAGATGGACTAAGCTCTATACTGAATTTCATTGAATAACTGGACTGAATTGTGACTAGACTGCTGTATTTGTTTGGGCTAGATAGAGATGATGGAAATGGTTGCAGTCCCAAATTTGAGGTGCCTCACAACGATGAATGTCAAGGGATGCCCCTCTTTAGATGTGGACTATATCATTTCCTTATCATTACGTACCAGAGGTTGAGGTAGTTATACCTACATGTTGCACTATATATTCTTGGTTAGTGGTTAATAATATACCACTACCATTTACAGAGTCAAATATTGGGTAAACTTTTAAATATTTTCATGCAACTTCACCCTACATTGGTATCATAGCATCCTTCCCATAGACTGTCTAGTTGGAAGCCCTTTGTTCTACTCCATTGGTAGAAGCAGAGGAATCAAACCGCATGGACTATAAGCATAGGGAAAGTATTATGAACGATGCACTAGCTATTCTAATGTCATTTTTCCTCCATCGGATGATGCCAACATTATTGTGAACGTAATGCTTCAATGGTTATGTTGAGATCTAGATGGTGTGCATATATTCATGGTACAAGAAGGCTTGCAACGCAGCATACGAGAATGAGCCAAGAAGCACACCACTAGAATGATACAAGAATGTGTATATGAGCAAAATCTGTTTATACGAACCAGCAAGTACAAGAATCAATTATAAGAGGGAGTATAAGTACAATCATAGTTTGCATAACCGAAACCGGCGAGTACTCGCCAAGGGGCAATTTTGGGTAACCGGTGATAACTCGATAGACTAGTCAAATAACTGGGAATAACCGACAAAGGCAAAAAATAATCAAATTTATCAAAAAACATTTGCACCAATAACCGGGATAGCCACCAATAACCGGGATAACCACCAATAACCGACAAGGGTTCAAAAACCAGCGATTTTTTTTTTTGCAGCGAGTTTGAGTGGCGGTTAACCGCCTGGGCTTTTTCCTGGCGAGTAACCGAGTAACTGGAGGTTACTCGCTGGTTATGCAATCTATGAGTACAATAATCATTACAAGATTTATACCGAGTACAAGAAAAAGAACCTCCAAAAATTTTGTTGAGTGAGCAAATATTTTATCACCGCAACTTTGTACGAGAATACAAGATGTTTTTTGGTACGTGACTAGCATATCTATACAAGAAAAGTCTACGACAAAAATAGAAATCTAAAGAACAAAAGTTCAACAAGATGCATGGGAAAAGGACAATACTTTTTTGTACCTGAGTAAGAAAGAGAAGATAAAGAAATTATACATGTCCACGAATGACCAAAAGCATGTCAATGGGTGATCCCGACAGTGACTCAATCTCACTGCATGACAGTTTGGGGTTATTTTCGGACTATTATGATTTTCGAAAAAAGTTCAACACAACATAAATGGCACTTTCTGGGTGTACAGAGTGTTTTCAGCATAGATTACATACTTGCCGGTTACTCGCCGGTCACTCGGGTAATTGTAGAAAATTTACCAAACCCATTAATCGCCACTCCTACTCGCCGGATTTCAGTTTTTTGGCTCCCAGCGAGTACTGTGCCAATACTCGTCGGGCCTCCAAATGCTGTCCAAACACTAGAAAAACAATTTTTTGTCTTATATATTCTAGATTATTGTGATTTGTACTTGTAGATTCTTGTATAAGTATCATTGTATCAGTTTGTTGTTGACAACATGACAATATCATAGTTGTACTCACATGATTATGCCATTTTGTACTTTATTTGTATTCAAATCTAATAGAAAACGGTTTCCCGATGTTTTATAGACTCATTTGATGCATTTTGCAACTTTAATTTCTATAAAATTTATGTTTTTTTGATAAATTTAAGCATTTTTTAAAATTGTTGGTTATTCCCGGTTAATCGACAACACATGTCGATTAATCATCAGTTTAAAAAAAATCCCCCTTGGCAAGTACTCGCCAGTTATGGCTATGTAAACTATGGTTTTCGGAGCTTGAAATGGGCTCACCACAAGGCTAAAGCCATGTGGGCCGAGGCCTAAAGCCATGTGGAATTTTCGATCATGAGTCAAGCTTTTCAAAAACACAAAAGGATCTGAAATCGGAGCATACCCCGAAACGTTATGAACCCGGCAAGGTCACCTACTCCAAATGGTTATCATTGGCAATTCTTATTTTAGCAATTTTTTTAATCTTAGGAGTTCTTTTATTTGCATGCCCATGAATGTTGAATGGCTATTATTAGCTTTATTTATCTTTAAAACAGATCCCTATTCTTATTTTCATTTAGCTATAAAATAAGGGGTTTGCCCCCATTGTAATTAGAGTGGATAACATACATCTCTTCCACAGAGATTGCTTTCTTTTTAGAAACTCTTATTATTTTGCAGTAAAGCTTTATTTTCTATTCTTGCAATTTGTTTAAACTCGGTAGAGAATAGATTTGTTACACGCTGTTTCCTAACAACTGATGTGTTGTCCTCCATGTTTAATCCTTATTTCAGATCCATGGTATTACAGCAAGTTTTGAAAATGCGTGTTCCATCGAATGAGGTCAGGATATTTGAAGCTTGGGTTGAAGACAAGAGATCCATCTAACCATCTTACTAATAGATGCAAGTGACCTCCGATGCAAGCAAGAGTAAGAATTGGTTCCTCAAACTCCATGAAGGCAGTTCTCAAGGAGGCTCTAGCAAAGCAAGGGGCTGAAATGATGACCCGATTCATGCATATTGATCTGGTGACTAGGAGGAACCCCATGGACAACTACACTTAACACATAAAATGGGTCATTGTGGAAGCATATATGCAATGAAAGAGGACGAAGGATATATCAGTGTTCAATGAGACGAGGAAAGAGACCATATGAATATGGACATCAAACTAGAACTGAGTTGCAAAATTATTCTATGCAATAGTTTTGTATAATGATCCGAGAGGTCGGATGTGTTGTGATGTCTACCCACTATTGTACTTCCTAGTCTATCTTTGTTCTTACAAAGAATATAAGAATGTAATAACATACAAGTCAAGTAGATGTAGTGTCAATTGAATCGTTTCAAGAGTTAGTGACAATAACTAATCATTATTTTGTTATCCTCTGGTAATGCCACTAAGCGGTTGGACGGAACAACTTGGACATTTTTAGAGTTGTGTAGCATCAACAAAGAGGAGTTAGGACTTCGTTGTATAAACACATACTAGGGATGATCCCGAAATTGTTGGTGAAGATGGCACGACACGGTGTACCATTGAGACAGTGCAAGTCTTTCAAAGGCCCAAACCCTTCTAGGTCACATATTCTCTAGCAAATGCCAAGTATGTCAGTAGCTTTAGAAAAGAAGACCTTCCAAGGATTAACACCCTTAAAGGTACAAGTTTATTTTGACATTCTGATGTTTGAAGGTAAAATAGAAGCAAATGCCCTTGAGAATTGGATTATAAAATTAAAATCATATTTTTTGTAAATACTTATTCAAGTTCAAGGAAAATAATGTTTGTCTTGCTAAAAGTTGAACCCCAAGTATAACAATGGTTGGAGGCTTCTAAAGAATATGCAAATGATGAATTTACAATCATCACAAGTCCCTCCTAGAGTGACTTCGTTGATGCTATTACAAATGAGTATTGTCCAGAAGATGCCTATGAAAAGAACTACATCCAATGGCAACTACTATGACAAAAGGACTAATGTGTACAAGACTATATGAACACCTTCCACATTGTATCAATGAAACTCGACATCAAGGATTTTTAAAAGCATAAGAACTCTAAACTACAAAAGGGGTTTACATCAATATATCCAGACGGAGATGGGATTCCTAGTTGTTGAAACAATGGGAGCAACCCAATGGTATACAATCAAAATTGAGAAGTTCAAACAGAAAGGGAAATTTCTTGCAGAAAAGCAAGCACAATCAAATGATAGAGGCAACTCCCAAGTATTGAAGCAAGCAATAGACCTAAGAGGCCCCACCACAGAAGCAAAACTCAAGGTTTCTAGTCTTAAGGTTTTCTCTGAGAAATTCCACAGATAAACCTCTCCAAAGGCTGACTAGGAATAGTGCGAAAACCATAGGAGTACGACGCACTCCATAGACAAATGTCGTTTCAAGAGGGCATTTTTTTACCAAGACACATGAAATTGATCGATACAAACATTTGAGGAGGAGCATTCCTTTCATTCAACCAACACAAGTAAGCAAATTATGGATTATGACCCCATTTCCGTTGTTGATACAATGCAAGTTGCAAAATCATCATCTGAGGAAGAAGCAACTCTTTTTCCTTCACAAATGTGGTTGTAAGGGCAAGCTCTGCACTCAATCGTGGACAACAAAAGTGATCAATTTGAATTTTGTTGAAACTATTTGAAAGATGAAACTAAAAACCACACCTCACCTGCAGCCATACTCCATCGGATGGTTGTACCAAGGTAGATATATTCGTGTCAGTCAACAGTGTCTTCTACCCTACGCAATCAAGCCATTCAAAGATGAGGTGTTGTGTGATGGGGCACTCATAGAGGTTTGCAACATTTTGCTTGGGCATCCATACATGTGGATACGAGATGGAGTCTACAGTTTAAGACCCACAACATCATCATCACATAGGGAAAGTAATCCTACATGATCCTTGAGGTCCCCCCTAAGAAAACAGTGGCCTTGATTAGCACAAAGCAATGTAGGCGTGTGATTGGTCACACAAGAAAGTTAGTGATAATGTTGATCAAGCTAAAGAGCATTCAGCAGATCACTGTAACCACGTTGGCCACTAAATAGAATCTGACTATAAAACAACAATGTTGGGATTAGTATTACACCATAGTGTAATACGAATATTTGATGAAATAAAAAATGTTTGATTTGGGATAGGTTAAAATAACTATTATTTAAACCTAATTAGTTGGGTTGTGGGTTGGTTGTTGTAACATCCACGTAGATAGAAATTGTTGAGAGATGACTGCCTGATGATAGGATTTGTTGAAATAAGTATCCTAGAAAATAGGAATCACAACAAAAAATGTCAATTGTATAAATATCTCTTCCAAGTTAGAATAAAATAATGATAGGCATCTAATATTTTTTAACATTTTGGTATTAGAGCAATCCGAGAGCCTATGAGAGCTTGAGAGAACTGTAGAGAGCTATGGTGGTGACAATAGGTGTGAGGTGTTTTGAAGCAGTTTGTGTGGCATATTAAGTTGTTGAGTAGTTCGAGGACCATCAGTGGGGATTCTTTGGTATTTTTGACACTTCGAAAAGGATTTGTGTACAATATGAACTGTGTGGGGGATTGGGAATGAATTTGCCAAATCGACATGGCAACCCTGACTGTAGCTATGGATATTTTGAGGTTAATGCAATGATTGTGAGGATTTTCTAGAAGATCCTGAACTGTTCTAAAAAGATCTTTAGAGATATGAACATATTGTTAGATTCTATTCATTAGGAGCATTATTTGTTGAGAAGCACTAAGCATGTGAAATACCCTGTGAAGCATTTAGCAAAGGCATTTAGAGTAAACAGAAGCAACATTAAATATAAAAACATATATAAATTACAACAGCTAAACTCCCTCCATGCTCCTATGCAGTCCTTTTCTGAAAGTTAAATTCTCTCATCTCTACATCTATCTCATTAGCGCAATATAATTTTCTGAAAGTTCCAGCCTTGAAAGTAAGATGAGTTGAGGACTTGGAGCTCTGCAAATGGGAAAATGAAAAGTCTTCTCCATTAAAGATGCTCCAAGCTCCTCGCTGCTGTCCTTTGTCCCCTTCGCCACCTTGGCCCTCTTTTGATTGTCATTGCTTGGTTTAGCTGTTTATGGTCCCTTGGTTGTGGTAATGTCCCTTGATAGTCTTTGATTTGGCTCCATGTTAGGTTTTTTGGCCTTTTTGATTTTTATTACTTTGTGTTTTGTTGTTTGCCTTGGTTTATGTGTGCTTAGGAAGGATACTTTTTTTATAGAGAGTTGTGGGTAATTTAATTTCTCCTCTCTCCCCCCCCCCCACACACACACCCGCTTTATGGAGATCGATGATGACAGCACTCGAGCTCATGCAAGCAGTTGGAAGAGTTTGAACAATGGAGACTGCACTGATGAAGCCGGAGAGAATAAGGTCCCTATTAAAAGATGCTCTCACAAAATCTATCATCCAGCTTTGGAAATCCATGCACTCAGTGAGAAAGAAGGAATTAGAAATCTATTTAGTGAGGTCCTGCGGGTTGAAGAAAACCCTAGTATTTTGGAAGGAGTAGCATTCAACTTTGATGGCTTCGGCTTGAAAGAAGGTAGAGGAGATAGACAAAACTGCAAACAAATCAGTAAGTCCCCTACCCTTCTAAAAACCCTAACCTTATCTCCCAATGAAGCAATGGAAAAAGACTTGCTATTGGAAGAAAATTGGCTTAGGAATTTTGGGATTTTTTGTGTGTTTGAATAGAGATTTTATTCCTTCTATGAATTTCTTTGATAATTGGCCGAACTCTGTTTGGGGTAAAAAGATGGGTATGTATGTAAGTTTCTGCAGAATGATGCAGAAAGGGGTTTTCATAGTGCTTTATAAAAATTCTAACATGCAAAGTAGAGCTATTAGTAAACCCATGTGGAATGTTGGCCAATCTGTGTTTAGGGCTATACCATGGAACCCTAGCCTTATCTCCCAATGAAGCAATGGAAAAAGCCCTGCAATTGGAAGAAATTTGGCTCAAGAATATTGGGATTTTTTTGTGTTTAAATAGAGATTTTATTCCTTCTAGGAATTTCTTTGATAATTGGCCGAACTCTATTTGGGGTAAAAAGATAGGTATGTATGTAAGTTTTTGCAGAATGATGCAGAAAGTGGTTTTCATGGTGCTTTTCAAAAATTCTAACATGCAAAGGAGAGCTATTAGTAAACCCATGTGGAATGTTGGCTAGTTTGTGTTTAGCGCTATACCATGGAACCCTAATCTTGATTGTAACGATATCATCTTTAAAATTTCCCCGAAATGGATTAATATAATGAATGTTTCTATTCAAATATGGAATTTTCTCCCCCAAGCACTCAAACCACTGGGGACAGTTTGAAGGATTGAAGACAATAGATCTCTAGCCCATACGCATGCGAGTGTTCTAATCTCCTTGGAGCCATTTGATGTTTTTCCTGGAACCTTAGTCTTCAAAATCAAAGATTGGTCTTTCCCATGTCCTATTTATGCCCTAGGAGGCCTAAATACCTATTTTTTTGTAAAAAAGATGGACATCAAAAAAAGAACTACCCTTTGTTAAATGAGAAACCTAATACGATTCTAAATGAAAAGAAATTGGCTCCACATAATTTCTAGGTTGAGTCTGGAAGTGATTCGATTTTAACCAAGTCTAAGGTGGTGATGATAGATAACCCGCAGTATGAATCTAATAAAGAAAAAGAAAATGCTGTAAATCCTTCAAGGATAGCCCCTAAGGTCTCATGTGGGCCCATTTCAGAGAAATTGTTGAGGAATCTCCCTCTCTTGAATCTTCCCTTGAACCCTTGGCTTCGTCCTAGGAAGATTGCCATAAGAATGATATGGTTGATAACAATCCTCCACTTGAAAAAAGGCTTTATCATGAGTATGTTGTCATTCTTGTTGATCCTCAGGCAACAGAGATCTCTACCCCTGGTCCCTTGTCCATCCCTATTGCTAGGCCCTCTGTTGAGCAAGGTGTTTCTATGGACATTTCACCTTTACCAGATGGGACCCCTGAGAATCAATTGCCTTTTTTCTGAGATTGCTCCTCTAGCCCAGCTCACTAGTATTAATCAGAAGCCTAAAGCAAAGTCTAAAATTCGGAGTAAGAAGCTTAAAACAAAGAATTCTTGCTCCAATATGCAAAGTTCTGATTCACCAGATGAGGGGAAAAGATTTAAAGGAACTTTAAAGTTCTCATTTCAATCTTGAAGACTCAAATAAGAACTTAAGAATAAAGAAAATAAAGTCCCTCAGTGTTTCACTAGGCTTTACCAGAATAAAGGGGGATTTAAGTCCCTAGGGCAGGGCAAATAATTTTTCCTTTTCTCCGTGAGAATGGTCTGTTGGAATGTTAAAGGTCTTGAAACGCTTGATAGAAGGCCCATTGTCAAGCAGTTCTGGTATTCGAGAGAGCAGATTGATTTTCATTTGCAGCAAGAAGTTAAGGAGACTGCACCCACATTGGATTTGGTATTGAATTTTGTCTCGTCAAATTGTGTTCACTTTTCTACTAACCACCCTAGAGGTAAAGGGGGAGCCTCTATTCTCATCAATCCTGAGTGGGCAAACACAGTTATTGATCATGGATGCTCTCCTTGCCAAAGAGTTGTCTGGGTGGTCTGCAATTAGCAATCTCAGACCTTTGCGATCTATAAAGTCTATGCCCCCAATGACTACAAAGGAAGAACTGAGCTTTGGAGTTGAATTGCTTCTAATCTTAAGAATCTCCCTTGGATTGTGGGTGGTGATTTTAACATGATTGAGGAAAGAGAAGATAAGCAAGGTGGTGAACCCCTCTCATGGAAAGGTAACGAGCTCTTCTTCTAGTCAAAATTGAAGTGTATCCATAAGCTCAAGGATCCCCTTGGCAAATCTAAATCTTCTAGCAAAGGGGTTTGGTTTATTTGGTGTAACAACCACAGCAAGAGTAAAAGAGTCTATTCTAGACTAGATAGGTTTTACTTGCACAAAAACTTTTTTAGCCTTCAGCAAGGCTCTAGGAGAAATTTAGTCAATGTCCTTCCCTTTACTATCTTTGACCATCACCCCATTGAAATCATTGCTTCTCTTAAATATGAGGGTGAAAGTAATAAAGACAAGTGGAAAGGCCTGTATAAGCTCAATGTTTCTCACTTGCATGATAGAGAGTGTAAAGAGGGTATCCAAACTTTCTAGAACATTGCTAAAACAATGAGTAACTCTTCTTCCAGATTGATACCTGGAACAATTGTATGGATCTGAGCAAACAGTTTATGAGAAGTTACGATCAAGTCAAGGCTAAAGGAAGGAGAATTTTTTTCAGAGACTCCCAAGAACAGTTGATTCTAGTTGAAAATGCTTTTTAGGGTGACCCTTCCAATGATGATCGTTTGAGTAGATTGGTGACCCTCAAGCACAATATTAGAATGACATAGTAGTATATTTCTAGAGGGGCTCAAATCAAATCTAGAGTTAACTGGCTAAAAATGTGGGATAAAGGCACTACATATTTTTTCAGTTTGCTCAACGCTGAACATAGTAGGCAAAAATTCAATTTCTTGACATTGGGGGTGTATCTACAGATATATTAGTGAAATTAAAAATGCCTTCTTTGCATTCTATTCCCAGTTGTTCTTCTCATATGGATCCAATCAACAAATTGAGATGAGTAGAAAGATCTACTCTAATAGCAATCCTAAAAAATCTCTTCAGGAAAGCAGCTTTCCTTAACAGTGACTTCTCTCTAGATGAAGTTTCGAGTGCCAATGATACTCTTAAGAATGATAAGGCTCCTAGGATTGATGGTTTCCTAGCAAAATTTTATAAGTGTAATAAAGAATGGATTGCCAAGGAGTGCCTTAATGTCTATAGCGAGGCTGTGGGCACTGGTTCTCTAGGTCCTGACATCAACAGAGGTGTGGTTAAGCTTATCCCTAAAGAAGGGGATCAATCTTACATCAGAAACTAGAGACTGATTACCCTTCTAAATGTTTCTTACAAAATCTTTGCAAAGATGCTTGCAAGGAGAGTCTCTTCTCTACTACCCCATATTATCTCTGACACCCAAACAAGGTTTGTGGAAGGAAGATACATCCTTGACAACATTTTGTCCAGCGGGGAAGGCATGCAATGGGCCCAGGACTCTAATCAAAATGTGGGAATAATCCTCCTTGAATTTAAAAAGGCTTATGACAAAATCGAGTGGCCGTTTACTAACACTATGCTCCATGCTTTTGGTTTTCAAGATAAGTTCTGCAAAATGGTCAATGTTTTGTTCAAAGATGCTTCAGCAGTGATTGAAGTTAATGGCACCCTTACTAAACCTATCAAGATGGAATGCTCTTTTAGGCAAAGGGTGTCCTCTAGCCCCTTCCCTATTTGTGATTGTTGTTGATGCTCTCCATTACTTACTAAGGGATGCCTCCTTAGTTCCAACTATGAGAGGCCTTTCTTTACCTAACAAGTTTGAGCTCTTGGATGTGTTATTTGCAGATGATACTACTATCCTCCCAATCTTGTAAAAAGGAAATCTTCAGCAGATCACCTCTAGACTAGAAGTGTATTGCTCTGCCTCTAGCTCTCGAGTTGCTTACCACTTGTGGCCGAAACCGTCCATTGGGAGGGTGGAAAGGCGTGAAGAACTGGTCCCACTCCCTTTCAAAGAGGAAAGGGAGTCCCTTCGGGAAAAGTTGTATGCGCATAAAGGCCCGGGGCCGTTATTATTCCTACTTCCTAACTTTAGTGTTCCTTATTCGCCTGGAGTGAGAAAATGGTGCAAGAAGAACGAGCTTTGTATTTCAAAGATAGATAGGGAGTTGTACTTGATGGAAGTGTATGGTGGGAGGGATTATTATATAGAGAATATAGAGACGTTGGTGGAGGGTAGGTTAGGTGAGGGTTTTGTGAAGGGATTGAAATAGATCTGTTATAGGTTTGGGGGGAAGCAGTGAGGGCATCGCGAAAGGGTCTCCCTAGATAGTAGCAAGTTATGTCATTTTTTAGGGGAGGGATCCATTTTTTTCGGATATGCCTTCCTAGAGACCTAAGAAGTGTAGTTGTAGTTTGGGGGGCATACCAATACGGGGGAGGGGGACGGAGGGAGGCAGCGGGGGGGCACGTTGCTTTTTAGGGGTTAGGGTGAGATATGGGGGGGAACCATTCATCACTAGGGTATGTGATGAAGTTGTTATTGGGGGGTCTCCATTTGTTTTTCAGGGGTGTAAGGCTGAGGGTTAGGGGAGGAATGTGCATAAGCAAGGAGGAGATTAATCCATTTGTTTTTTCGGGGTTGGATTGCTTTTTGGGGTCTTTCAAGTGGGGAGGATATTAACCCCACCCACCCAACCCGAGTTGGCCCGTACAGGGAGGTAGGTCTCTACCAACAGATTAGTCTACACGTAGTCTATCGCACCCTGGAGTCGCTAGAACACCTCACAAAGGGCCTTCTGGCTACAAGATAGATATATAGGAGGTCCCTTTGCCCTCGTGCGATGGAGGAACCCAAGCAAAACCTAAACTTGAAAGCAAGGCAAACACGAGATGAGAAGGGGTAGGGTGGAGTGCAAACACCACTTGCCATGCTTAAGGCTGACTGCCTTCTAACCCGTCGCCCCTAGCATATCACTCCCTAGCGGTTGCTTGCCTTCCTATACCGATCAACCCCTAGCCTATCACTTCACTTGATACCATCCGCCCCTAGCCTATCGCTTTGCCCATAGCTGCAAGCCCACTCAACCCCACCAGGCCGAACCCAAGCCCATAGTTTATCACTTCGCTTGATGAACCCAAGCTGGCCCAAGTCGAGCCCGAGCTGGGGTGGGTGGGGTGCGAACCCCACTGTATCTGGGGTAGGTGGGGATGGGTGGGGTTCCAAGCCACTAACCCGAGCAGGGCCAAGCCCATGGGTAGGAGGGGTGCCCAAGCCGACTGTCTCCATGAGGAGACCACCCGAAGAGGTCTCATAATACATATAACAACCTTGTGTTTTGAGTTGAAGAGAAAATGAGTTGTTGATGAGTGTACTCACTTCGTTCCTATCAAGATAGATGCTCACTTCATTCGATCTGATCTCCCTTCGTTTGTGTCAACCTCACCTCAAATGCTCACTTCACTTGATCTGACCTCACGTCGTTCGATTCCATAACAATGAAAACTAACAAAAGTCTTTTTGTATAATTGGTTGGAATGAAAACCATCATGATTGGCTGCTTGAGTTTGGATGGGCTTGGAAAGGTCCCAAGCATTTGGTCAGATATTTGGGGATCCCCTTCTCTCTATCTCCTTTTAAATAAATGTGGGACTGGCTATATGTGAAGATAAACAATAAAATTGGGAAATGGAATGGACATTTGCTTTCCCTGCTTGGCAAAGTACAAGTTTGTCAAAAAACCCTCTCTTCCTACAACATTTATTACTCATCCTGTTGGCTGTTCAATAGGACACACTTTAACAAGCTTCATAAGATTATTAGGGATTTCTTGTGCTCTGATGGAAAAGGGAACAAGAAACAGCATGCTATTGCATGGGACATTTGTTGCTAGCCTAAGGCAATTGATGGGTTAGGCCTATAGGATTTAAGACTTCAAGGTATTAATTTTGCTGTTAAATGATCATTAGAGCCCTCGAAAGTCTTGGTTCGTAACAACATGGTTAGTGGTTATCCTAAAAGAAAGTAGCAGTGGCATGTATCCATATCACCATCCTAGAGCATAGAAGAAAGAAATGAAGAGTGTCATCTTGCACGATTTTGATCTTCTAGTTCGATCCTTTTCTGTTAAAGTGGTTGGTTCTTCTATCAACAATCAATTTGGAATGCTTGGGAAAGTGTTAAGCATCTGGTTGTGTTGAAATCCATTTTCAATGGCCTGGGGTCGAGGTGCCAAGGATATAGATCTTTGTGGTGGAACCTGAAGGTCAACAATTGCCCTTTGGCCATGACTAGAGGATGCTCTGCTCTTGTGTGGCATTCTAAGGGCTTAAAAACTTTTAGTGAACTCTTTTCGTAAGGAAAGTGGGCCTCGCGGGGAGAGATTAGACAAAGTTCAAATTTCGTCTACTCAAACCCTGTACTTTACTTAATAAAGTCTTGCTTAACAACAATTCAGTTTCCATTTTTGGGGGGGAGAAGGAATTCTGGGAAAGCATCAAGTGGCTAAATGGACCTCCATTTGAGGAATTTTCTTCTAAAATGTTATATCACAAGCTCTTTTTCACTAAAATTACTTTCCTTAGGCTTAATAATAAATGGAATGTCTGTGAACCCTTTTATATCTGGAAATAGAGGTTTGATGTTATTTGGTCTACATGTTTGGAACCTAAGAAGCGTTGTTTTAGGTGGCTGCTTCTTCATAATAAGTTTGTTGTGGGTGATGTTTTAGCTAGGTCTGGTTTTGGTAGCCTGTGTTGTACTTTGTGTGGTGACACTGAAAGTATTGAGCATTTCTTCTTTACTTGCCCTTTTGTTGTTTGTGTGTGGAAGAATTGTTTGAATGCTTGGTCAAATGTTTTCTCATGTGACATCAAATGGATCAATGTGGCTTTTGGTTATGCGACTTCCAAAAATAAAAACCATATTTTCTTTCAAAAGCTATTGCTAGTGTTTTCAACTAAGATTTTGTGGTTTCTTTGGAAGCAAAGGAATTTAGATGCTTTTTAGTTTAAGGGTAGAGTACTTGCTAACTTCTCGATAGAAGTTATTGTGAGAATTGTTGTGCAGATTTATCTTCAGCTGAAGGTTCCACAAGCAGAAATGGAGAAGTTTCTGAGATCCAAGATGATGAAGATAACGTCTAATTTTCTATTGGTCATAGGGGGATTTCCTAGAATGGGCCCTCCACCAGACTGGGGAACCTTGCATGGGACTGCAGCAGATGTTATGATATCAGAATATGAGTGGGAGACTATGAACGATGCCTATTTTGAACAGGCCTCTGATCCTAACCTTGTAGAAGGGTATTCCTTTTCAAAAAATGAGAACGAAAGCAATGATGAACTCCTCACTGTACTGAAATCCTCTCGCCATCACTTTCAACAAGAGAAGTTGGCAGCTGAGAATAAAGATAAGGCTTCCTTATGTACTGGTAGCTCACAATCTTCTGAACCTGTTGGTGAAATTATTGTCGAAGGTTATGTGGGTGTGCTTCAAAATGGTCTTGAACAGTTAATTGAAACAAATGTGAATAATCTTATGGGCATGATTCAAAACTTCATGGAATATGGGAATGAGTGATAGGAACAGACTGCTGAACCAAATTCAGGCCTCAAGGTTTAGCAACCTGATCTTTCAGGTTGAGATCGGAAGGGACCTGATGGAGCAGTTAAGAGACCTGAGAAGTATGCTAAGGGACCTGGGCCTCTTGGAAAGGGACCTGATAATGTTGGGCAGAACTCTGACAAGGATGATACTGTTGGCAAAGATCAGCTGAGTCATGCTGCTTGAGTACTATTAGCTGTTGGACCTGAATTGGTCCTTTTGGGGGGTGGTGTTTTGTTGGTTGTTTTGGCCTATTTTTATATTGCAAGTGTTGTGTAATACTTGACTGGTTCTTGATACTCTCTTTGGGGCTTGATTTGGCCCGTATATGGTTTCTTTACTCCTTTTTGTGCGTCCTCTAGACGCTTTGACTTGTGTTAACGCTCTTACAATATAAAAAAAAAAAATCAACCTTATTCTGGTTGCTTTCATGTAACATGTTTGCTTTCATACTTACTACATTACTAAGCGTAAAACTCTTACTCCATCAAACAACACAAAATCTACTTGACTGACATGAACAACTTCGACCTTCCACGGGGGCTTGGACATCCATAAAGAGGCACTTTTAGGAATGAGGCACATGTGAAAGTGTGGCGTTAAAGTCTGAGAGTTGTGTATTTTTTAGAGCAGTCAAATCCGCATGATAAGCTTTTGTTGAAGCACCAACTAGTCCTTGAGGTATTACCGTGCAAAAAACAACTTTTCATAGTGTTAACTAGAATTGATCAGCTTGGGAAGAAAAAATGGTGTTTTGACGTGATTTGGGCATGAAGCTGAAATTCATTCGCCGTAAATTTGGATGTGGCCAGACGTTGTGAGAGTTTAAAAGGAAAAATTGCAGCCAAGCAAGTGGGAGCCTTTTATAAAACTTTATTATAAAGTTCTATTTTATATAAAAAGTTTGGGTTCTTTTTTTTCTTAAAGTTTATATGGTAAATTAAATAAATTAGATTTGTCTTGATTTTTGTGTGCACATTGTAACATTTGCAGTATGTACTTCTTGTTAGACTAATCTAAGTCCAACCACAGTATATCATGACATTTGGCATTGAATTATAAGTATGATTCGTGGTTATTTAACTTTCTTTTTTTTAATTCTACATAATATGTAGTTAATTTTGCTTATTTGGCTATATTTTTAATATATTTTTTTATGGCTGTACTCAAAATCGTATCCAAAGCTAAACAAAATCGCCGTACCAGCATACCCGATTCTCTATACCTGTATTTGTACCCAAAACAAATCAGCTACTTAGGAGATAACAAGAAAGACAGTAAAATCAATGTTAATGCAAAATCAAGACAGTTTACCAACATGTTTTGGAATTGCTACGTTCAATTTTTAGTATTAAAAAAAAACTAGAAAAACCTTCTCATTTTGCTAATAGATGATGGGAAAAAAAATCCATTTAAAGGAAAATCAAACTACTAATACCTGAGAACATCAACTGTAACAACTTCTGAAGTAACAAGGCCATCACCAGTATTGCCACTGTAACTATAAGTGCCATTCAAGTTAGAAAAATCATCATTATCTGCAAACAGGAAAAAACGAGAGAAAAACAATTTAAAAAAGTTCCGTTTATAAATTTTCAATCCCACATTACTGAATTTTTCCAAAAACAAAATGACAGCATAGATGAATGCATTACTAAAAATCATAGCACATTTGCCCCATGGGCCTGTTGTCTTGGTCATGGAATAAAGAGCACAAAAAATATTGCCCAGTATACCATAAGAATACACATAAATAAATAGTGTGCAAAAACTTAAACGAACATGAGCATAAAATTAATTATGTTTTTCTTAGAATGGGACCTTCCCGAATTGGATGAATGTACTAGTAAAGCATGTCAACAAATCAAAATGCTCAAATATTTAAAATAAATATGATTAAAGCCGTACATAAGAACCCTCAAATACTCATTAGCTTCATTAAAGTTTTGGTTTCCTAACAATACATAAGCATCAATACATCAAGTAAAAATTATGTAATTGCATAAAATAAATAATGGCAATTGCCAAATTATTAATTTCAGTGTAGAGTTCTTCACTACAAATCATGATAAAAAATAATCATTTCCATGTCGTGGTCTTTGAACAAATAAAACTTTAACATGTCAAAATGTCTTCAAAAGCCTTAAAAGGTTGCCAAATCTTTCCATTTTATAAAATAATGTGGTAAGTTAAACAAATAGGGTGCATGTCCAAAATTAACTCTATGGAAAGTTGCCCTGATGCTCTAATGCCCATTCCTGTCCATCCTTCAAACCAGTGCAAACAAGTCTCGACAATCTGTTCCAGCTCACCCCAAACAGCCCAAGGCTGATTGGCCCTTAGGATTTTTTACAATAGGAGGCCATGACCTCCTAGCCCTTGTCCAATGGGTATCTCCCACTGTCAAACCTCCAAGCCCTTTGCCACTTGCCTTTTCGAAAAGCTTTAAAGGCTAGTGATAGATGGGTTAAAAATAAATTTAGTTTTTTACTCCCAGAAAAAGCAACTACAGTTAGATCTGCACCAACATGGGATGAAGACCCATACACTAAAGATGTACGTGAAGAAGAAATTTATGATGCAGAAATCAAAGCTTCTAAATGGGAATCTCCTCAATATAGAATGAAATGGGGAGAAGTATCTAATTGGGAAGAAGGAATTCATCCTTCAAGACAACACCCAGAATGCTCAGATCCTACCAAATGCAGACTGGTATGTTCAACCTCTCTTGTGCCTATAGAACCAAACCCTGCACATATTGCCTAGCGCATAAATGGCAGGTATGCTCAATTTGTTTCAATCCAAATCAATAATAAGCAGATAAATGCTTAGGTAGATATTGGTGCATCTCTTTCTTTCTGTAAGACAGTTGTATTAGATGATTGGGAAGAATTAGACAAACAACATGATTATAAGTCCCTATATATTCAAGGGAATGGGTTTACTTGTATTAAATATAAACCTCAGGAACCCATGATCATTCAAGATAGGACCTTCTACTATGATTTCTTTGCTCATAATCAGTTGTCTGTAAACTGCCTACTAGGAAGAGCCTTTATTGACCAATATACTCCTTATGGAAGCACCCTGAAAAGTGTTTTGTTCGCCATTAATGGAGAAAGAATTAGAGCTTTTAGGCTAGTGTATGCCACTGAACAATATCCTAGTAGTAAACCTCTTATTCAGAAACCTAATAATCTTGTCCTTTAGAAAATTGAAATAGCACAGAGAATAAAAGATGTTTGTTCCAATGACTCGTAGAAATTCCGGAACAAATATATGCCTACGATGGAAATAAACTTGCTAGAAGGAAAACAATTGAAGATTGGAAAGAAGATTCCAACCCCAGCTCATGATTACTAGGTCATGAAAAGGTCATAAAAGAATTGTTGGATGTTGATTTCATACAACCAAGTACATCTCCTTACTGTTGTTGTGCTTTTATGGTTAATAAACATTCTGAGCAAAACAAGGGAAAAAAGAGAATGGTTATCAATTACAAATCATTAAATGCCATTACTTTCCCATATCCATATCTCCATCTTGATAAATCATATTTGTTACAAAAAGTTGCAAGCTGTAAATACTTTTCTCAATTTCACTACAAATCGGGATTTTACCTAATCAGAGTTACAGAGGAAGATCGGCCAAAGACAAGTTTTAGTTGTCCATTTAGACACTATCAACAGACAGTCATGTCATTTGGTCTCATGAATGCTCCTTACTTTCAGAGTTTCATGGATAAAATATTTACAGGTATGTCAAATTTCCTCTGTGTTTATATTGATGATATTTTAATTTTCAATTAGAAACTTGAAGACCACTTGCAACAGTTCGAGAAGTTTTATGACACTACTGTAAATGCTGGCATAGTTTTATCTGAAACCAAGATACAACTTTGTCAAACATATTGCAAGTTCCTTGGTATGAAAGTCAAAAATATTAAGTTAAAGGTCCAATGACATATCAAGGATAAAATTCTTGAATTCCTTGATAAATTAGAAAAGAAAAAACTTCAAGCTTTCTTGAGAATTCTCAATTATGTAAATAGTTTTTATGTTGATAGTGGTATTGATAGATTTCGTCTGCAAGAATTGCTTAAGAAGAATCATGGGAATTCTCAATTATGTAAATAGTTTTTATGTTGATAGTGGTATTGATAGATTTTGTATGCAAGAATTGTTTAAGAAGAATCATAAGTACGTATGAAATGATGAACATAGCAAAGCAGTCCAAACCATTAAAAAGAAAGTTGTTAATCTCCCAGAACTACATGTACCAAAGACAAAAAAAATTGTACTATATACTGATGCTTTTGACACTGCATGGATAGGAGTATTATGTTGTGTAGAAAATAACCAAGAGTTTGTGAATATGTTAGTGGAGTTTTCTCGGATGATGTCAAGAAATGGATTTCTTCAGACAAAGAAATCGATGTTGTAAAAAAATGTTTAGAAAAGTTCTCTCAAATTGATGCATTTAAAGCATTTTATAATCAAAACAAATTGTCCCTAATTTCTTACATTCAAAGAAAAAGGACAATGACAGAGAGGATGGAAGAGAGAAATATGTTCGCTAGGAATAATATTTTAACGGATTTAACTATATTGCTCAGCATGTTGCAGGTCAAGAAAATGTTGTTGCAGATTGGTTGAGTAGAAATCCTTCTCTTTCATGTATGGATCATCCTCAAGGTCCTCAAAGATCACAATTTTCCATCAATAAGGTAAATGTGTCAGGTTTGATGCTCTATCTTTACCAGTCCAAACAGAGACATTCAGATATGGTGTTATAGAAAGATATCATAGAATTTTCAGACATGTTGCTGAAGAGTCAATATTCTATTAAGCCTATAGTATTGAATCTTTTGGTCTTCATAATCATTTGGTTATTAAAAGGCTTAATTATGAGTTATTTGTTCAAAAATTTGATGATCTTGTTTACATACCTAATTATAGGTGGAGTATAAAGATTGAAGAACAGTTAAATGAATATTTGATAAGGTTTGTAAAATTATGTGGTCCTCCAATTCTTCAACTTCAAGGGCCACATCCAGATGAAAGGACAATTACTTGCATTGTAATATGAAGATTAGAATGGAATTTAGAAATGCAAATGTGCATGAACTCCCATAATACTCTTTGTACATCTTTTTGAGAATTACAATTTTTCTTCAAGATCACTTGTAAATTTAGGCCAATATCTACGAAAGACATTACAAGATTCCTATTTGAAGGACATGGGTCTAATCAATGGGACCCAAGGAGTTCATCATCTGATGATGATGACAAAAGATTGACACGTGGCCAAGATTTTATTGATTTAATCAATGATTTTACTCCATCAACATCTTCAAAATATGCATTTCTTTATTTACTACATTTCACTTTATGTCAATTTTGTACAATATTCCTTGTTAGTAGAGTTTATTTTTCTGAGTGGGAATCTCTTTATAGTTGTAAAGCTATCAAATGTGATGGATAATGTCAGCTAGTAAGATCCAATAATCCTCACTCCGTTGCTATAAATAAAGGACGAAGGAATTGTAGTAGGCATCTTGAAGTTCTATACTAAGTCAATCTAAGTAAGAGTCTAATAAGCTTGTAGAACTTTGTTGTCAGAGTTATTTTCAAAAATTAAGAAGCCATAGCCATTCGGCCATTCGCTTTGCCATTCTCTATAATTTCTTGGAGGGCAAGATGCTTACGCATAGGTTTACTTCTTTCAGAGGATCTTAGTCTGACAGCATAACATATAGAGAACATCAACGGAGGCTGACATCCGAATGGTTGTCTTCTTAATTTTTGAAAATAACTTTACAACAAAGTTCTTACAAGCTTATTAGACTCTTACTTGGATTGACTTAGTATAGAATTTCAAGATGCCAACTACACTTCCTTCGTCCTTTATTTATAGCAACGGAATGAGGATTATCGGATCTTACTGTTGGCATTGTCTATTACATCCGATGGCTTTACAGCGATAAACAGATTCCCACTCAGAAAATCAAACTCCACTAACAAGGAATATTGTACAAAATTGACATAGAGTGAAACGCACTAAATAAAGAGATGTGCATTATGAAGATGCTAATGAAGAAGAAACATTGATTAAATCAATAAAATCTCGACCACGTGTCAATCTTGTCATCGTTGGATGAGAATTAACTCCTTGGGTCCCATTGATTCGACCCATGTCCTTCAAACAAAAATATTTCAACTTCTCTTGTAAAGTCTTATGTAGATATTGGCCTAAATTTACAAGTGATCTTGAAGAAAAATTGCAATTCCCAAAAAGGTGTACGAAGAGTATTATGGGAGTTCATGCACATTTGCATTTCTAAATTCCATTCTAATCTTCATATTACAATGCAAGCAATTGTCCTTTCATCTGGATGTGGACCTTAAAGTCGAAGAATTGAAGGACCACATAATTTTACAAACCTTATCAAAAATTCATTTAATTGTTCTTCAATCTATATATTCCACCTATAATTAGGTATGTAAACAAGATCAACAAACTTTTGAACTAATAACTTAGAATTAAGTCTTTTAATAACCAAATGATTATGAAGACCAAAAGATTCAATACTACAGGGTTCAGAGGATATTAACTCTTGAGCAACATGCCTGGAAATTTTGTGATATCACTCTATAACACCATATCTGAATATTTTTGTCCGGACTGGCAGAGATGAGCATCAAACCTGACACATTTTACCTTATTAATGGAAAATTGTGGTCTTTGAGGACCTTGAGGATGATCCATACAGGAAACAAAAGGATTTATGCTTAACCAATCTACAACAAGATTTTCTTGACCTACTACAACACGCTAAGCAGTATAGTTAAATTTGTTAAAATATTATTGTCAGTGAACATATTTCCCTCTTCCATCATTTCTACCATGGTCCTTTTCTTTTAATGTAAGGAATCTGGTACAATCCGTTTTGATTATAAAATGCTTTAAATGCATCAATCTAATAGAAAAAAATAATAAACACTTTTTTACAAAATAGATTTCTTTCTCTGAAGAAATCCATTTCTTAACATCGTTTGAAAAAACACCACTAGCATATCCACAAACAAACTCTTGGTTATTTTCCACACAACATAATAGTCCTCCCCATGCAGTGTCAGAAGCATTAGTATTTAATACAAATTTTTATGTCTTTAGTATATGTAGTTTAGGGAGATTAGCAACCTTACTTTTAACGGTCTGACTTCTCTATTATGTTCATCATTTCATAGATACTTACGATTCTTCTTAAGTTTTCTTGGTCTGAACAACCTTAAATTGCGACCAATTGGTTCATCCTTGTCCACAACATCCCTATAAATTCATTCCTTCACAAAACTCGCAACTAGTCTTCAAGATATTTAAATCATGACTCTTGCACTGCACGTAAACACCTTCAAATCTACAATTCATACCTTAGCAATCTGCCTAGGGCTTCCTCGAACCTTGAACCTCTTCTTTGTCTCTTCCACACTTTGTATCCGACTAGGGCTTCCTCGAACTCCTACAACTTGATGTTTGTACCCTTCTCCTAGGGCTTCCTCAAACAATGGCTCTGATACCAATGTTAGCAAATATGAATGTTAAAAGAATGAAAAGAAATCAATAAGGCACACAACACACTTACACACTTGTGTGTTTGTCTCTTTATTAAGGAAAAAGTAGTTACAGCAATTGGGAAGGATGATAACCAACAATTAGTTAATGACTAACTAACAGCGAATTAATAATTTTAACATGTCAAAAAAGCTATTGTGAATGGGAGGGGATTCATACCAAGGGCTTACTTGTTCTCCAAGGTTTTACTTGCTGCTCTACAAGTGGTTCGAGCATTGAAAATGGGATTTTTCTAGCATGTTTTTTATTCTTCATGATATACAAGTTTGTTAGAAGTTGCTTTGACTTAACAACTTCCAATAAGAAAAATATTCATTTTAATTGATAAATAAGTTTGTTCTCATGTGAATACATTTGTCTTTCAGTTTCCTTCTGTAGACACTATGAATTATATAGCACCTCAGTCTTGTACAGTTGGCAAATACAAACGTTCGTTGTTTCTCTCAGTTCTAGAGCTTTTATGCTCTCTCTGTGCTTATTGCTTATCTCTTAGTCCGACCAATGCTATTATGATGACTAGGACATTCTATCTTGCCCAAAATGTTATAAACTTGCTTATCTTTAGTTTCTGCAAGTTCTGGACCTGCACCTGTTTTCCAATTGCGCGTACACTTGCATCTCAGTCAAATGCCTACATCGACGCAAGTGTCATATTCTGACACAAGAGTCTGATGCCCTAAAGTCATCCAATTTACAAACGAAACGTATTCCTATGGTCAGCCTAAGTGCTTCAATGTGAGATATTCTCCAAAAGGATTGGTATAAATACATGGTCAACCCTCATTCATTCCTCACCTAGCATAGACCAAAAAGCACTCAATCAAGTACTCAAGTGAGCAAAGTTTTTGTATTTTCTCTTATTTCCATATCGGTCATAAAGACAACATATCTACAAGTCTAAAGTACTGAAGGAGCATTCCATAAGGCCATATATGCTAAGTTACAAGCTAGGTCACTATTGTACTTGTTTATCACACATTGCATGATTCACATACAAGCCAACACTTAGAGAGAACTATATAAGTCTGAGGCCCTCTTTGGTGTATTGGTTATGTAGGCAATTCTTATTGACAAAGAGATCTTTGGGATAGCTCGACACCATGTGCCCACTAACCCATTTTTCTCATAGCCAATATGAAGATGAAAAACTAGGGTTTTGCTATTTGACAAGAAGCAACATTCCATGACTCAAATATGAATGCACTAGAGCGAAGGCAACACAGAACTTAGAAGCATCGAGGTGATTACATTCACTTTCAGCAGGTATTCCATACTGGACACCTTCATCCGAGATAGACAATAGCATTGATACAACCATCTCGATTTGACTCAAGTGTCCATGGCTACAGAAGTATGTTTTCCAGAATCAAGTGACTGATCCAGAATCTAGATCCAACCTACTTTTTGTGTGTTCCAGATCCGGATTTGTATTAGCATCAGAACCAACTAAGTAATCTTGTTTTCATTATCATTGCAATATCTAGCATAGTTGTGCTTTTCATTTTTAACATATCTCAGCATAATAAATTCAATATATGTTTTATCTAAGTTTTGCAAATTAATTGGTCTGTTTTAAGGATAGTCTACCATCCTTGTGCCCTAGGCTCTCTACCCCTTTAACCTTAGATTCCCCAATCTATATTTTAGAGTTGAACATTTGGTGAACCCGACCTCTAGTCCCTAAAACCCTAGATATTGATCTAGGGTTATTTACTGTTTTATGAATCCTGATTTCAAAGTGTTCAAAATTTAAAAATCGAAATTTCCCCATTTTCTTCAAATGTGCTTAATATGGATATTTCTCTTAGCTACTTCATTTTACAATACATCATGGTAGTTGTTACTTGTTATGTTTCATGTCTGATGAAATCAATTAAAATGAGTAACCAACTTGATCGATATAATAAGAGGGTTTCAAAACAAAATCAAAATGTAGACCCTCTTTACAACTCATATTGCAATAGTATTGACCCTCTTCCTCCTAACCCTAAGGAGGGTGATAGCTACCATCCCTCTAACCAGGTCCATGTTATCACTCCTTCAAGAAGTAAGGTAGGTGGTGTATATATGCATGTTAAGTCTGAGGTACCTAGGGTTTGTGCTTGTGAATCCTTAAAAGATAAAATCATCCTTATGAGAAAGTCAATAGAAGAGTGGCAAAATAATTTCATTTCAAAGATCATATTGTTAGAAAATTAGATTACATACCTACAGAATCCAACACATAATAGTGTTAATCATGTGTTTGCATCCCCATCTATCAATGTTTTGCCAAACAAAGTTTCACATCCAAATGAAACGCTACAACAGAATACATCTAAAACAAGTGATTCAAAAATTGACAAAAAGGCTACTAAGAGTCCAAGTGAAATCCTACGAGAAATGATTCGAGACAAAGTGATCAAATTACCTCTTTCACATCCTATAAGGCGATCCAAATACCGTTGTGCATATTATAGAATGCATCATACAAATTGTTGTTTTGCAATAAAGAACAAAATACAAAGTCACAAAGGTAGTGGTGATCATATCATTGATACATCAACCAAAAACACCACTCACATTATGAGTACCTCTCCTAAACTACAAATACAAAAACATCAAATGTCGTTACCAAAGAAAAATTCAAAGCAAACACAATTGAAAATATCAAAGTTAGAGCAAGAAAATGTTCAAAAAGACAAATCAGATCAAGAAAAAGATACAAATTTACCTCTCAATAATGATACTCAGTTTTCCAAACAATATGGTTTTGGAAAGAAATATATACAAAACTTTGATTATCATAGTCAAGGATTGGGAAAACATTCCCAAGACATCAATCATCTTATTTCCACATATGATCAAAATGACCATCAAGGCTTGGGCTATATTGGCAATACTAATGCAAATCATTCAAAGATACATTTGGCCAATGCAAAAGAACAAGAACCTACAAATGTGAACAAGTCAAAGAATAAAACACAGATAGAAAAGATACCATCACAAAAAGATCAATGGGCACATCAAATATTTAAACTAAGATTTCTAACAAAAGAAGTCAAAAGTCGAGAACCAATTGAAAAATCTAAGGTTCCAAAATGTGGTTACAAAGGAGGAAACTACAAGCCTTTCTTCAAATCAGGGCAAATTCACTGCTCATAAATGGTAAACAAATCTTCAAATGAACAGTTCAACAAGCTATGTTCTGATCCACTTGGTAACATACCACATAATCTACTCATACCTATAGAACTAGGTACCTATCGATTGAATCCATCACCAGTAAATGACAAACCAAATGCAGATAAATGCAAACCAAAGATACCAAGTACAAACTTATCAAAAGAACATGATACACTTTCTACTTTTGCTAGGCACACATGACACATTTAGTTTAGGCAATGTTATTCGTTTCCCACTACTCAGAGATTCTCATTCTCCTCTTGAAATCGTTTGGTAGCTTATACAATCTCCAAATATTCCAAAAAAGACTTCAAAAATCCAAAAATATGTTCAGCATTTACATGTTCTATTAGCTCTTTGACATATATGTTGTTGGTTCCATATTGGTAGATAGCATATCAGTATTTTTTATATACGCGTGTTTCACACATCTTTCGAGCGTGATACAGGCATACACAAATACATGATCTATGCACTTTTGGATGTTGGGCATTCTCTCTACTATGTCATGTGGACATTGGGAACATCCGCTTCTTTGATCACGATACATCCCGATTATCATTCTATGATCATTTTTCATTATCATGTTTGAGCTTATATACTTACACATGCTTTTATCCATGCTTATAGCTTCTGCAGTGTACTTGATTGCTATGTACTTACTATTTTTTGCTAACACATATGATCTATGGACTAATATGGTATGTTTATGTTATATGCTTATGTTTACAATCATGCACTTCCTTGAGTGTCTTTCTACTATTGTCTTACTTGTTTGAGCATTTGATATGCTTCATTGTTTGCAACCCCCATGCCTTTGTTTGCCTTTTTGACATTTAAATATGTCATTGCTTGTTGTATGTTGATATTTTAAGTATCATTCTTGATTTTTTAGATATTTAACTAAGTCATGTCCCTTTGATTGTGCAGCATTTGAGCATGCCCCTTGCTTGAGGTCTCCTTAGACCATTGTCCTTTGACTTAATTTTGAGCGCTTTGTGTGTGCTTGGTTGCTTGTTGAGCTTGTACTGTTACTATCTAGGCATTGCCATGATCTATATCATGCATCTTAGGACTTGGTGTGATCACATTCTGCGTGCTTCAATGGTATATCTACGTAGACATGTTCCCTCTATATGCTACATGGTACATTCACAGTTTACATATTTATCTTATTCTTTTGATGTAATGTAACTAGCAGTTAATACTTCCCCTCACCTCAAAAGGGGGGGCATATTAGTGGCGGTATGCCATAGAGGCATGAGTTCCACATTTTTTCAAAGATTTAGATATACAGTGCGGGTATGTTTTGAAAACATGTTCTCTACACTTACACCAGTTCACAGATCTAGAATGCAACAGCGGCATGTTTAGAAAACATGTTCTCCACTTTTGTCACAAATTTAGGTTCAATAGGGGCATGTTTTGGAAACATGTTCTTCATACTTATTCAGTATGCAACATACCCAGATTATAGTGGAGGCATGTTTTGGAAACATGTCCACATTGGCACTTACACCAGTTCTCAAATTCAGATTGCAATGGGAGCATGTTTTGGAAACATGTTCTCCATACATATACACCAATTTTCAAATTCATATTATAATGAGGGCATGGTTTGGAAACATGTTCTCCACACATAGTTTCAAATTGGCCAAATTGCATAGTTATATGATTTAGATACACATTTGTGGTAAAATTTTATACATTAGTATCATTGTTATACACAATTTCAGCATGAGACATATCTAAGGTGCATATGCTATGCAAAGGACACCTAATATTGCAAAATCAAATTAGTTTCAGATTTTAAAACACTTTTATGGACTGTCATCACCCACCAAGTTGGATTTTACAGAATATATTGAGTCAATCTACTACAGTAGTTAGTTCTCTTTTAGTATGATTGAGGTGATTAAATCACTCAATCTTGCCAAGTTTATAGGTTGGTCTTGATTACATCATCCAACCTCACCAATTTTATAATGTGAGTTGACTTGGATCATTCACACTCACCGGGTTATAAGTATGATTGCGTTGCACGATTGAGCTGATCTCAACTGTCGAGTGGCAACTCACCTTTTCTCCAAAGTTGGGGGCATGTGTTCTCCAATCTCTCTATCTCTATAGATATATGCACTTTCCAAATTTTATATTTGTCCTAGTCTCAGCTCTAATGATTCATAATGATATATCTTTTCAAATCAAAAGACAAGGCGGTTGCATCAATACACAGGTGTACTCCTAAACCTTGCTCTCTTTCAATTTCAATCATTTCAATGCTTTCAATTTCAAATTATATGCACTGATTATATATTGTAATATGCTCTTGGTTGCAGATCAATCACTAGCAAAGCACTCAAGTTGGACTCAAGCAAAGGCAATGCACATATTTCTTTTCCTTTAAACTAACAATTTCATTACTAGATTAAAGGGGGCAAATGTAGACAATACTGATGAATTATATAGCATCTCGATTTTGTACACTTGGCAAATACAGACCTTGGTTGTTCCTCTCAATTCTAGACCTTTCCCGCTACCGAAAGGTTCACATTTGCTATCTCTCTGTGCTCATTGCTTATCTCTTAGTCCAACCAATACTATTATAATGACTCGGACCTTCTATCTTGCCCATAATGTTATAAACCTACGTATCTTTTGTTTTTGCAAGTTCTAGAGCTGCACCTGTTTTCCAACTCCCCGGACACTTGCATCCCAGTTAGATGGCTACGTCAACGCAAGTGTCCTATTGTGACAAGTTTCTAGTGCCCTAAAGTCATCCAATTTACAAACGAAACGCATTCCTATGGTCAACCTAAATGCTTTAATACGAAATATTCTCCAAAGCAATTGGTATAAATACAAGATCAACCCTCATTCATTCCTCACTTAGCACAGACCTAGCATAGACCAAAAAACACTCAATCAAGCACTCAAGTGAGCAAAGCTTCCCTATTTTCTCATATTTCCATATCAATCATAAGGACAACACATCTACAGGTCTGAAGTATTGAAGGAACATTTCATGAGCCACATTTGTCAAATTAGAAGCTAGGTAATTGTTGTTATTGCTTATCACACATTGCATGATTCACACACAAGCCAACATGTAGAGGAGAACTATATAAGTTTGAGGCCCTCTTCGGAGTATTGGTTATATAGGTAGCTTTCATTAACAAATGGGTCTTTTGGGGCAGCTCGACAACGTGTGCCCACTAACTCATTTTTCTCACAACCAATATGAAGATGAAGAACTAGGGTTTTGCTATTTGACAAGAAACCACAGTCCATGACCCAGATCTAAATGCATCAGAGCAAAGGCGAAACAGAACCCAAAAGCATATAGGTGGTCACATCCAATTTCAGCAAATATTTTGTACTGGACACCGACGTCTGAGTTAGACAAAAGCATCAATGCAACCGCCCCAGGTTGACGTAAGTGTCCATGGCTACAAAGGTATATTTTCTAGAATCAAGGGACCGATTTAGAATTTAGATCCATCCTCATTTCTGCCTGTTTCAGATTCGAATTTATATTAGCATCAAAACTACCTAAGTATCTTGTTTTCATTATCATTGCAATATCTCACATAGTTGTACTTTCCATTTTTAACATATCTCAGCATAATAAATTCAGTATATGTTTTGTCTGAGTTTTGCAAATTAATTGGCTTGCTTTAGAGATAGTCTACCATACTTGTGCCCTAAGCTATCTCTACCCCTTTAACGCTATATTCCCCAATCTAAATCTTAAGGTTAAACACCCTCTGGAGATGGCCCTTCTCTTCATACTTTTGAAGTTCATTTTGCCCCAAGTGAACTTCAAGTCAAATGATGACTCTTCCTTATAAGCACTGTGATTACATTGGACGTACTAACCCAAGATTATATAAGTTGTATGTCAGAATTGTAAATGTCTGCAAATAATCCAAAAATATTTGACAAAGCAGCTCAAATGAAAATGTTGTTTGATACTGCTGTTAATGCTCAACCCCTTTGAGACCCTATGCTCATAGAGATGGATAAATTGCACACTACGTTTTAGTTGGCATTGTAGTCTCTGTTTAAGCCTAAGAAAAAAAATAGAGGAAAGGTTCCATTAGTAGTTTGCTTCATCCAAGCTTATAGATGAATATAGTGGTTTTGTTGGGCGTATATGGCTCTGTTTCAAGCATATTACTTGCATCTTTCATCTTGAATATGAATTTGTTTTTTTTTTTCCTGAGAAAAACAAATTAAAAATGTAGAGACCATCATCAACTAGGAAACAATACATTTAATATATAAACCTCAAAATACATTTATAACAAAAATCCACTTCTGTCAGTTTACATACAAGGTATGTAGGGACTCCGAAGCGCTGCCTCAAGCATAGCTTTGAAATCAAGAGCAGCAGAAACGGCAGGCTCCATTCCAACCTGTGAAATCACCAATTAATACAAAATAACAAGATAAGAAGCAGATGAATACTTAGATGTCATTAACTCCAAGATAGATGTCAAAATAACAAAGAATAAGCAGATGGAAAAAATTCAAGAATCTCAATAAATGGAAAACAAATCATGTTTCTGGATCTTCGAAAGTGAACAAAACAAACATTATTTAAAACCTCTCTAGAGCAACTGGGCAACTGAGTAGTCATCCTCCATATTAGTTCTGTTTCTGAGTTGAAAGAGTGAAAAATTGCACAAAGATGAAAAAACATAATAGTAGGAGGTATAATTTACATTTACAGCACATCAGATTTGCACAATGCTTGGATAGTCCCTTTTTTTATAAACGAAAGTACTTTTTATTGATATGAAAAGTTCAATACATAATCACACCAGTAACTGAAAGGACTTTCACCATGGAATGTTCCACTGATAGCCATGTCAAAGTCAGTGTGATTTGCAGGAGGCAAACAACAGAAATTATGACCCTGATAGGCAGTTGGGAAGTGGCAGCAAACAACATAGTGGCTGAGATTGAACAGAACACCACATTAATCGTCAGGAGAACGATGAGCATTAACTGAAAATGATTTGCCAGATGACACAAAAGGTTGTTTGGAAGCCTATATAAAGAAGGCACCTGAGGAGAAAAAGAGAGACGACGAGCAAGTGATAACGAAGTGTTGCATAATTGTTAGGAGTCCTAGAGAGAGTAGATAGGTTATGATTAATTCAAGTGCCTTCGAGCACCATTGCAAGCCTTTGTAACCATGATCTGATAAGTTATATTAATTAACAAAGTTAAGGTCAATGAGTGTTATCATCTTGTTGATGGTTGTTAGATGGTGTTTTGGAACTTTTCTTTGACATACTTGTTGAGAAGAGGAATGTCTAGATAGAATTGCATTAATGGACTTTTATTTGTTAAATGTACACTTGTTCTTGAATTGTTAAGCTAGGGCAAAGGGAAGCTTTAAGTACACCCATGCACACCTTGCTCACCACCATTGCATGCAACTAACCCCAACCCAGCCCGGTTCCCCTCTTTGTGCTTTGAGTGAGCGTGCAAGGTCCCTTTGCGTGATATGTCAGCGTAGAAGGTTGAAAGTTAAGTGTTGGGATGTGCATAAGGACTAGCATGCAGTGACCACTAGACTAGCACTACAGATATGATATCGGATATGGATACAACTATTTTTGAGACCCCATGATATGGATGCAGTTGGATACGACAAGCATATATATATCAAAAGACACAACAAAAATGTTTATAGATAAAATTTCATCTTCAAAACAAACTCTCGTGAAACTGGAGTTCCATATCAAGATTCTTTGGAGATCTAGGATAGATGGATTGGGTATCACGGCTGACCACACTCCCACAACCACCAACCACACATTGGGTGATGTTGCCATCAATTTAAAAAAATTAACACTATTGTGGGAATGATCTAGAGATCCTTGAACTGCATCAATCTGCATAAGATTGACAAAAAAACAGCCCAAGATTCTTCTTGCATACTCTACAAACAAAAGAGAAAACTCCAAACTGAAATGAACAAAATAACAGTAGGAATGAAAAACAAAGAAACCCTAACATATATGAACTTTCTCACAAGTTGCTCTAGCATACAAGTGTTTGGGTGCTCTTAGGCACTCACAAGTCTTCCCTACCAAGGTCTCATGCCCAAAATGATTGAATAACTCTTAGAATTATCTCTAGGTGAGGGAGATGGATTGTTTTTATAGGAAAACATGAGAAAGGGTATAAATAATCTCATTAGCTAGGTGACCTCGTACTCACCCATGATTGGTCAGGTCGCTCACCTGTTTCCTATTGACTTGTTTACTCAAGCATGTTTTTTCTATTAACAAAATAGGAATAATAGAAATATTATAACCTAGATTATAATACCTATCCTAGGTAAATTCAATTCTATGGTGTGATTATCAACTTGCACGAACACCCCCCTTAAGTGCAATTTACGAGATATTTTCAAAAATGAGGTTGAAGCCTTTTTAAAATGGGCCTTGGCACTACCCTGATGAGGTACCCATGTACAATATCCAAATGTCAATAGCTGCCTCAAGGTGTGAGTTACGAACACCATTACATCTTGTTGGAATGCATGATTGTCCAGTCATTGTAACCACAAAGTCAAAACAGAGATAGTGCTGAACACAAGGATCACTCAAAAGAATGTAGAATCAAGCACAAGGTGACAAGTGCTAGGGCTGCCAATAATGCTCCACGAGATGAAGCAATCAACCTATCTGGAAGAAGAAGACAACGTCCACAAAAGGAATAAATATGCATGATTGATTTGAATCCACTACTTGAACAAAAAGAAACTAACAAATGTTGGGGACACCCGAAGTCACTCATCACAAGGAGACATTCAAACTATCACTAGAGTTGAAAATGCAAAAGCAATGATAATGAACTAAGGTATCTCTACGAAACAAGATTGTCAAAAAGAGGCACAATTGGTTTGATCCATCACTGAAAACTATCAAAAAATGGTGCATCACACCAACGAAGCAATACACAATGCTCTATAACCCCACTTCCTCGCCGCCCCTGCCCCCGCCCCCATGCCCAATAATGTTGAACAAGTGTGATGCCTAAAGGAAATGCAAGGATGATGTGGGAGGAATCTAACTCACATGCAAAAGTATAACTTCAGCAAAGGTGTTGGTCATCACTAAAAAAGAACCCCATGCATGGATTGGCAAATCCATCACTCAAACGAACTTTGCAAAAAAGAACTCACCAAGAAGCATCCAGCAAACAGTAGCAAGGAACACTAACAAAAAATGCATGTATGGGCTCATACCATCACTAAACAAATGCATAAGCGCATAATTGGTGTTAGAAAGGAAGTTGTATGGTGTGATTTGATAAGAGTTGTTTGTAGTAAAATATTTCTCAATGTAGTGGATTACGTGTTCACATGCATCCTCAAGCAATGTGAAACCAACAAAAGGCAGCAGTGCAAAAGAGAAACCATAGGTGTGCTTAAAGTTGCACACACACAAGAAGGTGCCACAACACCTAAGCAAGATGCCCCAAGAAGAAGCTTGACACAAACCTTGCGAGTGTCACAAGAAGTGTCCACGAACATGACACAAACAACATAATGCCAGAAGGATCCAAGACGTGGATCAGAAAACAAGGGTGCCAAAATGTGTTGCAACACTTTATAAAATAATGTATGAAAAAACAAGCCCCCAACTTTTTATAACAATGCAGTTTTACAAAAACTTGCCCAAATTACAATTTTAACTAAAAATAGGAAACAGATTAAAAAAACATTGTTTATGTACAATATGGACTAAATTTGACAACATATCTAGAATCCTCTTGGAAAATTATGCACTTTCAAAACAAACGGCCCTAATTTTGAGCTACGATTGAAAAGATATGGCCTTCAAAAGTTTGCAGGACCATAGGGACCGAGAGACCATCAACAAAATAACCACCTATCACGCGATACCTACCCTCCAGAAACTCTCAATAGGCAAAATGATGCCTTGCCAGTTTTGAACGGGGTTACTGGGTTGAGTTCAAGGCAAACATTTTCTTGGGTGCCCCACATGGCATATAAAAGGCCTAAAAGCCTTTAAACATTAAACGGCTCTTTAAATAAAAATTAGGCCGCCTAGGATTGCCAAGGCCGAGCTAGTAATCATAGTGAAAATCATATAGTTATTATAAAAGATCCCATAAAATTAAAAAAAATCTAAAAAATAATTGTTAGTAAACTTTTAATAAAACACACTTTGTATTTATTTCCATTTTAAAATTAATTGTAGAAATTAACTAATCTAATTTTAGATTATTATTGTATTACAATAATTCTCTAATAATGTGCTTTTTTATATTATGTATGTATAATTGTTTAATCTTGATTGATTTCACATATTTATGAATAGAACTTTATAAATATGTGTTATAATTTATTAACAAATAGCATAAATGGAGTTTATAATTGTAATGATACCAATAAACTTGGGCATTGGAATTTTATTATCTGATATAAATAAAATGTTATTTTGAATGACACGAATAGATACTAAAATCAAAGTATAAAACAATGAATTAAAAGTTTGACCCAAACAAAGGTCCATTGGGATTTATATGAAATTAATCAACCTCCAATCATTTTAATCATAATTGAATGCAAATTTTCATATAAATATTCTCTTCCCCTTGTCAACCATGCTTTCAATCTAGGATTCTCATTTGGAGATTAGCTGCTTACAACCACTTTTCAATGCACAACAATGTATACCTTTTTTCTGCTTGATGAGGATTCAATCAAGTTGTTTGAGAGATACCTACAAAATAGAGCTGCCTATAGAGAAGAAATCATAGATACCGCCGATGAGAGAGAAATTGTAGATGCAAAATCATGCAATTCAAAAAATGCAAATATTGTAACTTAGTTTAGGGTTTTATTTTTTTAAAGATTGTTTTAATTATTTTTTAAGTTTTTCAGGGGACACGGTGACGGACAACATAAGCATTGTATCCAGCATGGCCGGTATGCGGGCTCGTATTTGGATACGAGAGTGTACAATACAATATGAACGGGTATGGCATATAGGCCGTACTTTACCCATGTTTGTTTCTCTGGAATGCGGATTCACATGCCCGGCTAAAGAGGGTGGCAGATCCTCAACCCTGCATTTACTTAAAAGACGGATTATATGAAAACCATGATAAGAGCTTCTTATCATATAAATCATGTCGTAGATTGAAACAAATAGGTCACAATAAAACATGGAAAGACATATCCATGTGAACAAACTAAAAATGCCATGCATGATTCTCAATTCATAAAATTTAGGAACAAAGCACAAAAAGCTTTTGCATAAACTTTAAAGAAGCAAATTGTCAACCCTATTGCAATAAACCCTTCTTCAAGGAAATGGTATTTTAAAACTCTATTGGATGTTGAGAAATATTCTATCAATATTATTTAAGTCCTTAAACTCTAGGGGTATTGATTTGGTGTTGTGTTAGAAATATATGAGGCATTGATTACATGAAGCCTTGAATCTCCATCGGGCATCAATTTGGTAAATTTATTGAACTCTGCAAGCTATTGATATAATGAATAGTTTGAGTCTCTCAAGGCACTGGTGCAATCAAGTATGGGGCATCGTTATGACTACAATCTTTTGAGTCTCTTGCAGCATTACTTTAAAGTTCATTGTGAAGTTCCCAAGTCTCTTAGGGAACTCCTTGATGTGAATTCTCTAAACCAAACATTGTATCAAGCCATTGATATGAGTGCACTTACTGAAGGTTTGTTTGTGTTATTCGATTTGGCTAGTTAGGTAGACAAGTTTGTTCGAGTCCAAATTTTTAATGGCTTATAAGCTATAGCCAATGAATGACAAGGGATGTTTCTCTTCAAACATGGTATGGGCATGATTTTACTCGACCTAGACCACTATGTTTGTAGCCTTACTAATGCTTTGTGAGTTATTGTATTTTTTCATTGTATGCACATATTCAAGGGGAAGATACATGATGCCTTTCTACATCAAAAAGTAAACATAGATGTTCATTGTGTTCCAATTCAATTGATAAAGTAAAATGATTTTTGGTTCAAACATTAAATTTTATATTTTTTCTTGTACATTACTATGGAATTGAATGTCTAGAGACCCAATATAGGTTGTATGCATTGTTGAGCATAATAATTGTAAGTTGACCACTAACAACTAGTGGAATGGAATTCTTTAATTGTTGATTTTGTCTCTAACATGCCATATTTATAAACAATTTGGACAAATTGTTGCAAATTGAATATTAGATGTAATTGGACCATCCATCTAAACAATGACCGACATCAATTGTATCTATGGGAGAACCAGACTGCTAGTAATTTTTTAATAAACTACACAATTGTTTAGTTTGACATTTCAAGTGAGATGCCGCACTCGTCTTCAAAGAGACAAATTTGGTGAGGACTCATAAATCTCAAAGTAGTTAAAAATATTTTTTTAAGGTAATCTTGTGGTACAATGGCGATGCTCCGCACCCCATGCCATCTTCCCCACCATTTTCAAGTTCATCCCAAGGAGACATGGCCAAACCACTAAGTTATAACACTCAATATTCCATGCTGCATAGCTCTTACAGTGTCAACCCTATCCAATGCAGTTGTTATGCAGCATAAGCAGAAAACAAAGAAAAAAGAGGATTTGAACCATTCGAAGGTGAACAATTGCAATTCTTGAAACTATTAAACTGTGTCTTCATCTTCCTCACTTTATATTAATAAAACATAGCTATTAGTTGAATCGGCATGAAGTAGCAAATGGCATAAACACCTTCTAGAACATTTGATCTCTCAAATCGTTGTCTTTAGATAATACAATCCTGCCATTACAATTCTTGCATGGTGTTTTGTTGTTCTTATACTCTCTTTGCCTTAGCACTTTGAATATCACTATTGTTGCACTATATCAATATAATATTATAATCCCTTCCATTCACAACACATTTGAATCCATTTTAAGTGTGTTGTCCCCTAAGTTACCCGTGGCCCTAGATCAAAAAGTATCCACATCTTTTTAGAAATGTGAGATCTATTATTTTCTTTGCCAATAGACTCATAGACTCAAATGTCTTCATATCTTTAATTGCACATTTTGATTTCCCTCGGCTCCATGCTTTGTTGCTTCATTGGTAGGGGTCCTTCCTTCACTTGGGTTAACTATGCTTAGATGTCGTGGTTTGGTAGTTTTCATCATTCTCGATTTACCCTCTCTTGCTTTGTTTCTTTGCTTTTGTTTTTTTAATTTTTGTGTTTAGTTACATTCATAACCTAATATTTCTGGTTTAAACTTTTACAAACTAAACACTCATAAAATTGAACAATAAAATCTAATACACACAAATATAATTCAATCAAATATTCTATTCAGGATATCAATACAATGATAGAGATTACATTTTATAGGTGTTTGTACTCCTACATTCATGGAGTCAAACTTCATCTTGAATCCCTTAGATATCTCATCCCTATCTCCTAATATCTCTCTAGCATCCCTTTATTCTCTCACACACACCAATCTCTCTACGTGATTTGTTCTCACAAATCACTCACACACATAATTATATTATTCTACCTATATTATTATCAAATGAGTTGACAACTCATATTAATAATAATAATATTACAAACAAATAATATTTACCCAAATGTAAGCACTAACATTAAGCTATTCCTAACATACCCCCCCCTTAGTGCAAACATGGGGAAGACATTATCCTATACCGCAACTCCCACCAAAACCAAATGATTTTCACTCGGCTAATCACCAACCTACAAACAATCGATGGTTTTACACTCGGTTTACCATCAACCTACAAATAACTGATGGTTTTACACTCAATTTACCAACAACCTACAAACAACGGATGGTTTTACACTCGGTTTACCAACAACCTACATAATGTTACAGCATTCTTTTAGTCTTTATCACTATTTTTACCTCATGGGGAAATATAAAGATGCTCACTTATTTCAATACTTGAAGAGGAATGTAATTACGTTCTTTATTTGCAAACATACAATGGAAACTATGAAAAACACACCACACAAAATGTCACCAAATCATTTGGGCCCCGTCATTGATGACTGACGAGAGGCTCTATTTGCCCTCCATCCTCCTGTGTCCTCCATCCTCCAATTTAAGAAACTGCTTACTTAAGAGCTGGAAAACTCGGTGACAGCCTTGGTACCTTCAGAAACAACATGTCTAGCAAGCTCTCGTGACAAGATATGATGTACAACTATCTGGATTTCCCTCAATGTAATAGTTGGCTTCTTGTTGTGACGAGCGAGCTTGGATGCCTCTTGAACCAATTTTTCAAAGATATTGTTAATAAAAGAATTCATTATACACATACCTTTGCTCGAAATATCAAGATTTGGGTGCACCTGCTTCAACACTTTAAATATATAGATCTTGAAGTTGTTTTCATTTCACTTTGCCTTCTTTTTATCGTCTTTTTTTCTCATTTTATCCATTATGACCTTAGACTTGAAACAAGACGTCAGTTTCCACTGACAATACATCTTTACAAAATATGACTTTTGACAAAACAACTTACTTTTTTTTTTTTACATATAAAATGACTATAGATAATGACTATATACCAACAAGGACTTTAACAATAATAACCTTGATGAGACTAACAATTAAAAATCCAATTAAAGATTGGATTTTAAGACCCAATTGACACTTTCAGTTTTCTCGAAAATATAAAAAAAATACAAAAAAAAAACTTTTGACTAGACACGTATCACCAACACTTATAAAACAAAATCTAAAACTTAATGACCATAAAAATATTCTAACCTATTAAATTTATGAAATGACATACCACTAAATATTCCATGAATGGTTTTATATCTTTTGTTGCCATGGACCGAACAAGTCAAATGACTATATAAATTATGAATAACATCAAAAGACTCAAAGTATATTGATAATAAACGGCATACTTTCTAAACATAGACTCAATTAAAAAAACTATTCTGCATAATAAAAAACTTTGACTCGCGACCCTAAAGAAACAATCTCACTCTCGTAGAATGAGAGAATGGGACGTAGGACGATGGACGCAAAATAACCAGGCCGAGTCAAGTGCAAATTGAGAAACGACGAACTATATGCAAGGGAAATGTGCCAAAACTTATGGATGCGGACTGCAAGATCTGACGTGGTAAAAAGGCGAAAAACTCAGCAAACTATGACATGGCAAGCTTTTGGGGACAGAATGAAGACTTCTGAAATTTTGCAGTAGGTAACGAGAGTCTTAAATGCCATGGGCTGAGTATAGATCAAACCGGGTGCTTCAAATTCCAAGGATGAGGTAGCTGTCAGGGTGGCATCACCATTCCAATGCTAATGCAAAGATTGGCAACGAGGCTATTGCGTTGGTTGAGAGTCTAAGTCCACATCTATGTATTTATTAGCAAAGTCTACAGATCTGATAAATACATACTACGGGTACGTGTAAAACTTGCACAAGATCATTAAACTTTAAAAATTTAGCTTAGCATACAATCTTTCACTCAGAAATTGCAGAGACAAGTAATTCACATGTCGTTGTAGGTGAATCCTACGCTTACGTTGTCAATCTCGTGCTTTTTGTCAACTGGAGATTCCTCCAATGCTTCATGTTGAATCCAATGGCATCGCTCCAAAACAAACAATCTACAGGGTTTTGGATTACATGGCACTCTAATACCAGATAATATTTCTAGTTTAAACTTTGACAAACTAAACACTCATAAAATTGAACAATAAAATCTAATACACACAAATATAGTTCAATCGGATATTCTATTCAGAATATCGATACAATGACAGAGATTACATATATAGGTGTTTGTACTCCTACATTCATGGAGTCAAACTTCATCTTGAATCCCTGAGATATCTCATCCCTATCTCCTAATATCTCTCTGGCATCCCTTTATTCTCTCACACACACATAATTATATTATTCTACCTATATTATTATTAAATGAGTTGACAACTCGTATTAATAATAATATTACAAACAAATAATATTTACCCAAATGTGAGCACTAATGTTAGGCTATTCCTAACATAACCTAGGGAGTTCTTACCCTAGTTCCTCTCTATTTTCATGTCCCATTGACCTACTTTGGTCATTTGTGGACGTCAATATTATTTATTTATTTCCTTCTTTATATGTACAAATATATCATCTCCATAAAGGGTATACATAGCAGTTGAAAGCTTCCGCAGGTCTTCAAAGTACAGCACAATTGTTTTTCGGCTGCTATTCTAGGTGAGCTGTCTCAATGATCTTTTGAGAGACAAATTTGGTGAAAACTTATAGATCTCAAATTGGTTATAAACTTATATGTATATTATTTGAAGGTATAATAGTTTGGGAGTATACATATTTTTAGAAATATGAAATTTATGATTCTCTTTCCAATTTTAGTCTCAAACACTCGAAGCCTCTTATATCTGCAAATACACCCTCTCCCTAAAGGGTTAAAATTAGTGATAGGATATTTTTGCAGGTTTTCATAGTCATTTATAGATAAACTGCATAATTGGGTTTAGCGTACTGCTTTGCGTAAGCCACCACACTCACCTTCAGAGAGACAAATTTGGTGAGAACTCAAACACCCCCAATTAGTTATATGTATATTAATTTAGTGTGTAAAAATATGGCAGTCTCTACAACATTTTGTAAATGTCAGAAAATTATCCTCTTTGCCAATTTCTCTTGGACACTCAAAGTGCATTATATCTGCAAAAAAACCCTCTCCATAAAAAGCTACAACTAGTACAGATATCTTAAATACATCTGTCTGAAAATCGCCGAGAGATATCAATCTCAAGGTTGTGATCTGGATTTTGCACATACCACATTGATTAATAATTCCATTACCTTCTCCACCAATTTCCCACCAACTAGTGACAAATAGCATCAATCTAGCTACACCATTGTGTCGGGCTCAAAAAAATACTTCTTGGAAAAACATATGGGCTTCAAACTCTGCCGTATGCCAAGCTATTACAATTTTTTGATTGACTTCTCCAAGCAAAAACGAAAAAACTTCTAAGTGACATTCAAATGGATGACAAATTTAAGGTCGAAATTTCCTTGTGATAGTCAAATGGATGTCAAATTTAAGGTCGAAATTTCCCTATGACGGCCTTGGAATGTTTTTCTGCATGTAACTTAAGCTGATTGCCTCAATTTAACTAGATGAAGGAGCTAGATTATTGAAGTAAAAACCATTGGTGATTAAATGTTTAGCTGGCTGGCCTCGATAGCAAATAGAAGCTAGCAACCTAGCACATGCATTGACTGCAATTTGGTTGGCTTAAGTAAATTTATGTGTTTGAACATTAAAAAAACCGTCCCTTGTGTAGAAAAGTGAGATTCGCAAGAAATAAGAAAGATACATAGACATTATATTAATGTCCAAAAATGAACAAAGTGGGTCATTGGGACTCGAAAGTACATTCAGCTACAATCAAAAAATACTGGGGTTAAAAATAACCCTAGCTTCTGAAAAGCAACTAAACACTAGACATCAACACAACAAAAGCATAACTTGGGGGGGTAAATGTTGGAATATTATTGTTAGCACGACATTCATCGGTATATTATTGTTATGTGAGTTATAATGACTCACCTAAACATGGTTGCAAGATTGTAGGGCTTGACTCCTCCTCCTCTTAAGGAGATCCAAAAGCCTGCTGCCTATTTATATGTAAGATTTTATGATTGAAGGAATAGAATGAGTGGGATGGTTTATTCTTTGTATGCTGAACTCTGACCAAATGCAAAATTTGGTGTCAGAGCGTACTCAAGTCCCGTACAAATCTGAATGCAGAAGGGACACAGAGGCAAATAACAATGACAAGACGAGATGGTCAAGAAGGTGCATGTGGGTTGTAGAGCAGATCTGGCATAGAGGTCAAACGAGTTCCATAAGAGACTGCTACGCACATGCATGGCTGCTCAAACTTCAAACCTATGTATTGACTGCTACCTTCGAGGCCTGTGAGAGCTGACCTATCAAAAAGCGCCGTATAGAATATATGATGACAGTGCAGGCGATGGCAGACAACGAACAAAGGAGAGAACAAGTGTGGGCAACAGGAACAAATCTGCCTGACTGTCAACGGTGGTATGTAACACAGCCAACAAAGAACAGCAAAGGATGCACAGGTTGATGCAGAGATGCATACCAAAGGATGCTACTCAAAAAATAACATAAATAAACTGTTACCATAAACACAAATCTGAAGTTATAGTTTTCTGAAAAAACTTTCATACTCAGGCATGCAATAAATCTGCCACTCGAACATTATTACTCTGAATAGCGCTGAACAGAGCATGTGAAGCAGAACTGGAAATATTATTTTATTTTCAATTGTTTTTTGAAGTCTATATTTGACTTTTTGTCAAGTGAAATCAAAAAAAAAACGTTTCCAGGCCACAGATCCTGTACTTCTGGAGGACTGCAGATCCTCCCAGCCCGGGCAGGATCGGACCAGAATCAGTATCTAAAAAGGATCGTACCAGTATCCAGGGGTCTGGGCTGAAGGATTCGGGAATGTAGTCCACAACCACAAGAGGGCCAACACAAGATCTGATAATGTCCAAAGGGGCTAGGTGGTTCAATTCTAGAAGGAAGCAAGGTACTCTCCCAATAACCTCTCCTAACTCCCAAGGTAGAGAAAAAACTAGCAATGTGTGCCTGCCATGTGTCTCAGGCTATAGGCAAGGGAAACTAGAAAGCCCTCAAATACTGAAATGTTATAAAATGTTGCAATTATACACAATTTTCAAAAATAATGAAATGTGTCTGAGCCCACAATTAGGTCAGAAAGAAATATACAAGGAACGAATCTCCAAGAAATACTTGAAGAAGAAATAAAATGTAAACACTTGTGGACTAGAAGCGATGCATAGAATCAAGTCCACTCCACGGAAGTATGTTTCAAATAAGGAGATGAGATGGAAGAATCCAAATAAAGCATCCTCTCTAACAAAGTCTATCAAAAGGGAAACAAGTCTAACTTGTGGAAATGCTACCAAAATAGCACCAGATAAAGATTCCAACACATCATATGTCTACAACAAAGATCGGCAATAAGATTAAAGAACTACAAAAAATAGTTTAAATCAATGAATATAGTATCTATGATTAGTAATAATATGCTACCCACATCAGTTGGTAACATATGCAGAAGAAGACACTGGAGCACATGCATTGGCGAATTCAAGTGGTCAATCAACTTGAAGCCAGAAAATACAAAATTCTTTCAACATAGTTTCACCTGATCATCTTTATCCGATTCTGTACCAGGCCAATTAGCCTCCAAAACAGTTCTACTGCCAGCCATTTCTGCTTCCAAATGTATTCCTTCCCTCTCAGCGTCACTGTTGAAATCAAGAGGATCCAACCCCAAATTCCTATCATCTACAATTAATAAATCAAATATTAGTATTACTGACTTCTTATATGAAAACATGAATTTGCTATTTCCATGCACTTTAAATGCCTCCTAGATAACAAAGAGAAAAAATATATATGACTGCTAATAAAAGCCCAACATAAAGCAAGGACATAACCTGTTAGACCGCAACTGTTATCCCGCATAAATTCTTCCGTTCCAATGATATGAGGAAGCTGTCCATTGTTCCACCCAACCTTTAACATATAAAAATAGGATAAGCATATCCCAAACATGAGAAAATGATAAAGTGCTCTCTCTCTCTCTCTCTCTCTCTCTCTCTCTCACACACACACACACACACACACACACAAATCCAAATGCGCTCAGGTGGTTTCTCTCAACATGCACACAACATCCATCTGGATTGAACCAAAGAAAGTGATAATCTATTTTTTTTGTATCTTCATCTACGGTAAATGTTTAGAGACAAGACAACTTAATGAAAAGCTGTATATGGCATCAGGCAATGACACTGTTTGCAATAAAGAACTAGAGTAGGTAATAATGGGAGACTCCCTCAATATTTGAAAACTATAACCTAGAGAAATGACACAGCTTGAACCTACTAATATGGGTAGAGGAAAAAGGATGAGACAATTCTCTCTTGAAGAGGAATTATAATACAAGGAAGTAAACAGACTAAAGACAAGTCATAAATATACGTGTTGACTCATATTTGATTTTTGGTTTACATGCTGCATTAGGAAGAACAAAAGAAAGTGTCAACAGCCCTTTAAGCGCCATAAACACAAACCTAATTTGATTACATTAGGAATGTTAAACCAGCACCATATGCAGCAAGTAAACCCAAAATCAAAGAGCAAGGGGGCTGAGAAAGAAGAAAAAAGAAGACTATATGACATATCTAAAATTAATTATTCATCTACAAGTAGCAAAACTCTAAGCTGTTGATAGTGATCTTGCAAAGGAAAGAATTAAGATAAATATTTGATGGCACGAAATAACACTCACCACTATACACATTTTGTGGATGTCTGAGTGTGCCCAGAATACATAAAGCAACTACATCATATAATGCTTACATTTTTGCATATAGTGCCACTGTTTCTATACATATTTTGCACTAATATGCTCCACTACTCACCTTATATGGAATGGCTTGTGAAGTATTTCTGGAAGTCTTCTGAATGTATTGCCTGTACACATTCCAGCCTGTAACTAACGCTTCTTTGTATCTTGGTACTATGTCCTCTTCGTAACCTTGGGCAGGCAAAGATGCTTCTGAAAATTGAACACTAAAATCTGAATTTGAAGCAGACATCTCATCATCTTCATTTACACGCTGTACCAAAAAGCAAGTCAAGGGATGGAAATTCGACACTAAAATTCTTATAGAAGCATAATATGATTTTCCAAGTCAATAACAACCTTGCACAACAAACTCTAAATCTTGTCAACAATCAACAAGTCAAATGTTGCTAGTAGAAAAATTTGAGAAAACAAAAATGAATTAAGCAGCAAAAGCATCAAGAAAGTTTGTTAAAGCAGCAGCAGGAGCATCAAGATAGTTTGTAAAAATATTCAAACATCTCCAGTTCATATCATTAATAATGCTTCGTGAAATCCATCACATATTTGTTAACTAGTTCCCTGTTGCAATATGAATATCTTCAAACACTCAACTATGACTTGAATTGTGTAACCCCATACTGCTTGATTCTTACATTTTCAATGTACTGCGTATTTGATAGTGCTCTGAAGGAATTAAAGGTATTGTAGAAATCCTGTTCAACATCTCCAGTCTGCTCCAACAGTTTGTGCACATCCTCAGTCACATTGCTTGCTCTCATCTTTAACCTTTCTGCAAACTCTTCCAGCCATTTTAGCACCTGCAGGAGCAAAGGTGAAAGATGAAACATGTGAAGATAGCTATCTTTCACATTTTAGCCACTTTAACAGAAAAATGTGAAAGATAGCTGAAACAACTCACTTGATAGTTTGCCAAGTACTTCATATATCACAAAGAAACTACCTAAGAAATACCATAAATGTTGCAAATAACAAACTGCATAACTCTCAGAATGGAATTCACATTCTTAAAGTTAAAACTGGTAAGAAATATATTCATATCCATAACAAAATTTTCCCATGATGTTGTATCATGCACCAACAAAAGATGAACGCCAGCTTACCTGTTCTAATATTCAAGAGAGGGACAAGGATGATCCCTTGAGATATAAGGCATTGATAAGAATACATACACAATAGTTAACCACAATAGAAGAGATGGCCCTGTGTCAAAAATGAAAGGTTGGTTTACAAAATCAGAATAATCCCAGTCAATCATTAAGGAGACAATAGAACAATCCTCATTACAATGAAGATCGCCCAACAATAGTGGGCATCTAAGACTCTAGCATAAATCAAAAGACAAATCCTGCATTCCTCATTTTGAATTCTATCCCCTGCTAATGGAGCCAGTATGCTCAATGATCCAAAGAATGCTAGTAGGTGGAATCTGTATATGCCTGGAATTACATTCTGCAATGTGAAATCCCTTGTCTGATGATGACTTACTCCTAGCGACATGTATTTATTCCTCCTGTATGTAGAGTAGCCTATGCACTGCCTCAAACGGTGTACTGATGGTCGTCATAGCTGACAATCACATGCCGCTCCTTGGTCGTTCCAACTCACCATGAATAGTTCCTGCCATCCATGGATCCCACTAGGTCTCTCACACCTTATCCAGTCACTAACCCTAACTGGCTGCTTTCAATACTTTAGCCAGGATGTCATTTTAGCATTACCACCCATTTTAACAACCCCACCTGGCGGGTTGCCTGATTAGTGATTACCTGTGGTATTGTTATAATTACCGAAAGTATTGGCATATGTATTTCAGAAAGAAGAAACACATCCCCACCTTTTCCTCTTGGGATTCTGCTAACTTCTACCTCCCAGAAAATGGACTGGAATACACCCAGAATTCTATATATGGGACCTTTCCATTCATTTTTTCTAACCTTGTACAATTATAGAAAGGAACCATCCGGCATTATCCCATCATTTGCCAACACAACTATCAATTGTCTTACTTTAGGCCAACCATCATTCCTCGACTTACCTTAGCCAAGCTTTATCACTGTATCTTACCTTAGGCAAGCTCTACCACTAACCGGGTATCATCCTTTGCTGCTCCAAGACAATCAAGTTGATATGGGGAAATTGAGGACATTGTCAAGACTTAAGAAACCATCCGGCATTGATCCCAGGTGCACAAAATCTTTTTGGTTCTAAATTTAAGCATTATTGTGTGTGTGCGTGATTGGCATTGCTTCGCTTTTATGCTTGCTGATTCCAGTTCTTCATTTGATAAGCTACCTTGATGATCAGATTTAGGTTATTGATTTCAGTTTATAATCAGATTGCTTATATGCAGATTGTTTGCATCTTTGCTTTAGTTTTCTCGATTGTTCTACTAACATCCATCTATTCCATTGCCATTGGTTGATTCATAATCTATTGTGAGCATGAATTTCAGGTTTATGCATAATGATTGCAGCAGTAGTATAGTGTGTTGGTTTTGGATTTTTAGGGTATAAGGTGGGTCATACGTCATACACATAACGACATAATATTGCATAGGGCCTTGCTTTGTGTTGTCTTACTTCATTCCTTATTAGATCTTTTATTGGTTATTGCACATTCTTACATTTCCGATTGCTTATCATTATATTGCATATTTAACTATTGGTTGCATGTCTAACAATTTGTGTTACAGACTTACCATTGCCAATACAACTATCAATTGATTGCTAGATCACAAATTTTGACAATAATAAAACACTAACAGCTTGTTTGTGGATTGCCATTGCATTAGGATCCACAAAAAATTTGCCAAAGCTATTTAAGCAAGTTGTTTATTGTACTGCAATCATGTTGTACACATCGCTCGTCTCCTTGATATCTCCCACTAAAGTCGCTTATTGGAGCTACTCTAACCAATTCTTATATCTATCTTCTTCTTAGCCTCTTGATCCTTGGATCACAACCATAGGCCTCTTCCTTAGATTGGTCATTTCTTCTTTGGGTTATTAGTCCTAATCAAAATGGGTCAGAACTAACAACCCAAAGATGATGGCTTTCATGAAGAATATAGTTCTAAAAGGTTAAAAAAAGCAGAAAATGCAGCAAGGTGAAAGGCCCTGTACAAGCAATCCAACAATACTAGGTTGTGAAGACCCAAAGGCCATTAGGCCTTATCTAAAAGTGATCGCGATGGCTTCTGGCATTGTGTTGAAATTCATAGTTTTCTTTTTGGGTAAAGCTTATTACACCTAGCTAACAATTCAAAATATTGAAAAATACCTGGAGTGAAATAAGGCATTAATGGAAAGGCTAGATGATTTGGATGAGAAGATGGGATTTGAGGGAGAACACATGAATTTCCTTCCCGAAGATTGGAAATCGATATATGCAAAAATGATGACAATGCAGCTGAGGAGCATGAGTATAATCTGGAAACCAGTCCCAATGGACAGGCTGAGGGAGGATACCCCATTTAAATGCTTATCTCTCTGATTATACTAATTTTGGCTGATATTTTACGGCTTCTATATCTCTCATGAACTGCTGGTTGTCTTGAAAGTAAATGCAGTATGGATAAAACTCTGCATATGGTGATGTATACCGTCTAGAACATTGTTTTAAGCCCAGTGTTACATGGGACTTAAGCTGATAGCACTGATGAGTTTTGGATATCTGGTTATTTTTAAGCTGTTTATTGATGGATGTTAGTATTAGAGCTTATATGGGATACATTAAGCATGCTCTCTGACCAGAGACTCGTTGCTACTATTCATGTAAAGTTTTTTATAAACTTGACCCTAAAATAATATATAGAAATACAAAAAAAGTTCTATAGAAAGAATCATGTCAAAAAACTGGCAATACAAAAGGAATGGAAGCATAGAGAATTTGGCTTCAAATTTACGATTCAAGACAAATGGTAAAAGTTTCCCTAACATTGGCATTAATAAGACAAACTTGTTTCCATGAAAAACATTGTAAAATACTTTAGTGAAGAAACATAAAGGAGAAGAACACATAGTGGTACAATGTCTGCCACATGCAAGAAAAATCGTTCTAATCACCTCGAAATTTTCAAATGATATTGAAGTGCCTAAATAAGCTTTGACTTTAACAGAAAAAACAAAAGGTATACAAAAGGAGGGGATTAGATACTCATCAATAAACAGATGATGACAAGTTTAGGTTGAAGTATTTGAAAATGAATGTCCTTCTATTACAGTTATAGTTGTAGATTGTTGTATTTCATAAAAGCACTGTTTTGAAAACCAACTTTGTTATGCTGTTATTATTCTCTTGTCAACTTAAGTAGTTTCTTAATTACTCTTTAGTTATGTTCGGTTTTAGTTGATGGTTGTGATTTAACCGACAACCATGAAGACTTTTGTGTTATAAATAGAAAGATGATTGTCAGGGTGAGGGTGCTGATGTGACAGGTCCTCTCTGTACCAAGCAACTGCATTGACACTACCATATGCAATAAAGATGTTCTTCTCTTATGTTCTATTGTGCTATGTTCTGTTATGTACTTATAACTCTGCAATAGTATTCTTTTGGTATAGCTTGTATAGTAAACATTTTTGGCACTGTTGCCTTTGCAAAGTAGAATCAGGCTGGGGTTAGCATGAAGCAAAAGTCCGTTTACAATAACCATTGATGACAAGGCACTACATTATATTATAAGATCTTCGTGCCAAATGTAATCATGAAGCACGATAAAATATTTTACAATGGAATGAAGAGAGGTGTCATGAAGAAGAAAAAAAAATCTGAAGACAGACATCATACAAGAAAGGATTTAATGTCATTGGGCCCCAACAAAGGCAAAAGAAGAAGACAACACGATCATGGAGTGGACCAGGAAATCAGACGGTCTACTCGATTAGTGGAACAACAAACAAGAAGACAAAGGCTGTGAGAGGCAGCCATTTCTAAAAATTCATCAAAAGAAGTATGGAGCAGAAGTGAAAGCCTAGGCCGAAGCATAATAAGAATTCAAATTCAGAGCCGGAGTTGAAACCAATAAAGGGTTCAGCTGGAACTGTAGGACCCTACGCTACTCACGAGTGAGGAGTGCGTAGAGATTGGACAACAACTGCCTCTTCCAGGTGAAGGAAATGCATTCCCTTCTTATCGGGTGAAGACAGACGAGACTATGAAACAAATATCCACAAAATTGAATATTAATTGCCAAGATCAAGCTAAGAACACCAAGGCAAACAATAGGACAAACTGGAGTAGGCAACAAAAGAGAGGCACGTGACAGCAATCACAGCAGCGTATGGATCCCCTAGGCCAAAGGAAGGGTGAGGATCGTGACATATCCAACAGCACAGAGGATTGTCCAAGACAAACCTTCCTGAGGTGGACTCATACAAGAAGATCCCCTTTAAAGCCATGATCAAAATTAGAAAAGGTCAACAATCATGGTCACGGGCAATCTACTTAGTCCAAATTCAGAGATGCAGAAGCTGCCAAAATACATTGGCAATGGATCGGAAGACCCAATGTGGCATTGCAGAGCTTGAATCACCATCTGGACTGATAATGGGTAAACAGATGAATGTTGTTGGTTCGGGTCTTTCCCAACCACGCTTAGAGGGATGGCAATTGATGGGTGCATGAACGCACCAACAATTGACAAGTCCTCGTGGGACAATATGTGGAAAACATTTCAAAAATAATTCAAGCCCCTCAAAGACAATAATGAAATTGTTGCAAAGATCTACCACACTCAGCAAGGAAATGTATCTATAAGTTTTCAGCAGCTAGGAATGTCTTCTTTCTTCCCTCTTCAATCTCATTCTTTATTATTTTGTATCTAAATTTTGTCGGAAGGGACTCTGACTTCTTTTATAGAGGGGATTATGTAGACCACTGTATTTCATAAAAACATCATTTTGGTAGCCAACTTCATTATGCTGTTGCTATTCTCTTGTCAGCTTTAGGTAGTGTCTTAATGACTCTTTATGTTTGTTCACTTGTAGTTGACATTTTTGTTTTAACTGACAACTGTTGATTTTTATTTAAATAAATATAAAGATGAATATCAGGGTAAGGGTGCTGATATGACAAAGTCTTCCCTATACCGAGCAATCGTATTGAACACTACCTTATGCAATAAAGTTGTTATTCTCTTACGTTCTTTTGCACCATGTTCTAGTGTATACTTATAATTCTGCAGTAGTATTCTTTTGGTAGTGTAGCTTGTGTAGCAAACAAATGTCAAAATTCATGATTTTATGCCTGTGCACATTCTCCCCTGATTATCAACATTTGAAGGCCTTCTGATATCAGCCTTTTAGATACATGAGCTTACTAATGAAACGGGACTTATGAATGAGCTGAAAAAAAGGTTTTTGTTCGTCTATTAGAGGAGATGACTTTTGATGTCCTTTAGGCCAAATTAGTCTCCAGCACCAATCAAAGTGTATCTAATTGTTTAAAAGACTGTTTCTATGGGTGTTCAGTTTAACAATAAATTATCCAAGCTTTGTTTGACTGCCTTGCTTTGAGATTTCATTACTAGGTTGTAACAAAAATCTTTTTAACGATGGGCAGATTAAAAGGAAGTATATTTCATCGATACTCCTAGCATGGGTGGATTGGCAAGGCTTGGTCTACTCTCACACTTCAACATGAGCTCCAAACCAAAGACTACACAATTTGAACAATATATACAAATTAAAGTGATTAGGTCCCCTTGTTCACATGATGCGCAATGGCTAGAATGGGACCAAAAAATTGTCTTTACCTTTCTCTTCTATTCAAGTTACACACTATAGATATAAGTTGCACATTACCTATAAGAAGAAGATCCTGTCTGAAATCTTGTGTGAAGAAAGAGCATTAGAAGAACAATCTAATATAGAAATAAGCCCATATTCAGGAATTTCTCTCTATAAGATAAAATATTTTTTTCTTTTAGACCAAAGTGAATGGTGGGAACTATCAAATTTGTGTTTACTTGGCATCCAAATCTGTGTTTACTTGTTTAGAAAATTGTTTCTACAACTGTTTCATTTTAGAATAAATTCCCCGAGCTTTATTTGATTGTCTTGATTTAAAATTTCCACCACTACGTTATGATTGCAAATATTTGTGTAATTATGTCTAATATCATTTTATAGTGTACACATACTTCATTTAAATCACACATCTTACTGTATGAAATAATTGTATGGATAAAAAGCACTAAAAATAAATACAGTATAGAAATAAGTTAAGATTGAGGAAACGGGTTTCATCTTCTACTTCATTTAAGTTACATACCTTGCACATACACTGTTCCCAAGGTGTTGTTGAGAGAGTTCGTCTACCCAATTCATTGTATAGTTAGTGTGAATTGTTTCCTACCTTTGCATATATTTGACAGACCATCATAAGGGAGGGAGAGTGCGTGCACCAAAAAGTCAAGAAGGATTTCTTCATTTGAACTTATAAAAAAACAAAATAGATTGTGGACAATTTGATTGGCGATGCAGAGCATGCCCGAACACAAGGATTCATTAAATTGAGGTCAAAGTTTGTCACAGATGAAAATTTCATGGAAACTTCTGCATATACGTGCTCTGCAAAAAAATTATCTGCAAATTACGAACTAAATTTTGAGACTGAGAATTCATAAAATAGAATGAGCTGGAGCACTAAAGCATCAGGGATTTCATGGCATTGCCTCAGTTTCAAATCCCAATGAGATATGATAAAGTCTTTACACTAGGTAAAGTAGTGTTGGAAGAACAATCCACACTCCAGACTGCAAAGAGGTCGGTAGCTCAATGGTAGAGCACCCTAACATGCTGGCGGAAAGTTCTTGGTTTGAGTCATAGCTGATTCATGGAAAACATCATGATATCAGAGCTAAACTAGGCGCCCCAAGCAAAGAACTGTTGCTCGATAGACAATTATGGAAGAAAAATCCACACTTCAAAACAAAAAGGGGCAGGTAGCTCGGTGGCAGAAAGCCCCAGCATGCTAATGAGAGGCCCTGGGTTCGAGTCCTAACTGGTTCATGGAAAATAACATGGTATCCAAATCAGATTGGACATCCCAAGCAAACATGTCTTGATAGGCCATGTTGGAAGATAAATTTACACTCCAAACCTCAAAAGGGCCAATAGCTCGGTGGTAGAGCATCTCAAGATGCTATTTGGAGCTCATAGGTTTGAATCTTAACTGGTTCATGAAAAATGCCATGGTATCCAAACCAAACGAGTCTCAAGCAAAGAAGTGTGCCTTGATAGGCAATGTTGGAAGAACAAAACATGATCTGAACTGCAAAGAGGCCGGTAGCCCAGTGGTGGAGCGCTCTACATGCCAACAGGTGGTCCTAGGTTTGAGTCCTAACTAGTTCATGGAAAATAACATGGTATCCAAATCAAACTACAAGCCCCATGCAAAGAAGTGTGTCTCCATAGGAGATGTTGGAAGAACAATCCACGATCTGAACTGCAAAGAGGCAGGTAGCCAAGTGGTGTAGCACTCTGACATGCCAACAGCTGGTCCTAAGTTCGAGTCATAACTGGTTCATGGAAAATAACATGGTATCCAAATCAGACTACAAGCCCCAAGCAAAGAAGTGTGTCTCCATAAGTGATGTTGGAAGAACGGAAAAGGAACCAGAAGGTCAGTGGTAAAGCACCTCAGCATGCTAAGGGAAGGTCCTAGGTTCCTAACTGATTCATGGAAAGCAGAATACTACCAAAACCAGATTACAGCCCCGACCAAAGTGTGTCTTGGTAAGCAATGTTGGAAGAACAATCCACACTCTGAACCACAAAGGATCTGGTAGCTCAGTGGTTAGGACCTCGACATGCTAATAGATAGTCCTAGGTTGGAGCCCAGGATCTATGGAAAATAAAAGTATGGCATCCAATTAAGGGAAAGATCCCAATAGTTGTGCATGCTCCAATTGCCAAACATGGTTTTTGTTAACATGTGCTCTATTGATGGAACATATTGGTATGTAAAAATATTAAAGTGCAACAGAAGCTGAACATGTAGTATCTAATACTTGTTCAACATTTATTCTATAAAATTAAAAGTAACCAATCACATATTGACAAGTAAGACTCAAGTATTGATACTCTAATGCACAGTTATTGGTACTCCAAAAATTAAATTTTGGTCATAGGTTTAAAAAATGCATTGTATGACCTCTCTTGATAAAATCGGTTATATAGTAAAATGTATAATGTATTAGACCTTGAAACCTTAGTTATAAGTAGCTAAGACGATATATTAAAACAAGTAAAATTTTCAAAATCTAATGTGATGTTATGGCACCTTAATTCGCTGTCCAAAGTTAGGGTGCACGGCTACTGGGACCTTTCCCCTAGTGGCATGAGTGTCATCTAAGCCCAACGATATAGCCCGAGGATAATTAACCAAATAAAAAAAATTATTAAAAGGTTAAAAGAAAATATAGAATCGAGAAAGTTACCTGAACATCGGCCTGCAGAGACCATCCGGATTTATATGCTTCTTCAAAAGTGGAGATCAATGAGTTTTTATCCATGGCTGAACAAATGCAGCTTTTGAAGAATTCTTCTTCCGTTTAGGTTTTAAAGGTTTCGATGAAAGTTTTTCAGATGCCTAAGATTTTCCTTCCCCGTGAATTATTTGAAAGCGCCATTAGAGATACCCCGGATTGGATTGAATAAATTTGTAGAGAAGTCTTCTGCTAAAAACTCTGCAAATTAATGTATTTCCATATTTATACGGCGCGGCGTCTGTTTTTTTTTTCGGGTTTCGACCTTTTCTTTCCTCTTTTTTTTTTTTGGTTGGTTTTATTTTGTGATCGGATTTTTTTATTTTTTATTTTTTATTTTTTGTTGGGTTGTCTTTTAAGGGTAATGGGATAATGGGATCATCACCAAAGGCCAAATTGGGTTTCTAGGTATAGTGAGGTTTTACTTTTGGATGCAGTTTACAGATTAAGTTTGAACTCAAATTATAATAGATAAAGGGTTGTCGAAATGTTTTCTAAATGATATTAGTGTCAAGTAAAGATGTTTGTTATCTCTCATTTTGTTTGGGTTATACATAGGTAAGCGGAATGGGTAAAAAAATTAGAGGTGTAGGTGTTCACTTAGTTAGTTATGTAGTAAAGTTGCTCTCGTATGTGGATGACTTTACTCTAGTTGTAAAAATAACATGCAATTTGAGAGAACGCTTAAGAGTTCTAAAGTATTTTTGTTAAGAGGTGGGGTTGCAAGTGATTACCAACAAAACTAACATCGTGATCTTCTCCTTGTGGATAAAAAATAAACGTCTTATTTGAGGGAAACCCTTTACAAGTGGTGGATGGATATAAGTATCTTGAACTCGAATTTTGCAATAAGTTTAGATGGGGGACTTGTAGGACAAAAATAATATAAGAGGGATGAAAGGGTTTATACTTACTATAAAACATATGCAAGTATGCAAAATTATGGGATTGTAAAACCATAAGGATCTTATGTGATGAGTTTGAGATTCAATTACATAATTTCAAGTCAACCTAAGTCAACCCATACTTCACGAGTAGTGGTTCACGTGAACCTATCTATCAAGAGTATGAATGGTCCACTTAACACTCATTACATCTAGGTAATGCTCGTAGGGGTGATACACCAAGACTTTCTAGAAATTCATCCAGTCCAGTACTACTCTAGCTCAAACAAGATTAGTCATCAAGTTTCCCCATCAATCAATCACACATAACTTGTGACTCCATTTGTAAAACCTTTAGCAAGTGTTGTGCCTTATGGACCATTCAATATGGAACTCCCTGACTCTTTAAATTTATACAATGGTTTATTTCAGTGCATCAAATTATGTGATAAGATTTTAAGATTCAACTACGTGGTTTTAAATCAACCTACATTGACCTATATTTCGTAATTAGTAATTCATAAAAACCCATCTCTCATGAGTATGAATGGTCTAATTAGCACTCATTACATCTAGGTGATGCTCAAAGGGATGAAGGAACGGAACTTCCTAAAAGGTCACCTATCCCAACACTACTCCAACACAAGCATTTATAATCATGGAGTTCCCCCCACAATCAATCACACTTAAATTATGACTAATTTAGAAGTAAATGAGGACCTTTTTTGGGTTTTTTCACATCAATGATGCTCTGAGATTGTGAAACTTAGGGTAATAATATGTCATAATTGAAATGGATACAGATAGAGAGATTATAAAAACACTTAATCACAATCCATCTCAAAATTAAAACATTAGTCCCATTGAGATCTTATTATATGAAGCAATTACTTTTCCATTAGAGGCATCAATAATGATTTGGATGTTAACCTACCTAAAGAGGAGAGGGAACATGGAGACTTGTCAATGGCCCAAAATGGTAGTGAGACAAGAGTTAAGTAGGAGGAGGAACGGATGGATAAAACATAATAGCAAATGGATGAGTAGATGGGACATTAGATTACAAGAGTGTCCAAACACCATTGATGAAATAAAAGATATGTGAGAGAAAAAGCCAGGGTAACAATATGAATAGAGCAATGTGGGCAGAAAAGAGAGCATTATGTCAAAGAATTTGTAGTACCCGATTTGGGTACAAGCCCAAGTTTTTTTATGCTTTTAGAATATTTATTTGCATATGAATAATTGGTTCAGATTAGGCTCTTATTGGTACATTTTCTTTTGTGTTAGGTCCCATATAGCCTTCCCTTGCCCTTGCAAGTCTACTTTTAGTCATTATTTAATTTGAAATACATGAAAACCTTTAGATCAATTATAGGTTTACCTCAAAATGATAACAAATGCTCATTTAATTATTGTATGTTTGTTTTTAGGGTTTATGGTCAATTAACTAGTATTGAACCAATTCAATACTGGTATGAATACTATTGAATTGGTTTGATAATGGTCGGTTCGGATGTGGGTCCTTTTGACCCCTTTCCTTACTTTTGCATGTTTTTGGTGCCCTAATTTTTGGCTTTCTTGCTTTCACAATGTCGACCTACACACTAATAAGGTCTTAATTTGAATTCAAGAACTCTATGTAGATATATAATTATGCTACGAAATTTAATCAACAAGTATCACAGAGAAATCTCATATCATCATGATTGAAATATCTACACACACTTTGATTTTTACTATATTTCCATTTTTTGAAGTGTTATAGTTGCATACTCATATTAAGAGAAAGACTATTAAAATAGCATATAATGATTACTTGCTTGCATCTCATACATAGGGATAAGGGTTTGGATCTTTATACATGCCAAATTACTTGTTGGATTGCATGAGTGGTGATTGTCAAATTGTTTAAGAACATGGGTTTGATTGAGGCATCATAACTACCCCATATTTTTATGCTCTTACAAGGTTTCTATGAGTGGATTATGATTCAGAACAAGGAGAAAGAATTATGAAAGTTTTGTGCATCAAATCGACAATTTGAGAGAGATTTCTAGTAAGCAGGTGTTAATGAAGACATCTATAAAGTATCAAACCAATCTGATGTCATTTTTTAGTGTTGAACCGGCTACCTATGTCAAACTAGTTTGAGAGTGGTCATTTTATGCTCGTCATCATATATCTAAAATTTTTGGGGGGTTGGCTTTTGAAGTGTTTATGGACCCTTTTTTCATCATTTTCAATCATTGTCAGTACACAAGCAAGTCAAAAATTATAAGGTATTTAGGTTTTGCAAACCTCCTTTGTCAAATTTCAAGATTATTAGACTCCCTTTTTAGGCACTTTTTAGATCTTTATTGATTGTTCATTCAATTGTATATAGATCAAATTTGGCTTACACCATATATTTGTGGTTTAGCATAGTGTGTTTAACCTAAAACCACTTTACCATTAAATATTATGGTGAGTGTGTGCTTTCTTGCACCTAACTTAGGGTTTTATCTTATTAGTTATCGTGTTGATTTCTTTAGGGTTTACATCAACCCTTCTCTTGTTAATCCTTTTCATTAGGGTTATATCTGCTTCAATTGTTATTAGGGTGTATTATACCATGTTGTCTTTCATAAGCCCTAGTTATCCCTCTTATTTTAAATCTTATATATTCTTGTGCTTCTTATATTTCCTTCCGAGTAGATGTGTTTCATTTGTGATGTATTATTCCATGGTGATATTTACATGAGATGTTATTAGGCATACTGACATGGTTTCTATGTAAATGTTTATCAGTGACCACATGTTTTTTCCCACACATATATCGTATAATGCTAGCTAATGATTTGAAACATTATAGGATTGTATGTAATAAGGATGCTTTGGATGTTGATACCCTTGCAATTGATATATTTGCTTTAGTGTTCCTTAGCAATAGATCTCATGTGGTTTATTGTATGATGGTTCATTATGAAGCAGATGTTGTAATAATTTAGAGGGTTAGGGCATGCAATGTCACAAATCCACCTAGTTCCTCTCAACCTTGAGGCAGGGTTATCCAAAACATCCCTCTTAATCTTCATGATGCCTCTCGACTTAGATTGCATGCCACTAAGGATTATGATATTATAGATCAACTTAAGAGCACTCGTATTAAGATATTTATCTTATAATTACTTGCAAGGTATAATGTTTATAAATACATACCTTATGAGGCCTAATATTAAACCAAATTACCACATAACATTGAACCTACGTATTTTGTTTTTATTGTTAAAACCTCGACTAATAAAGAGAACCTCATATCTTTTTAGTATGGGGACTTACCTTCTAAGGATATTATGGATCAATGTTTACCCTTATATATTCAAATTATCATCAATACTAAAAGGATTAAAAGGTCTCCATAGACAATGGTTTGGCGTTAAACATTTATAGTAAGATCTTTCTCAAGGTAATTTGAAATTGAAGTCAAACCCTTACAAACTTTGATACGATTCTAAAAGACTTTGACAACCAACTAATAAAGGCTCTTGGAATAATTACATTGAGCATAACTGCTGGACCACCGAAATTTCAAGTAACAACTAATGATGTGAGCTATAGTCTTATATTTGTTAGGCCCTAGATTCATGCCATGCATGTAGTCCCCTATATGTTACATAAATGCTTAAAATTTATACATGAGGAGTTTGTATATACTTTCTTTGCGAATAATATTCATTTTTGGATTTACAAAATGGTATAACTAATGGAGATAATCATTCCATATATAAATACATTGCAACCATCCATTATGGCACCTAGACAAGTTAGTCCGATTAAATAATTAACTACATTTAAATGTGGTGAAAATAGTAAAAATAAGAGGATAGTGGTACCAAAACTAATAATATAAAAATGCATATAACTAAGCTTAAATTTATAACTAGATTGTTCCTAGGGAGTATAAAGATAACACAAGTAACATTGACACTGGTCAATTTTATCTTATCCCACTAGACTATGGTAGACCCGTTTAATAATATTTGCCTAGTGATACACCATCTTACGATGATAAAGGTAAAGGGTCTATAGTGGATACATATTGCAATACTAATAATCCAAAACACCCTCTTGTCTTGGTTCAAACTGCTTTAGAAAAGTATGGGTTCATATTGAAATAGGTAAAAAAAATGGGATATAAAGGTGATGGTTTAGGTAACATGGACAAGGTATCACATATCCTGTCATTCCAAATGCTCATCACTTTGAACAAGGTATTAGTTATAAAAAATATTTTGTCATTAAAGATATATGTTTTCAAGTGAATCACGAGTGTCCTATAAAACATAAATATTTCCATAATCACTTTTTCAATCCAATAAGAATCACATATAAGAAATAAATATTGTCACACCCCTATGACTTATATATCCTGAGTTAAATGATGGGGATGATTTATGTGAGATTTTCCCCATGCACGTTTTATATAATGATAAAGCCCTTTGTGGAAATTTGGTAGCTTGTGTTTATTTACCAAATCACAATTGTAAAAATATATTCCCTCTCAATTTGAACAACCATGCATATTTTAGGGAGTGTGAACCTTCATTTATGTTGAAAATATCCCACTAGACGATCCAAATACTTTACCAATTACACTATATGTCTAAGATTGATTTACTTATTAAACGAATTAACAATTGATGTTAATCTTGAAACTATCGATGAACCAAATATGGTAATGTCAACTGCATTGATGGCTCCCAAAAAAAACATAATGAAATATTACATGTTTTCCCTGATGCCATTGTATGGTCCTATGTTGACATACATAGTATTGATCCCTCAGTTATGATTCATAATTTAGTTATCCATCTTGATATTAAACAAGTCAAGCAAAAAATTAGACGATGCATCCTAAGGTTACTTTATTAATCAAAGAACAATTATAAAAGTTACTTGACGTTGGTTTCATATGCCCTGTCAACTATTTATATTAGATCTCTAATATTGTCTTTGTGGCCAAACCTAATGAGGGCATTAAGATCTACACTTAATTTAGAGACATTAATAAAGCATGTCCCAAGGATGACTTCCCATTACCTAATATTGATATAATGGTAAATTCTAAAATGGGATACGACTATATTTACCTAAACGGTGAATAATGGGTTAACTGCCACCATGTAAAATAGGTAAAAACTAGGGCACAATGCATATCTAATATAATGCAATAGTAAACAATAATCATATCAGAACTATGCCTTACACATTGACCAACAATATAATGAAACAATTGAATAAGCAATGTTGAACAATGAGAGAGGGGTACTAAAATGATAACACCTGGGTAATTAATTTTAAAATCTGAATCTACAAAGAGGATCTATAAGTGATTTCATTGTAACTTTGAACATTCTTTCGTGATTTGTTGCTTGCTTAAAATCAATGAAGTGCCAATTACGTCTAGGTTAGAATTGGTAGGCAGTTAATTAAATTTATCAATTATGCCCTCCTGCATCAATTATGTCCTTTGTTATTTTTTAGTTTTGTAACTTTTAGGGTTGCTTCACAAACTAAGAGCAATATTGGATATGGCTTTGCTTTGCTTGTTTGATTGAAAAAAACTATGTGATTTGTTTATCCCTTACTCTTGACATAATCTTCGATAAATGTATGCATAAAAGAGTGTGTGCAAGTTACTTGGTTTACGTAACCTCTTCAGGAGTTTCAAATACATATCTCACATGCTTAGAATAAAATCCAATGTAATTTTAGTGATTTATGATTGAATCCCAACACAACGAGGGACAAGACTTCACCTCCTCTCCCTAGATAATCAAATGCATTTATATGTTTTGTTGTGACCTTCTTTTGGCACAAGATGTGGTAGCACAAGACTTATTGATAAAATGTAGGCTCAACGTGCAGACTCCTTGGTTGAATGTGTATAACTCTAAATAAGACTTATTGATTATGTGTTAGACAAATGGCTTGCAAGAGATTCATTCAATAAAAGACAAACATCTCACTAAGGATATATAAAGGGATCCCTATGACACTTAAAACATAGCCCAATCCTAGAGAATGTTGACAAGTGAAAGTCAAGGAATGGGGGATTAGGGTAAGATGGAATGGACCCACAAAAGGATGAGGGTTATAATCCATCGACCATTGATTCTGACTCATTGGGTAAAATGGCTTAGAATAGAGACCAAACTGAATAGAGGATGATTAGATGGAATTATGATGTTTGAAACTAATAAATATAAGGTGTATATGAGGAAATATAGATGAATAATTTAGTGAGACTCTCATGTGGGATGAACGCGTCTAAAAATATCCAAATGTATATAAGTGGATCGAGTGTGGAAATGCATGATAAAGACAAAATAGAAGAGTGTCTTATACCAAAATTATGTGTCTATAATGAGATGTTTTCATTTTTGTATGGGTGTTTTGGTTATAAAAAAATCAATATTAATCCTAGTGATTAACACAAAAAAACCTTCATAACTCTTTGGGATAAATTTTGCTATGTGGTCATGCCTTGTGGTATTAAAAACACAAGCACAACTTATCAAAGGGCTACAACACATATACTTCATGATTAAATTTATGATATTTTATAGGATTTTATTGATGACGTATTGGGAAAATATAATAAGTGTGAAAACCATCTTGCAAAATAAAATTGAGTGATTGGAAAAATATAAAGTGCAATTAATAATAAGAATCATGTTTTTGGGGTTACATTTGGAAAATTATTGGATTTTTTAATTTATTAGAGAGGAACAGAAGTTGATTCTAAGAAAGTACATGGTATTGTTAATATGCATCCTCTTAAAGGTTTTAAACAACTGGGAAGTTCAAAATGAAAAAAATCAAGCCATCGAATAGTTTATTGTTGAGTTGGTCAATAAAACTTAACCATTTTTGAGTTTATTAAGAGAAGGCATTAATTTTGAATGGGGTGATCAATGTCAAAAGGATTTTTATGAAATTAAATAAATTTTAAGTTAATCCCCTAATTAGGATAACACGTATTCATAATCAACCTTTATTGCAATAAATATCTGCCACTAAGCATGCCTTATGAAACTTGCTCACACAATATGATGATGTGCATAAAGAATGCACTATTTATTATACAAGTTGCACATTAATTTATTATGAAAAGAATCATAACTAATGAAAAAATTGCATTTAGTTATTTTAGGTCATGTTATGGCTCCCACAAGAGCCTCACAATCAATAGGTCTTGTATCTAGTATATGAATGATGACCTTTTGCGAATGGAAAGTATCATGCCACTTTGAGTAACTGGTCTCAACTCTGAATTTGAAAACTAATATGACTTTGTAACACAAGTGTGATTATCATGATGATAATATATAGTATGTGTGTATGTATTTAGCATGGTGAATTTTAAGACTCTTTAAAACCCATCATGGAGAATAAGAACTTAGTGTTGGTGTTATTTGTGGAACACTCTTAATGGCTTGTAATATCAATCTAAGGCATGCTCGTGTAGAGAGTGACTCTCTAGAATTTGTGACAAATATTTATTTTCGAATATAAGTCTCCTTGGAAAGTAGACCACTTGTTTTTGAATTCTTTGAGTAGGTTGAATCTTTTTAGGTTGCTCAACTATTAGTGTAAGTTTTTCAATTCCATTTTATGGTTTTTCATACACATGTATTTAACTTATTTAGGTGTAATATTGAGGTCACTTAGGTGTAATAACGAGGTCATTAAGTTGCACATGCACATGTCTAATTTGTATTAAAATTGGTTGGTGTAGATGCACTTGACATTTACCAACCAATATTGACATCTTGCACATAGTGCTCACTATTCATTTGGCAATTGCCATGTGTTCACATTGCCAAATGTGAGTGACTTTATGCCTCTTCTCTAACTATTTATGTACCTCTCCTCAAAACTATTTTCATTGATTCTGAATATAAGTTGTTATTTTGCTCATGTTTGGTTCATATTTTACTTCAACACATTATCTTTTTGCATGTTAAGAGTCTAGTATGTTTGAATCTCACTAGTTCTCGATCATAGCCCATTCAGATAGATCATGGCTCATTCTAACATGGTATCAGATTGGATTTTAGTAAAATGAACACGTTTGTTTTGCTTTAATGCATTTTTGTATCTTGAGTAATTGAGTTTATTTGTTATAGACCCTTTATTTTTTGAGTATGCTCTTTTCCTTCATCCTTGGATGATCAAGATAATCAAAAAAGAATAAGGGACATTACCTTTGTATAAATGCATTTATAAGTCTTATAACATACGCCATTGAGTTTGGAAGGCCTCAAAACCCTATTATCACCTATAAATTCATCTAAAACAAAGTTTTTTTATAAAAACTCATTTTTACATTTTTTTGGGCTACTCGCATACTATTATGTACTATTTATTGTACAATTTCAAGGGATTGAATTTTTTTTTAAAAATCCTTCCTGGGTTTTTCCAATAAATTACTAGGTTTATTTACATTTTTTACATATATCGACATATCGGTTTGTAGGCATTAGTCTATGTGTTTCTACATTGTGGACAGCATGAGGATTTTTGTACTTTATCTTGACAGTCTCTGTTGTTTATTTTTTTGTTGTGTATTGCATGATGATGAATATTACACTATATTACGTGCTCTACAACCTCTATTGATCACCTTGTTACTATGTGTATTGCACAATAATTAATATTACATCGTATCGTGTGGTTTGATTATCTCAATTATCTATTCATGTATGCAGTGTTATCCCTGTATATTTGTGCAATTTATTTTGTTGATTTGTACCTCATGTAAAAGGTACGTATCATTTGTACATGTGGATTGCCTACAATTATTGAACTTATGTGAACCAAACTTCTAATTGCATTCTTATCTGTTTATGAACCTTTCTAATTTATGAGTTGTGGATGGTGTGCACATATGAATGGCCTATAACAACACACATATATGTGCACAATGCCCTATGGTTTTATGACCATTTATGTATGATGTACATTACATAATGCGTTGTTAAGTTCAAGCCATATAAGGCATGCACCATTTAATGCATTGTCAAGGTCCAGTCATGCATAATCAAGTCAAGCCAACCATGGTTAACTCTGTGTAAGTCAAGCCAACCACAGTTAACTCTATATATGCCCTAGAAATATTACCCTCACTTGTGATATCATGTTTAGCCCATGGACAAAACCAACCCAAAAGGGCTAAACAGGTTTGATAGGATTCATTGTACAAAAAAAATTGTAAAAAATGTTAAACCCTAAATTTATTTTGGGCAAAATTTAAGAAAACATTGATTAAAAGAACTTGTAAAACACAAAACTATTTGTAGGCAACTCCTTTTGAGGTGTCATTTTTTTTAAAGTGTGTATTCTTTGGGCTCTTTGCATTGGTTTTATTTTCACATTCTTGTTTGGATGGTACAAGATACTTTCAACCCTTTTCAAATTGTATATGCACTAAATATAAAGTATTGATTGTATATACACTAGAAAGAGCCAATTATATACGCACTAATATATATAAAGTGCCAAAAATTTGTAATTTGGGGGGTTATTGTTAATAGTTTCAAGGGAAATTGCTTTATGCCTTGCTTTCTCTCTCGCACTTCCATTTTTGCAAATATACTTGTTTTACTACACTATGGATTATAATTTGGTTCTGATTCTCACTCCATATAGTTATCACGATTGGAAAAATAAAGTACAATTTTTTTAGGATTAAAGGTTTATTAGGAGTAAAGGTTTACATACAATAACTATGGGTATTGAAACTGTATTGAATCTATATGTATAAAATATTAAGTGGTTTAACCGATGTGATGAGGCATTTGGTTTATTGTGTTTGTTTGTATCTCGTGACTTACTCTTTCAAAGTGAAACTGTAAAATCACCAAACGAGGTCTAGACTATTTTGGAAGAACTTTTTTGGAAATATTATGTAATGAAGGGTCATGAGTTGGAGAATGAGCTCATTAATTTGATTTCAGGCAACTTTGACATAATACATGACTTCTTCACCAAATTCAAGTCACTTAGGTTACAATTTAAATTGTGTGCAATAGAGAAAAAGGATGAATAATTGATCCTTTTAATTCTTGCCAAGTTTGATCTAGACTATTATATTTTTGTCTCTACTTTTCATGCTACTAAGAGAGCCCTAGGAGCTACATAGACCATGTTGTCCTGATATGAATTTTGTAAAGACTTGACTAAGGAGCAACAGAAACTTATTTAGATGTGTATATTAAAGTCCTATAAGTCTCATGCCCTAATCATTAGTCATGAAAAATAGAAGGCTTCAAACAACAAGGATAAAAAACACAATAAGAAAGACTATGATTTAAAGAAAGGTCAAAAAACTTATATTACGTCTAAAGCAACAACTAAGACCTCCTCTTCATATGGCAAACCTAATATAGAGAAGGTTAAATGTGCCTATTATAATAGAACTTGGCACAATGAACATAAATGTACGAAGAAACTAATAGATCACCCAACAAAAATTCTTAATAAGAATAACATAAGTGTCCCTGATTCCATCACACAAAATTCATCAACTCTAGAGTCCTCTTAGGCAAAATATAGTGGTAAAGGGAAAGGCTCTTATTACACTTGCATCTCAAACTTCCACATGGGTGATTGATTATGGTACTTTGCAGCACATGGCTTCATCATGGGACTTTTTCTCATCCTTAGATCCAGGTTATATGTCTTCTATTTTAATAGGTTATGATACTTATGTAGAAGTTTATGGGAGAGGGTTCATTGAAGTGAGTGATGGAACATTAGAGGATGCTTTATGTGTTCCCTCATTGTCAACTATTATCCTATTTGTTTATCATATCACCCATATTATATCATGTAAGAGAGTTGAGTTTACTCTATATTTTGTGGCCATTAGGGAGTTTCATAGTAATTTTATAGTGGTAATTGGGAAAGCAAATCATCACTCACGATTGTACACTTTCTCGTACTTAGCCCATGATCACCCTTCACTACACTACTCACTCACTCATATACAGTGAGTAAGTTATGGCATGAGTGATTAGACCATCTTAACTTTCACTACTTGGAGCAAATCAATCGACATGATATGGTTAAAGGATTGCCTTGTGTCTACTTTTCTAATGGTGTTTTTCAAGGTTTCTTACTTGATAAATATCCTGAAGATAAGTATGACAAAAGTAAATTATGGGGTGTTATACATATTTTAGAACTTGTTCATAGTGATATTTGTAGTCCATTTCCACAATGTTCATTTTGTAGGACTAGATATATTATTGCCTTCATTTAGTAGGACTAGATATATTATTGCCTTCATTGATGAATTTTAAAGGTATACTTGAGAGTCCTTTATCAAACAAAATTCATAGGTTTTTTTAATCTTTTTCAAGAATTTAAGGCTCTTGTGGAGAAATAATTAGGGAAAAACATTAAGGTTTTACTCGCAAACAATGGTGGAGAGTATGTCAATCATCATTTTGAACAGTTTTACACTTCATAAGGGATTAATTTATAATGTATAGTTCCATACAGTTCTCAACATAATGGTGTGGTAAAACACAAGAATAAGTCTTTGAAGGAAATTATAAACTATATGATACACTCCAAATAACTTGCACCTTAATATTGGGTAGAGGCCATTAATTGTGTATGTTACATCCAAAATCACATTCCTCACCAAGCCTTAAAAGGAATCACTCATTTTGAATCTTGAAGTCATTGACAATCCACGATTAAGCAATTCAGAGTGTTGGGATTTCTTGATATGGCCCACATTCCTAATAAGAAATGCAAGACAATGGAACCATATAGCAGGACTTACATCTTTGTTGGGTTTTAAATGGTGCTAAGGTATACATGCTTCTTAATCCTACCACAAATGAGTTGATCATTGAGATAAGTGTTCATTTTTAGGAGGGTCCTTCTGGCTCAACACTTGACACTTCTCCCTCCTCATTGGGCTCACAAGGATTTGATGACAATTATGATTATTCAGATCACTTGGAACAGATTCATGATGATTAACATTCTTCTTCTAGTTTAGATAATGACAACAAAGTTAGGGATTCACATCCTTCTTTTCCTAATCACATTCTAAAGGTTGAGGAATCTCATCCTAACTCTCTGACTTCAGTCCCTCTATGGGATAGACATACACTACAAAATATATGTGATTAGGTTGGGGATTTATCAAATACTAGGTGGGCATACTCACAGTTCTAGGTTGTTCCACATGTCTTCATCGCCTATGCCTCTAATCCATAATCATTTTGTGAGGTATATAGCACCCTTGAGTGGGATATAACCATGCAAGAAGAGTATAACTCCTTGATTAAGAAACAGACTTGGGATTCGATTCCTCTTCCTAAGGGAAGGAAACTTATTCAATGTAAATGATTTAAGGAACAAATTTTTTGGCAAATGGGTCAATGGATAGTTCAAAGGACGATTCGTAGTAAAAGTTTTTTCACAGGTTCTTGGCATTGACTACACCGAGACCTTTGCACTAGTTTCAAAGATGAACTCTATTTGACTCACTCTTTCCATTTCTATAACTCATCATTGGGATGTTCATCAGATGGATGTGTAGAGTGCATTTCTTCACAGAGACCTTGAGAAGGAAATATATATGGAGCAACCACATGGTTTTATGTAAGATTATTCCTTAGTCTATAGACTTTAGAAATCTATTTAGGGCCTGAAATAGGTCCCACGGGCTTGGTATGCCAATACAGATTCCTTCTTTCTCACAATTGGTTTCACTAAATGCCATTATGATCCAAATGGCTATATTTAATGGTAGGATGACTCACTCATGATTCTGGTTTTGTATGTTGGTGACCTATTAATCATAGGGAGTTATTCATACTCCATTACAATAGTTAAATTTGTTTTGCATAATAGATTATCCATATCTGACTTAGGTCTGTTGCACTATTTCCTTGGGATTGAAATTTTAGTCTAAATCAAGGATCGCCATTGCACAATCCAAGTATGTTCTTGATTTGTTCACATGGTTGAATGTAATCCAACTCTAACTCCCTTTCTTTATAGAATTAAACTTGAGGTTGAGTGTTCTTCTCCATGAGTTGATGTTACTTGTATTGATAACTTATTAATAGTCTCATCTATCTGACTCATACTAGACCCAATATTTCAAATGTAGTGGGCATGGTCTCTAGGTTTATGCAGACACTGCATGAGTTACACTGGAAGGTAACAAAGCATATTATCCACTACATTTAGTGTAATCATAGTTTTGGGATTTATTATGGAACGAGCATTGATGTTGACTTGATTGGGTACATCGATTCAGACTAGGTTAACAATATTCAATATTGCACTTCCACTTCTAGATATAATTTCTCGCGTGGTTTATGTCTAATTAGTTGGTCTAGTAAGAAGCAAAATTCTATTTTTTTATCATCTACCAAGGTTGAATACAGAGGAGTTGTTAATGCTACTACCGAGACTTTTTAGCTTTAAGGGATTCTTATTGAATTTGGTATACAATTCAAGTGACACACAATCATATTCTTTGACAACCAGAGTACCATATAGATCTATAAGAATCCGGTCCAACATCAATGAACCAAACACATCTAGATTCATATGCACTTCATTTGGGAACTCACTCATGATTAGGTCATTGATCTCATATATTTCCAAATTGTATAATAGATTACTGATATCTTCACTAAGAGCAAATATCTTCATTTGTGAGTTATTCTTGGGGTGGAAACCGCTTCAATATCATTTTGTAGGGGGATTTCTAGTCATCTTTTCTTTTGTCTCTATGTGTGGGGGAAGTTTCTATCTATTCTCCTTAGGGGATTTTCCATGTATTTGGGTTCCTAATCAAGCCTTGTTGTTGAGACCCAATTCTTCTACCCACCTAAGCTACACTTAAGTGGGGGTGTTAGTGTAAGTTTTTACTCCATTTCATAGTTTTTACTTGGCTTTATTTGGTATAATATTGAGGTCACTTAGGTGCGATAATGAGGTCATTAAGTTGTACATGCATGTCTAATTTGTAGCTGTTGTCACCAAAAATAGCTTTCTCATTTTTGGGACAACATATGAACTATTTTGGTCCTGCATGACCAAAATTGTCTCTCCCCTTTTCAAAATTTGTTATGAGCTTTATAATTCCTCATTTTTCAAGCTTTTTCAATAAAGGGATTAGCAAGTTTGATAGGGTTAAAGGCTTCTGCAGGCGAGTCCAATCAAAAGAACCAGTTTCCAAGACTTAGTCATTTTCAGGATTGGTTCAGCACCTTGGTTCAATAAAAAATGTCCATCGGCAAGCATCTAAGCAAGGATTGAACCATTGAACCACTGAACCTTGAACCATTTTGGTTCAACGGGTTCAATGGGTTCAAAGGTTCAACGTCATCAGCAAGAGCTAAGCGCATTTGTCAAAGGTTCAAAGTTCAAGAGTTTCAAGGTTCCACAGCTCCAAACACTTAGCAAGTTTCAAAGGCTTGAACCATTGAACCGTTTAACCTTGAACCATTTTGGTTCATCAGTTCAACGGGTTCAACGTCCAAATGGTTCAACGCACTTGGTTCAAAGATATCAAAAATACTCAGCCAAATCAAAAGAATGAACCGATCGAGCCATTGAACCTTGAACCGCTTCATAAATTCAACGGGTTCACAGGTTCAAAGGTTCAAAGGCGGCCTCAGTCAAGGAAAGAAGCAACAAACAAATGGTTCAATGGATAGTTCAACCAAGGGGCATGCAAAAGAAAAGGACAAGCAGAAAGCGCCAAGTGTCAATGGTGAAAGGTTTCAATATGATGCAATGAAAGGCGCCACGTGTCCTTGGTGAGAATCGGTAGAAGCCGACAAGTGTCATCATCTGTGAGACTACTAAAAGTGAGTCCCAAATGTTTCTGTAAGTGTTTTTAGAGTTATGCAAAAGCCACCACGTGTCTTCTCCTGCGAGACTCTCAAAGGTTTCTAAGAGCTCCTCTAAATTAAGTGGATGCCTCCATGTGTCCTCGCATGTTTCGACAGAATGTGCCACGTGTCACTTGTTAAAAGTAGCAGAAGGCACCACGTGTCAAGAATGAAACACTCCCAACACAAAGATGCTGAGCCAAGGAAATATTTCCTTCAGACAAATTATTTGAAGGAATTCCTTCAGACATTTTGTCTGAAGGAAATAAAGGGTCAAGCCTAACCGAAGAAATTAGAGCCCGAAGGCCACCTGGAGGATCTTGAAGGGTAGGTACCCTTGCGGGGGGACACTCGACACTCAGAAATGGACCCTGTTTAAGACCTCGAAGGGCAAGTTCCCTTCGAGAAGGGTCAAGCCTCAAAGTGTAGAGGAAGCGGCCAAGTGTCTGCATCCGCGCTTTTAGTCTTTAATAATTTTCAAAGCTTATTCCAATAAGCTTATTTCAAAACCATGGATGCCGCCATGTGTACTTACCCGCATCACAGCAAAAAGTAGCCATAGCAAGCAAGAAAGACACAAAGGAGTTGCTAAGGAGAATGACAGGCCCGCGAATGTCAAATTTAGGATGATTGACTAGCCGTTAACCTTCAAAAGATGGAAGACCTGCAAATGTCAAATTTGCTACAATGAAGTGTCTATTGATCTTTGAAGGCTTAAAATGTGGACCCGATACATTTAAAGACCCTAAGGCCAGGGCCAAGAGGAAGAAGAGACAAAAGAGGGAAATCTTAGTGGGAGTTATTCCTAGTAGGTGGAGCAGTTTGCCAGGTAGGTATTTGGGGCATGCAAACATTAAAAGCATAACCTATTTATCCCCTTTGGAGTAAAGGCATAGTAGATAGTTGCGCTGATAGCAGGTGATGAAATGAGTGATTCAAGATCGGGAGTAGACATTGGAGATGAATAAACACACCACAGTTAAGGCAACTGCCCTGCTCCAGCATGGCCCTCCCTGACAGAACTAAGAATGCATCCAAGGCATTAATTGCGTAGTATGAGTCACTCCCTAGGACAAAGTGCCAAGCTTCATTTAGGCCTCTATATATATATTGTGATCTCTCATTTTTTAAGGGAGATCTTCCCATTACTAGAAGCAAAACTCTGCCCAAATTGAAAGGCGAATACTGAGACTTTGAGCTCAGATTGTTGTTCATATTTCTTTGATTAAATGAGAAAGCAAGTTACTTGTAGACTTTGTACTATTATAGCTTGTGTTATTTTAGGAGATTGATCTTATGTCTGTCTTCTGAATGCATTCTTGTCTAGTTAATGAAATAAGCAAAACTTGTGGAAGTAATCAGGAAGGTGTCCTGAAGCCAACTACTTTTAGACTTTGTGTTGTCATAGTTGTCTTCAGTGTGTGTTTATTTTCTATTTCTATGTAAAGGACCTTGGGACGACTTTGTGCCCCCATTGTTCTTTTTATCTCACTCTTGGGCAGTCGAGGTGGAGACTTTGTGCTACATTTTAGGCTGTTGGTTACTCTACACTTTTGGTTACCAATTACTTACTAGAAAGATACCTGTTGTTTTCAAGAACAAGCACTTCTAAAAGAAGAGAAGTGCCTTCTGTCATTTTACCAAGATTTCTACTATCTAGGAAGGGATCTGGCTCTTGGTTGAATGTTACTTCTGAAAGAAGAGAAGTACCTTCACCAATCACCTAGGATTTTCTCCTTTGTTTGTGAACATCATCTTTGAAAGAAGAGAGATGGATGGTATATCCTACCCTTGAGTGTTACTTTCTACTTATTTATAGTATATATAGCTCTTGTGTATTTATAGGGAACCTCCCCATGATGAGAAGAGAGATTTGTCCACCTTTGATGTAGTAAACCTACACACTGGGCTGACCAATCTTCCTGATGTGGTTAATTAGACCTATTTTGTCAATCAGTACGCTGATTGACAAAATATTCACCCAACAGTAGTCAAATTAGTTGGTGTGGATGCACTTGACATTTACCAACCATAGTTGACATCTTGCACACGATGATCACTATTCATTTGGTAACTATCTTGTGTTCATATTTCCAAATGGAGATGGATTTATGCCATTCCTCTACTTATTTTTGTACCTCTCCTCAACATTATTTTCATCGATTTTGAATACAAGTTGTTATTTTGCTCATGTTTGGTTCCTCTTTTACTACAAGACTTTCTCTTTTCACATGTGAAGAGTCTAATGTGTTTGAATCTTACCAATTTTTTTTTATCATGGCCCACTCTGATAGATCATGGTTTATTTTGACATTAATTGATATATATTGTGTAGGGATAATGACATTTGATTGTAGGTGTAATTCATATGGAATACCATGAACTATAATAATCTCATTTGTAAATATATATTTCAAACATATGTGTACTATAAAAAGGTACTAAATGAAGCTATTGAATCTAGGGACATCCCAATAACATATTGAAGATTCATGTATTAAGTATTGCTATGAACTTGGTGGTCGTATGTGTTGGAACAACTTGTAGTGGTAATGTGATCTCACTAATAAAACTCTAAACATGGCCATTGAATCTTTTGATTATTGTTTTTTTAGGAAATATATCCTTATCTTTGCATCTAAAATGTTAGAGAAGTGTGAAAGTGTACATATTCACACTTGAACCATTATCAACCATGACACTATATAGGTTGATAATCAATGCAAGCTCGAATGAATAAAGAATGCAAAATCAGCATCAATTATCTCAAGATGTGCAAATATGGCACTAAAACATGGTATGTACCAATATTCAATTCATAGTATGTTGTTCTTCCATAACAGTATGATAAGAAGCTGGTGGAGGATGTGCATTATATGTGTAATGCACCTCTAATTTATATGTTCTCTCTTAACCTGTATGCTTAAGGAAAATATCATTGAATAGATTCCTTGTTCTATTATTACTTGGTGTAGACACTAAATTTTAACCAATAACGCATGACAATGTTTATTCTTGGCATCCCTACTTGGTCTTTTCAACATTTAGTTACCAAAATTCCTTATAATTACTTGATTGTCTCATGAGTACTAAGAAAATAACCTGCAAACATCCCTATTTCATGTGTATTCATCCCTATTCTGCTCACAAATCCATGGTAGAATGTTTTAGAAGTTTGTGACATTCTGGAATAAGTCTACACTAGGTGGATAGGTCTGCAGTGTGGATCTCTCTTCTAGTGCACCCTTGTCCCCTAGTGCACCCCTATCTCCTAGTGTGCCCATGTCCTCTTTATTTCAACAAACACTTTGTATACACATAATATTTTCACACTTTTATGGATTAATAACACTTCATATCTTGTAAGAACCTGTTGAGTCTCAATCTCTTTGAGTGCATACCTTAAGGGGTGCATCAAGAAAGGGGTGGGCAGACCTTTAGTGCTTCGTAAGATTATTTTTCCTTTTGCCACTTGATATATACACTGTTGCCTCCTAAAACCTTGAACCCTAAGCTTTTTTCTCTTTCCTATCTATTCCAACCATTTGTCATGCTTTATCCCTCAATTCTTAACTTATTTCCCTTTTGACCTATTCAATGAGCTAGGTCAACCTGGTTGACCTAGCTTATTTTGGGGGTACTTTGCCTTTCCTCATTGCTTTGCATCCTGATTGACCTAGCACAAACTTTAAGCATTAGCTTGATAATGTGCTAGGTTGACTCAGTCAACCTACCACAATCAACATGTACGAAATTTTTTAGGGTAAGATACTACTATATATACAAGGTCATTTACCACCATTTCATATGAGAGTTGAATTAAGCGAAGAAGTGTGAATGAACATCTACTTATCAACCATTTTACATGAAGAATAAATCTTTAGGGTTCAATACTTTCTTTTGGAGCTCTGATCTTATCTTGTGGAAAAGTCTTTTAGATGCTTAGGTAGGTCGTGTAGCCTAGATTTGATTTATCTTGGTTGTGCTTACAAGCCACAACAATCTCTTGCGAAGCATCATTAGCCAAGGGAGAGGTTAAGACTTGATAGGTTCATCTTCAAAGGTAAGTATTCCTAACTTTATTTTTCCTTTGCAAGAGTAGATAGATAATATAGTATGTATTATTCTCTCCCATGCATTAGGATTCCAATTACATTGACATGAGTATATGTCTCATATACATGTTTAGTTTAGATGTTATTTATTTGTTCTATTTTAACCCCTCACATTGTGCCACAAGCTTTGGTGAGCACTAGATTAGTCTTATTTTCTTGTTATTAGATTAATTTACTTTCTTGTTCATTATCATAAGTGAATATAAAAACCATATGACTCTTTTAAGGTTGTTGTGCGATTGTGTTAGACTGTAAGCTTTGTAACCCTGCCTAACATGATGTATTATGATAGATGATACAAGTGATCTCCTAATCGGGTCTAGCGGATCCTCACATTGGTCATGGTCCCACTTAACAAGTGTGTGCCCAAATCAGAAGTGTAGGTGTGATCTATCTTATCTGATCCAGGATTAATTCATGTGCACCATGCAATTGTGATTGCATACACACTTATTCAAATTGAAACATTTAGTAACAACTCTCCCATGATTTTTATAAGGTCAACTCATAAAAATATTTGAAAGATTAATCTATAAAATTGCATCAAGGCCTCTCAAATCATCATCTATCAATATGATTTTAAAAACATTCTACAATGAATAAAAGAACACTGTTATTTTCAAATTTAATTATGTTACTTTCTTACAGTCATAAAACAAGTTTAACAATGTTTCATTTCAAGTCAAGGACATATATTGTCAATCATTCTAATAAATTTTCTAGTTGTATTCATCATAGATTATGTATTCTTCCCTAAAGGGAGAAATACATCAGCCTTAGTCCCTCTGGGATATGTAGGAAACACTCAGTCAACAAGAGGTTTTCTGAGGATAGCTCAGCCATTTCCACTTCCTCTATTTCCCCTATTTTGTATTTGATATCCTTTTATATGGTTGTGTTGGAATAAGGCTTTAATTTTACAAGTTTTCCACACATCTATTCAGCTCCCACACAGAGCAAGGAAACCCATGTAGGAAACCATACATAATCTAACCAAAAAATCATCAATATGGTTAATAGGGTCAACATAGAAAGAAGTGGATAGATCCGCACTATGGAGTTGTCCTCCTAGTGTGCTCATTTCCCTTTACCTTTTAAAGTTTGGATTTATACGATGATGAAATCCTTAGTTTTATCTGATCGGTTCTAAATCAATGAATCGTATGTATATTCAATAATCAATTTATTTCAAGCTAAGTATATGTTTCTCTTAGCAATTTATTGTTCATAGTGTACTTTCAATTTTGTACCTTATTATACTTTATTGTACTCTATTTTATAGTTATTTATACTTTATTGCTATTCAAATTGAATAATTCCAATTCAAAATAGAGTAAACATTTTGGGAACCCAATAAATGGTTCAAGTATAGCTTCTATGCTCCTTATACTTCAACTGTCAAGTTTTAAGGCAACCTTAATTATAAGAACAAAATTAATGGAAACAAATGAGGCTAAATTTATGGTTAATGTCATATCATAACCACCACACAATCTTTAGCTACAAGCTCCACCAAGGAGGCAATTTTCAAGGCTACAATCACCTCCTCATGTGCTACTACAAAATCTCCTTAAATGTCATTTTATTATAATTACTCCACCATCGGAAATAGATATTATAAACCTCAATATAGAAGCTTTGATAAAAATGGATTTTGTGATTATCATATATGTGTTGGGCATTCCACTAATAGATGCATGAAGCTCAGGCACGAAATTGAAGACCTTATTTATGAGAACATCATTAAAATTGATACACCTTCTGAAGAGGTTAAGCCACAAGAAAATGAAAATGCAAAGCTAAAAATGTATAACGAGCCTTTTCTTAATTACGAAGCACAAGATAACAAACAAAATTATAAAGTATATTATGCATAAAATGCTCATCTCCCTCCATCTTCATATGGACATCCACTTGATAACATTATTGCTACAATTATAGGTAATCTTGCATCACACCCATTTATTATTCTAACCCTTCCCCTTAGTTTTATTTACATTACTTGCACAACTAATTACATTGACTATTTACAATATTGATTACTTACATAGAGATATAGTTATAGCTATCACATTGTGTCAATAACCTAAAGGATTTGGACCCCTTTCCTTTGATATTGGATATATAGGTCCCCCTCTTTATATGTTTATGGATCCATTGGTCACATCTCAAATATTAGGTATCATGGACTCTATTTGATTAACCTTTTCCAAGTCTGGATCTTTAGAGATAGGATAATTGTAAGTTAATCCTAGCCCACACATACATCCCAGTGAACCTGAAATGAAGCTTACCATTGTCTTCACCCTTTCAACCAACTAAAAGAACTAACCTGATGTAGTTTTGTATCAATTTTAACCTTTTATCCAACTACATCATCTAGATTGATACAATTATATACCAATTTTATCTCTCAGTAAAGTACATCAACTAGTTGGATATAGTTCTATACCAGTATGTTTTTTCTAGCCAACCACTTCGGTCAGTTTGATATAGTTTTTTCCTTATCTGTGAGTGGTATTGGCCAGCCCAATCCACTTTCTATTTGAAAATGATGTGTTGGCCAGTGTAATATAATTATGTTCTATGTTTGTAACTACATTAGCCAAGATTAATATAGTTTCGTTTCTTTCATTTTCATCATTATGTAGTTCATTATTGTTGGATACCTATTTATTTCAATTGATTGAATGTTTCAAATTGGTTTTCCACATTGATACCTAAAATTTATATTCTATTTATTTTGGTTTTCCCTATAAATTGCGTTCCAGTAGCTTTCAAACTACATAGTGATTATTATGTAGGGCTATGCATTGTCATTTCTATAAGGCATCATGGTGTGAGGGTCATTCCATAATACTCACAACCACAACACAAAACTAAACATATAACTTGGTTTCCATGCTCCTCATAGTATATTAGAAGTGTATAAGGTTCCATTTTTATTGAACTTAGGAAACCAACCATCCATTTGATTTTGTTGTGTACCTAAGAGAAGCATATTGTTCATAGAAGCAATTCTCACTATACCCTCAAAATTGTGTTTAGTGGGCTACAGGAAAGGTTAGACTCTATATCTAATACTCTAAAACATTGAGCTGACACTAATCAATGAGTGAGTAAGAATATTTGAGAGGCCACACTATCAATCAAATCCTTTTAGTACATCTACTTGATCTTGTTTTTGAAGAATTAGTTAGATTAAATTTGTTGTTTGTATTGTTTATTTTACTATAGAGTATATCATCCAACCTTATACAATTTTGTGTTATGTGTCATAATTGCAATGGCCATCTTGATTAGTTATCTATGTTTTTGGCTTACATCATATAGATATAGTCCCCTATGTTTGTTTCCCCGAGTACATCAACTAACTTGATACAATCAATATTTTTACCAGCATATAGCCAAATGTATTGGCCAACCTATTTCAATTTTATTTCTTATCCTCCAGAATACTTTGACTAGCTTGATATGATGTTTTTTACCCCATTCTTATTTATTTGACTTTATTGACTAGCTCGATATAATCAGATTATATCAAGTTTGATGTCCAACTACATCAACTAGCTTGATATAATCTAATAGACTCAACTTTTTTTTGTCTAACTACATCATCTGACTCGATATACTATGATTTTTCATATCTTAGTTATTGACTACATCAGATTGGTTGATACATTCTATTTTTATCCTATCTCCTTCCATCATATAATGCATCATTATTGACTCTAAATACCAAATCCATCAATATATGATGATTTGACCAATTCCTGTAAAGTGTCTATGTCTCACTTTCCTTATACTATCGTATAAAACTAGGATACAAGAAATTATCATGTTATTACTAGCACTACCAACTATGAACCACCTAAATCCACATTCATTGATCCAACCAACTATACTCCACACATGCCTCTTATAGAGTATGAAAGTGATCTTGAATACACTCCCAAAATGATAATTTATATCAATGAGCTTCCAAAACATATGATTAAGGATCCTATAGTGAATTATCATCTCATGATGGAACCTCATTTATAATTTCCTCCTTCCCCTACTCATAGATTTTCTACCAGACTTGGGGCATGTCAATATACAACTTCCCCTTTCCCCTCTTCTTCTACCACATCTATTATTTCCACTAATATGGCAAGTATTACCTTTAGTGGGTCTACTCAAAGTTACCACACTCATATATATATGTTAATGCCACAATTGTTGCATCTCAACAAGCTACGCAAGCTCCCTCTTCTAGCCAAAAAACTCTTACTATTCATTAGATTTTGTTTCAAGACATGAAGTGATGTAGGAACATCCTCATGTTATGAGTGTTTTTGTCATGTTTTTGGTTGAGTTATAGAGTGTCTAGGTGTGTTGAATTGTTTTCCCTCCAAATTTGTGATATTCAAATTTTCAAATATGTATTTCATGAGCATGTAATAAGGCCAAATATGTCCAAAGGCCAACATTATGTATATTTCACTGAAATTGGTTTATATATCATATTTCATGTGATCTCAGGTCAGTTGGGCAAGCTTTAGAGTGGTTGAGATCTTATTTGTTTAGAAAAGTTGTTAACTCCATTTTGGGAGTTTGTTGTATGAGTATAGGAATAGAGATTTGGCATCTAAGTTGGGTTTTCAGTTTTGTTGAGTGATTCCTTCGACTAAAACATATGCAATATGATAATTTGAACATGCAATGGGGATATGGAATGTAAAAGAACACAATCCAATGTTTTGTTAGTGTTTTTTTTAATGACTGTAATAGTGACCAGATAGGGCAGTGAGTTTGGGTTTGACTGTCAATGATTAGAGGACTATTCTCCTCACTGTGAGTGCTCAAACCATTGGAGTAGACAAAAATAATCTAAATAAAATTTATTTGGAGTCTTGAAACCCTATGTTTTATCTTGTAGCTTCATTTGTATGTAAACTGGACCCTTAATAGGGTTTCCTATTTTTGGCAATTGGTATGATAAAAATTCCTCAAAGTTTGAAGTCTCTATGCTCTCAATGAATATGTTTATTGTTCCAAGTTTCAAGATCCAACTCTACTAGTAAGTGTGGTTTCCAAACCCTTCTTATTTTTAAGACCTATTTGCACAGGCTAATTGAGACAAAAGGATAAAATGATGTTTTAAGGTTGAAGTAGGAATGGTTTTTTATCATTATAGTTGTGAAATGTTAATCTATATCTACCATATGAATCCTAAGGTCTAGATCTTCACCATATTCATTTTACACTCAAAATAGGGTGGTTTGGAGACCAAATTAGGTTTGTCACAGTTTACAGTTAAGCTATTTTGTACAAAACAACCCTAGGAGAAATTTAGGTATGATGTGTAGCTCTTTAATGGGTATCTAAAATAGTTTGGAGTTTGATGTTATCTGGAGTAGGATGGAAGTTATGGTCAAAAGACATGGTAAACAGGGCTACAAGCCCCTAGCCTTATCTAAGAAGGGAGTCAGGCCCTATGACCCTGCCTATGCTATATGATCCATAAAACCTCTTTGAATATCTATAAATAGGTTGGTTAAGTGTGTCTATATTATTATAAGTTGTGTTTTTCTTAAGTTAGGTCTTGGTAGATAATATTGTCACCAATAAGGAAAATTGGTAACCAAACTTTTGTCTTAACCCAATAGAGAAACTTCATCATGATAAGAGATAGTAAGTTAAGAAGTCATTTGTTCCATTTGTGACACTAAAATGTATGAAAGGTGTTTTCACCATTGTGGTATCAGAGCTTAAGGGATTGTGCACAACCTAAGATCCAAGCAAAGGAGAAGAACATAAGAGAAAGACAAGACATTCAATATGGCAATGAGAGTAAGGAACAGAGGTAGAGCTGAAGGAAGGAGACTAGCAGGACAAGTAGCAATGGTAGAGGAGATTAGGAACCTGACAGCAAGGTTGCAAAATCTAGAGATGGCTCAGAAGAGAGGTGTTGACATAGGTGATTTCAGTGATGGAGAAGAACTACCAGAGGAAGAATTGGTGGTATAAGATGAGAGAGCTAAAGAGAGGCTTATCAGAGCCATTATGAAGGTGAATGCGAAGCCAAAGATGGAGGTTCCAATGTATGAAGGAAACTTGAACATGGAAGAATTGATTGATTGGATCAGTGCATTAGACAAGTACTTTGAATATGAAGGGATAGAAGAAGATGAAAAGAAAGTCAAATATTGCATGACCAGATTGAAGAGTCGTGCATCCCTATGGTGGGATGGAGTGAAAGAGAAAAGGAGGAGGAAAGGAAAGCTAAAGATTAGAATCTAGGATAAAATAGTAGCAAGAATGAAAGGTAAATTCATGCCCTTAAATTATCAAGCAAATCTTTTCAAGCAATTATAAAATTTGAAACAAAAGGACATGTCTATAGAGGAACACACTAAATAGTTCTATATGCTAACCATAAAATAAGGCCATATTGAGGATGATATAAAGAAGGTAGCAAGGTATACTAATGGTTTGAAGTTTGTCATCCAATATGAGATTAGCCTTCTCACACCCAAGACAATTGAAGAGGCATACCAATTTGCCTTGAAAGCTGAGGAAAAGATTGCAAGGAAACAATCTTCCTTATCAAGGGGAAGGGGCATATCCATCAGGGATAGAGGATCACAAGGAGGTAGAAGACATTTTTAAACATTTTAAGAAGAGGCCAACAACTCACAAAGTTCAAGAGGCAGCTATACACCAAAAGGAAGAAGGCCATACCAAGGATATCAAAGAGGAAGAGGAAGATTCATGGGAAAATGCTTTAGGTGCAAAAAATATGCAGGACATAGAGCATATGAGTGTCCAAAGAACCCTCTTACTAGCCATTAAAGAGGTGTACATGTGACCCAAGGTGAAGAGGAAGTTGAAGGACCAACAACAACTCATGAAGATGTTATAGAGGAAGGTGAGTCTTTTTTAATGAAAAGAACATTATTAAAGCCTAATAAGGAAATTGTGGCACCACAAAAAAGGAAAACCCTATTTAGGACTACATTTAAGAGTAATGGAAAGTGTTGCAAGGTAATTATAGATAGTGGAAGTACAGATAACCTCGTTTTAACTAAGATGGTGGAGAAACTAGGCTTGAAGAAGGAGGTGCATCCTACATCTTATCAAGTCTCTCGATTGCAAAAAAGACATAAGATTTTGGTAAATGAGCTATTCAAAGTGGATTTTAAGATAGGAACATATAGGGATCAGATTGTATGTGATGTTATGCCTATGGATGTTAGTCATATCTTGCTTAGAAGGCCTTGGCAATTTGATAGGAAGCCCATGCATGATGGAAGATATAATACATACACGTTGATGGGATCAAGCATACCCTCACATCTTTGCAGGAGGAGACTATTGATTCTATAGGATAGAGTTCCAAAGTGTTGATAATGAATGGTAAAGATTTCTTACAATAAATGAAGAAGGAAGAGTTAAACTTTGATGTGATTGATAAGCCAAGAAGTGTAGTCACTAGTACTAAGTTGATTGATTTGCCTCTAGAGATCCAAGATCCAAGATATGTTGATTGAGTACATTGACATTGTGATATATGATTTTCCTAATGAGTTACCACCATTGAGAAGCATCAGCCATCACATAGACCTGATTCCAAGAGTAAATCTTCAAAACAAGGCTGTTTGCAGAATGACCCCAAGAGAAAATGAAGAGATTAAGCATCAAGTTCAAGAATTATTAGATAAAGGATTGGTAAGAGAGAGTATAAGTCCTTATGATATTCCCATAGTGTTGAGTCCTAAGAAGGACGAGAGTTGGAGGATGTGTATAGACTCCAGAGCAATCAACGAGATAACTATCAGGTATAGATACCCATTGCCTAGAATTGATGATTTACTTGATTGTTTGAGTGAAGCTATGTATTTTTTCAAGATAGAATTGAAAAGTGGATACCATTAGATTAGACTAAGAGAAGGGGATGAATGGAAAATAGCCTTAAATACCAATGATGGGCTTTATGAATGGCTAGTCATGCCATTTGGACTAACCAATGCACCAAGCACCTTCATGAGACTAATGAATGAAGTGCTTAATGAATTCACTGGTAAGTTTGTGATATTATACTTAGGTGATATTTTAGTGTTTATTCAAACTAAAGATGACCATTTTAAGCATTTGATAATGGTATTGGATAAGCTACATGAATAGAAATTGCTAATTAATGTGAAAAAGTGTAGTTTCCTAAAGACAAAATTAATCTACTTGGGATTTGTGATTTCAAAGGAAGGATTGAAGATGGATAAGGAGAAGATCAAAGCCATAATTGAGTGGCCTACACCTAGGAACACATTGAGGTAAGAAGCTTCCATGGTTTGGCTAGCTTCTATAGGAAATTCACAAGGAATTTTTGTGGAATTGTTGCTCCAATGATAGAAACAATCAAGGGTGACAAAAGAAGTTTTTGTTGGAATAAGGCTACTGATAAGAGTTTCATATTGTTGAAAAAGAAAGTAACTAAATAACCAATCTTAACCTTACCTGATTTCAATAAACTATTTCAAGTGGAATGTGATGCTAGTGGGATTTTCATAGGTCTTGTCTTAAGGCAAGATGGGAAAGCTATAACATACTTTAGTGAGAAACTAAGTGATGATAAAAAAAGGTAATTAGACTATGATCAATATTTCTATGATCTTGTACAAGCCTTGAAGAAATGGAGGCATTATCTTTTGCCTAAATAATTTCTTTTGTTCACTAACAACTATGCATTGCAGTTCATTAGTAATCAGAATAAGTTGAGTCAAAAGCATGCCAAATGGATTGAGTTTTTACAAAGTTTCACATTTACTATTAAGCATAAGAAAGGACAATATAACAAGGTTACAGATGCTCTAAGTAGGAGAAGCTTGATCATGAAGGAATCTCAAGTAAACATCTTGGGATTTGAAGATTTGAAAGAGATGTATAAGGAAGATTTAGACTTCAAGGACCCATATAAAGCTTGAATGAATCTAGTAGGGTCTGATAGGAATCCTTGGATTGATTTCATGATCCAAGAAGGTCTGTTGTTCAGGGGCAATCAGCTTTGCACACCATTCTATGAGAGAGAATTTGCAAAAGGAAAAGCATAGTGGTAGCTTGTCAGGGTATTTTGGGCAGAATAAGACACTAACACAGTTGGGTGCTCATTACTATTGGCCAGGTATGGTTGTTGATGTCAAATTTTTTTTTGAGAGATGCAAAGTATGCCAACATGCCAAGGGAAGTAGTCAAAACATAGGGTTGTACCAGCCACTACCCATTCCCAATAGGCCTTGGGATTTAGTAAGTATGGATTTTGTGCTTGGTTTGCCAAGAAGTCAAAAAGGTCATGATTATATATTTGTAGTGGTTGATAGGTTTTCAAAAATGTCTCACTTCATTCCATATTCAAAAATAAGTGATGCTACTAACATAGCTAATCTTTTCTTTCAAGAAATTGTAAGATTGCATGGGCTCCCTAGGAGCATTGTTTCAGATAGGGACACCAAATTTGTTGGGCACTTTTGGAGGACCTTATGGAAGAAACTGGACACACATTTGAGCTTCAACTCAGCCTACCATCCACAAACTGATGGGCAGACTGAAGTTGTTAATAGGAGCCTTGGTAACATCTTGAGAAGTTTGATAAGCATGCATCCCAAATAATGGGATCTTGTACTTGCACAAGCTGAGTTTGCTTCTAATGATTCTCTTAATAGGATTATAGGAATGAGCCCATTCCAAATCTTGTATGGAATACATCCTAGAGGTGTATATGAGCTGAGAGACCTAGGCAAAATGGAAGTAAGGAGTGATGATGTAGAAGAGTTTGCCAATGCCATGCAAAATTTGCATGAGCAATTGAAAAGGAAACTTGAGGAAAAAATGATCAAGTACAAGTGAAGAGTAGATCAAAGGAAGAGAGAGGTTAGTTTCAATATTGGAGACCTTTTTCTTACTCACCTTACGAAAGAAAGATTCCATAAAAGGGAATACAATGAGATGAAAGTAAAAAAAATTGGTCGATGTAAGGTGGTGAGGAAATTTTCAAACAATGAATATGATATTGAACTACCAAAGGGGATTGGAATCTCTCCAATATTCAATGTTGTAGAACTATACCCCTATAAAGGTGAAAAACAACCAGCTGAAGAGTCTAAAATAAGGGTTGATGAAGCTGTCCAATGGGAACAACTGCCAAAGGAAGTACCAAAGGAGGTTGAGAGTATTTTAGACAATAAAGTGGTCAAGAAAATAAGAGATATGAATATGTATAGTACCTGACCAAGTGGAAGAACCTACCAACTAAAGATGCAACATGGTTGACTGCAAATGACATCCTCAAGATGGGCACAAGCTTGGAAGAGTTGATGAAGAACAACAACAAATGAAGAATGCTTCTTTTGCTCCTTGGAATAATGATGTAGGAGCATCCTCATGCTATGAGTGTGTTTGTCATGTTTTTGGTTGAGTTCTAGAGTGTCTAGGTGCGTTGAATTGTTTTCCCTCCAAATTTATGATATTCAAATTTTCAAATATGAATTTCATGAGCATGTAATAAGGCCAAATATGTCCAAAGGCTAAGATTATGTATATTTCACCTAAATTGGTTTAGAGATCATATTTCATGTGATCTCAAGGTAGTTGGGTGAGATTTAGAGTGGTTGAGATCTTATTTGTTTGGAAAAGTTGTTAACTCCATTTTGGGAGTTTGTTGTATGAGTCTAGGAATAGAGATTTGGAGTCTAAGTTGGGTTTTCAATTTTTTTGAGTTATTCCTTCGACCAAAACATATGTAATATGATGATTTGAATGTGTAATTGGGATATGGAATGTAAAAGGACACAATCCAATGTCTTGTTAGTGTTTTTTTTTATGACTATAACTGTGACCAGATAGGGCAGTAAGCTCAGGTTTAAAAGTCAATGTTTAGAGAACTATTCTCCTCACTGTGAGTGCTTAGACCTTTAGATTAGACAAAAATAAGCTAAATGGAATTTATTTACAGTCTTGAAACCATGTGGTTTATCCGATAGCTTCATTTATATGTAGATTAGACCCTAAATAGGGTTTCCTTTTTCTGGTAATTGATATTGTAAAAATTCCTCAAAGTTTGATGTCCCTATGCTCTCAATGAATATGTTTATTGTTCCAATTTTCAATATCCAACTCTACTGGTAATTGTGGTTTCTAAACCCTTCTTATTTTTAAGACCTGTTTGCACAGGCTGACTGAGATAAAAGGATAAAATGATGTTTTAAGGTTGAAGTAGGATAATTGTTATCATGATAGTTGTGAAATGTTAATATATATCTCCCATATGAATCCTAAGGTCTATATCTTTGCCATATTCATTTGACACTCAAAATAGGGTGCTTTAGAGACCTAATTAGGTATTTCTCAGTTTACAGTTAAGCCATTCCATACAAAACAACCCTAGGATAAATTTAGGTATGATGTGTATCTCTTTAATGGGTATCTGGAACAGTTTGGAGTTTGTTGTTATCTAGAGTAGGATGGAAGTTATGGTCAAAAGATAGGGTAAACAGGGTTACAAGCCCCTAGCCTTGTCTAAGAAGGGAGTTAGGCCCTATGACCCTGCATGTGCTATCTGATCTATAAAACCTCTTTGAATAGTTGTAAATAGGTTGGTTAAGTGTGTCTATATTGTTATAAGTTGTGTATTTATTAGGTTATGTCTTGGTAGATAGTATTGTCACCAATAAGGAACATTGGTGATCAAACTTATGTTTTAACCCAATAGAGAAACTTCATCATAATAAGAGACAATAAGTCAAGAAGTTATTTGTTCCATTTGTGACTCTGAAATGTATGAAAGGTGTTTTCACCATGAAGAAAGTGGCTACCTTATAAACCACTAATGTTAATCAGATGATGCAAATGTACAATTAATTTTACAAATGTATAATTGTCCTTGAAAACCTCAATGGGTAATGAAAAATCCACATTGGAATCTAATTCTCTAAACTCCACTTTTTAATAAATCCATTAAGCATCTTCAAAGTGAACCATTAGTTCTTCAAGTTGAAAATAGAGACATCGGTAGTATCAATCCTCATATCACCTATAATAGATCTACAAATCCTGAATTACATTTGAAAGTTTGGAAACCTCGACAAAGATTGGATAGATATAAACACCTTTGTAGCTAACAAAATTCTAGCCAAAATATTTTCAAGTGATGCCCTGGATTGGTACAATCAACTCGAATCTAGCATTATCTCTAGCTTAGAAGAGTTAGTTAACACATTGGTAGATGAATCTTAGAACAATGACCTTCTTGAGAATATATTATCCCATTTCATTAATTGCAATTAGGTAGAATTTGAAACTACGCAAGCCTTTATCATTCATTGGAAATCCTTGTCTTATAAGGCTTAACACAACATGTCAAAAGAAAACCTTTTTCAATATTTACCAACAACCTCCATCCTAAGATTCAATAAAAATTTATGATTCTCTCTCAAAAATCATTGAAATAAGTCCTTGATTAAGCTAAATATCAAGACTTCCTCATAATAAAATTCAATCCTTCCCAACCCACGTCTAGAACTTGTATGCTTGTGAAGAATAAAAACAAACATGATACCAATAATGGTGTCATAGATACATACGAATCCACACACATCATCTATTATATATATTCTTGATGGATCTAATGAAGTGACACTTTCCCAACCTATCACGAGAAGTCCCTTTGAGGCTCCTCCTTCTTCTTCAACTTATGTGAATAGTGGAGAAGCTCAAAAGCCTCTTTCTCTTGATAAATTTAAGAAACACATTCCTAAACCCTTAGACATGGAACTCTATCCTTCTCTCCCTACCAAACATTGATATTATCCCAAAACATTTTATTAGTATCATGCAAGTTGGGGACTCTCCCATTAAACTTGTAGACAACTTAAAAACCTTGTTCTCAATTTTCTCCTTGGTCCCAACTTTGATCATTAAGCTATGATTCAAGAATATCATAAATTCTATGAAAAGATAGCTAGATCCCATGAATCCAAAATCAAACATGAAGCTCTTAATTAGGATAATGCTCACCTTGCCATATATAAATATCAACTTCCTACACTTAATCAAAATGAGCAACATAATACCAATCAACCTGCTACCACTAATGTTATTGAATCCATAATTCACTCTTCTACTAATGAAGATAACTTGATTAACATGAATAATGAGGTGTGTAGTCTCTTACATTGATTCTTATCCTCATTATACTCATACTCCTTATCCTACTTATATAACAGTTCAAGATATATCTCCATATCATATTACAAATGTTTAGTATTAGGAAATCATTAGCAATCCAATTATTTCAACTACATCAGCCATCTCGATGTAGTAATCATTTCTTAAAACTATTCCTAATATATCATCCACCCTACTATAGTCTCTTATTTCTATTGTGAATGCATTGGCTAGCCTGATACAATCTATTTTTTCTCATCTCTTTATTATTCATTCATCGAATAGCTCGGTACAGTCAACTATTTCTAGACCAAAACTAATTGCATCAGCCAGTTTGACCAAGTTAGTTCTCATTCCCAGTTCTATTCCTAATGCATCACCCAACTCAACTCAATTCAATGTTTTCAACTTTGTCACATACTACTACATCGACCAACTCAATATAATTTGTTTATAGCTTTTTTATGCAACAAAATGCATCATCCAACTCAATGTATTTAATTCTCCCTGACCCAACCACATGGGCCAGACTAACACTGCATAATTATTTTTGTAATTATTTTAAATGCACTTTAGTCCCTACTTCAGATGATTTTTCTTTATCATTACACACACTTATCTCATCCATTTCTAGCTTTCTCTATATTTGATGAATGGGATCCCATTTAATAAATTTCTAAGCTCCTTTCCCAAATTCATTTTATTGAGCTCATGAGGACTTCCCCACATCAAAAAAATCTATTTATGTATCTCTTATTTGAAATTAACATCCCCCAACCTCTACCTATGAGGTAAGAAGCTACCTTGCCCAGGTTTGGGGATAGTATCCTACAATAGTGTGAATAATTATCCATTTAATTTGACAAGACTATGGATGTTTCTATCTCACTTAAGTTCCCTATTTCTTCCATGATCCCTAAAAAAATGTTACTTTGTGGTGATGAACTTACTTTTCTCATTAGTGTCCAAGTTGGTGACATTCAATTCAAATGTGATTTGATTAATGAAGCGATTAGAACCTGTGTCACTTCCCTTGAATTCATCAAAACTCTTGGATAATCTGAATGTAACATTCAATCTACCCAAAGTACATGTCAATGCCATGATAAAATATAAATTCCACCTCTTAGTTATGTTTAAATTCCTATCATGGTCCGTCCCATCATAGTTAGAGTTAAAGACATGATCTTTAACTATACATTATCTTATAACATTTTACTTGCTTGACTTTGGACTCATCACATGAGATCAATCGCCTATTCTACATGTCAGTGTGTCAAAATTATCCATAATGGTGCTATCTTTAAGATTCAAGAAGACACTAACCCTTGAAATTTAAAACAATTATAATAATTGTCATATTTAAAGTACATACCCTTGAACATTTACCTAGCATCCCTTTCTGTGAATCTCAATGCTTTAATTATCCCTTCAATTCTATCCAAGGTTATAATGGGCACCCTAAGCTTGTGGGAAACATACCACCAAACATCTTATATTTTGATGATGATGAGCCTCATGAGATCAACCTTCAAATCAAAACCTTAGACCTTCATTCTAATATTATCACTCAATTACCCCTTTCTTTGTGACCTCATTCTTTCAAGATGTTGACTAATGATTTTTTGAATTATGTGGTCATTCCTAAGAAGACAACTCCCCACTCTTCTTCTAATATATATCTATCAATGCCCTCTACATAGATCTTCACACACCTGATTACAATGATGGTTATGCCTTGGATAGCCTATATTTATCTGTATATGCTTAAGATAAGGATGTGGAAACCCTTAATTATCGATCATCTCTTCAACTTTCTTATGAGTCTTCATCTTCTAATTTTATTAACCTAATTGATATCATTCATCCTCTTTCTAAGTCACCTAACATTACTCTTTATTTTGGTGATATTCATAGGTTAAAGATGGAGCGTATTACAGTTTCGTCACATACTACTCTAGTTACTTCTGAGCCTCTTTAGAGCATGTTCCTTGATCATTCTATGATAGGACCTTAGAGGTTTTCCAAAGTTTCTAATCCTTTGAGTTTGATTCCTTCTGAGATGTTGGCTACATTTATATAGCCAGCATTGAGGTAGTCTCATAAATAAGTAGTTGTATCATATGTTCATACACCTACTCCTAGATGCTTAAATAGTGATGAATAATTTGACAAGTTTCTAGATAAACCCCACTATGACTCTCCACCTAGGTCAAAAGAGTTATATTATGAGTTCCATAAAGTAGTCGATAATTTGGCTAAGGATTATCGAGCTTACTAGAGATTCTTAGCATAATAAAAGCTATAAGGATCAATTCATGCATTGTATGGTAGTTCGCCATAGGAAGCTACTTATATATTCATTTGTTTATTTCATGGGATGAACACACATTCTTTGAGCCATTGCTAATCTCTTTGACAATACCTAGTTGTGCTTCATCTAGAAGCAACCCAATTTTATAGCAGTCAAAACTTGATGCATCTGAATATATCTCTATATTAGATCCCCTAAAATGGAGATGATTATTTTATTTTCAATTAGTGCACTACACATCATAAATATAGATTTAGAGTACTGCATCAACACTTAAGTGACTTCTTGAAGCCTATGCCTCAGCCCTCTCCAAAGCACTCTCAAGGTTAATCTTAGATGAAGGGGTAGCCTTCTCCTCAATCAAAGCCTTACAATAGATTATGGGGTATCAAACATCAAATACTGTAGGTTAATCACATTGAGTATCTATTGTATGAGGAACCACGTCCTCCTTCTTCCACTGCTCTTACTTTTTATATAGATCTTGTCTGCCAGGGAATCCTCACATGACTCTTCAAGAAAGTAGAAGAGACTATGATCAGATCTAGATATTAGTTACAACAAGATTTATTACATGTTATTGATTATGTATGTCGATATTTATATTGGCATTTATGGGCACATATGTGTGTCACATCACATTATTTTTCACATTATCATATTATTGTATTTTATATTATATATAACATTCATTATGCATTGTTGTGCATATCTTATTTATATCATGGTTCTTTTTACTTTATTCAACATTTTATTCTCTATTTATAACACCTTACTTGCACCAATCTTTCTTTATCTAGTTATTTGGTATTATTTACTTTCGGCTTTTATTTCTCTTATAGAAATTAGGTAGCTTTGGGTTTCTATTGTGACCATCTAATATACCCCTCTTTTGAGATGACCATTTACTTTCCCCCTCTTTTTTGATGATTACTACTTTCATTGGTGCTTATGTTAGATCTTTTGTAGTTTAGTATGGCTTCCCCAATGTCATGACAGAATAACATAGCCCCGTTCCTTCTGAATTATGTTTCTCTTTCCTTATGATTAGATACAAGCATATTTATCATTATATCACTTATTACATGGTTGGATCTTTCCTGATCCCCATCTTTACCTACTTTCCTTTCCTAAGGAGTGGGGAACATGTTGTGGGAATGTATAATCCATTTTACTTTCTTGCATATAGCCTTCATGGGATGATCTATGTACTTAACTTGTTATCCCAAGATTTGTGTTCACTAGTCAAAGTGTCCTAGGTCTTTGATGTTGAAAATTCTTAGCTTTGCACACTTATTTAGTGTGTCTCATTCCCAACAAGGATTTCCACATCACCCATGTGGTGCCTTGAATTCCTTATTTATATCATTATTTTCCTAATACTCCCCTTGGTGGGTATCAATGTTAGCTGATCAATTTTCTTACTTATGCCTCTTCACTTTCTTTGTTGTGAGTTACATTTTAAGGCCTCAAATAGGACCAGACCTTCCTCACAAATACCTACCTTATCACATTACATTACCTTACTTACGCCTCTTAGATTTCATTTTTTGATTTGAATTTTAACATCTCATTTAGGACTAGGCCTTCCTCAAAAACATCTTTACATCATTACTTTACACACCATCTCATTATCACACTAATCATGTCATTAGGTGGTTGTGCTTATTTACATCAAATTCTAGCACAAGCCCTAAGTTTGAACTGTCATTCTTTATAGATTATGATTGTTTATTCACCCATGTTTGACTTCATATCCTTATCTTACATTTAGGATCATTTAATTTCACATATTTATTTGAGTTTTCCATTCATTTATATTTTATTTACTAGCATATATTTGTTTAATTTTTTCATTCATTAATATTTAATTTACTTGCATATCTTTGTTTGAGTTTTTCATTCATTAATATTTCATTTAGTTACATACTTTTGTTTGATTTTTTCATTCATTCATATTTCATTTAATTACATATCTTTGTTTGATGTTTTCATTCATTGATATTTCATTTACTTACATATCTTTGTTTGATGTTTTCATTCATTGATATTTAATTTCCTTACATATCTTTACTCAAGTTCCTCATTCATTGATATCTCATATATACATATCTTTCTTTGATTTTTTTATTCATTGATATTTCATTTACTTACAATGTTTTGCAAATCACATCTTTTATGGTGTGTTTTACATTCATTTTTACCATTTCACTTCATTATTTTTCACATCTTTTATTTGCTGATTATTTATATATTTAATATATATTTTTCATTTACATTTAATTTGTGTTTTTCATTATTTTTTACCATAAATTTTCATACATGTTTTTATAAAAGAATAAAACATACAACATACATCATAACATTTTATCATAAGATAAATAACCGAGTCATAGAAAAAACAAATCCACAGACACCATAACATGAGTCATGCAACAACATATCTCTATATATATCAATGGCTCCATGTTTTATACATCATGATACAATAAATGATAAATTATAATAATAAAACAACTCTAATTTTGTGGTCCACCTTGTCCATCAGGCGAGGGATGTGCCACACTCAATGCAGACAGTTGTCTAGACTACACTCTACGTAAAATCCATTCTAGAGTCTATATCCACAATTATAATCCCTAAATCTTTCCCTAAAGGTTGTCCACCTATTCCTATAGCCTCACCACCTACCCTATTGTGTTCATATGTGCAACCCTATCTTGGGCTAGTAACTGCCATGTCTACAACTCTCCCTATTTGTCCCTGAGCAGTAGCACAACCTAAACCCTAGCTTGTACTAGTCTACTCAAATCTAGGGAATCCTATCAAAATAATGTGACCACCTAGCATGTGATCTATCTTTTGGTGCCACAGGATCCAACATCACTATGTTATTTTATTGAGGAATCATGAGGTTTGAAATCTCATGGTGGGAAATAACCACCAGAGACCTCCAATGTATCTCTTATGTTATTGTATTTGCAAAACCTAAACCAAAATGACATCAAAATTCATATATATCATAATACATCCACCTATCACTATCATCTAACATGTATATCTATATCTCTAGGAAATGAAAGTGATAAACCTCAATACATTTACTTACCCACAGTAGCACCACCTCCTGGTCGTTGATCACCTGCATGTCACCTTGGCTTTGAGGTGGTGAGAATACTCTATATCACCCTAGATGAATGAATCTAGCAAAACAATCCTCTTTGTGTTCCCACCACCCTATGATATGGCTATTTGTCAGCCATGTAGTAGGATATCCCTATTGCTATTGAGCTTCCCACTCCCTTAGCCTGTACCCCTTGCTTTCATCTTCATCATAATATTACCAATCTTGATTGGTGATGTCATACCATGGGTAACACAACTGGTATTCCCTTCCCTTTGACCCATCATCACTCTCTATCATGGTGGGCCCAAAACATTGGACCACCAAAGAAACATATAGATGTGCTAGTCTAAACTACCTAATAATGTGATCACATAGATGAAGCTCCACCCACCAGGGGCAGTGCCATGTGATCATACTCTACCCTTGTGCCTATAACTTGGTTGGCCATGATTTCCACCTATCCAAAATACCCCGACATAGAGTCCATATAATTTGTCCCCTCTGTATGGTCTATAATGTTAGCACATGAGGAACAACTTGCACAAAATGATCTGGTCTCCATTTCCTCACTCATGAGAGAGCATCATCAATCACATAAGGTAACCCCATTGGTCTATACATGGGGAACCTCTCATAAATCTAACTAAAAAATAGTATAATAGTTCCTATAATATGCTAACCTCTACTCAAAATACAATGGAACCAAATTTAACAACAATAATATAGTTATTACTAACATGAAGTTTTTGCATGTGAAAATATTCTACAACTATATTTAACAACAATAATGTTATTTATTTTATTTAAAATTATGTAAATAGAGCTTACACACACTACAATAATATGTAGAATAATAAAATATCAAATGAGATGTGATACCAAAAAATCACGACTTGCATAATATTGAAAATAACCCTTATCAGGGTAGAGCCAAAGGCTCAAACATAGAATTTAATCAATCTCAATAACACACTTTTATTAATAAAAAACATTATAATATATAACAATAATTGAATAACCTTTTAGTCTAAAATAGTTAGTTGTTCAAACAACTTAACTATTAATAACTGACATACTCTTACAAATTATCCTCTCAATATTACTACGTGATTTGTATTAACAAATCGCTATTATTAATTTCACACTAATATAAGTTCATGTTATAATTTATCTCAACATACCCTCCCGTAGTGTGAACTTAAGGACGTCAATTTCAATCGATAATGCATCCATTACAAAAAAAAATCATTTTATTAAAAATTGCTTTTCACAACTTACTTGAATAACATGCCTTTTAAGGCTTATTTGAAGCTCACAATCTAAACAAGAACTTTTGACTCTCAAATGACTTTATTTAGACCAAAGACACAAATAACTAATACTTACAACAACTCTTTTACAATAGATTGACCAATAATCATGACCCTAAACAATACGAAACAACTTGACTCATATATTGTGACCAAATTAGAAACAAATACAAAAATAATAATTATCTATTATTTTTCTTTTGATACACACCTCTAACAACATTAAAAAAACTAAACAATTGTAAGCCTAAACACAATATTAAAAATGTTATAACCTTTAGACACTATAGACTTTATTTTATATAAAGTACTAAACACTATAACTAAATTCTAAAGATTTGATAATAATAATAAATAAATAGACTCAAAACCAAACCTTAAATCTAAATGATTTGAAATCATAATCTAATAATAAAATAACTAAGTCTTACAAAACTAAAACTAGAGACTTAAAAACAAAACTTGACAAAAAATAATCCAAATCTAAAACAAACTAACAATAATAAATGAACCCTAAAAATCTTCATTCGTCGATAGAGAAGCCTAATGGTCACCATATGGAAGATTGGAGAAGCAACGATGAAAGAGGATTAGGTTCGCTGAAGATCATCTGAATGAAGATGTAGTTGCTAAGGAGATGGGTTGAACAGGTAACTGCCCGATTATTTTGAAAAAGTTAAGATGGAAGGTTCTGACAGATTTTATGGAGAGCTTGACAAGAATTGATACTGGATCAAGGTGTGCAGGTTCAACAGAGGTGAAACATGGTTGAGCTGAAGATGGTACCATAGATAAGAGATCTTGCATGCTAGATTAAGGGCATTGACAATAAGAGATCCGAGTATTAAGGCAATCTATTAAAATGGAAAAGTATAATGAGGCGATTTGGGTGAATGTTCCAAGTTGTAATGAGTCCAGATTGAGTCATAAAACTGATGTTGTTAGGCTATTTGGTTCACTAGAGGTAATTTCTACTACAACAAGTACGTAGGAGGACCAATCAAGCCTGTATAATGTTGAGATCTAAAACTGCATAGTGGTGATTTAACTGAGCCAATGGAAACGCCGAGGCATGTCAACTATTGAATTACTAGGTGAGGCAAGCAGATTAAGTTTTGAGTCAAAATCAAAAGACTGTAAGTCCTTCAAAACTACCAACAAATAATACAGTCCAAGAATTTTTATATACTGCTTCACCAATGTACTTGTATGACAATGTGAAAGTCTTCAAACTATATATATATATATATTCTTTCTTTTTAGATATTTAGAAGTAATTCTAAAAATAAAATACACAGGATAACCCCAGAAGCTAATAAAATAAGCATATATATAAATTTTTTTGAATGTATGAAAGAAATGGATATGATGGGTGAAAAAGACTATGGCATGACATGAACAAGATGAAAAGGGAGAAACATGCAAATGAATGGCAAATTCCATAGATTTATAAGTGGTCTGCACTACAAAATTGTTGACAAAATACAAGAATGGGTCGATGGACTACAATGACTGTTGCAAGTGGTCCACACTTGCAAAGATATTGTGTGAGCCATTTTGATGCATCAAACACGTGAATGGAAGGTATAGAGAGGTCCAAGAAGAACTTGCTCTGATACTAGCTATTAAAAATATCCTTTATCAAGCCAGCGCCGAAGGCTCAAACACATGATTTAATCAGTCTCAATAACACACCTTTATTAATCAGAAACATTACAATATATAATAATGGTTGAATAACCATTTATTCTAAAATAGTTAGTTGTTCAAACAACTTAACTATTAACAACTAACATACTCCTATAATTTCTCCTCTCAATATTACTATGTGATTTGTATTAACATATCACTATTATTAATTTCACACTAATATATGTTGACTCTATAATTTACCTCAACACATAAATCTCATCGTGCTAGCTCACGGTATTTACAGGTTTAACTATCCATCTCTTAACTCATATTTATTTCAAATGCAGGGTAATTATTACATACACATAAGACCCATATATTTTTACTTTAATGTTCTCGATAACCCATTACAATCATTAAACACATGTAACACATTGACATGCACCTCAAATATTAAATGTACAATAAAATTCCAATGCAACATAACATATCACACTTATAACACATCATAATGAGACATCAAATGAACTCTTAAAATCCAATTTAGTAGTTTGGTACTTATGCTCTATGAAGATACTATGTAGAGATTAAATCTTAGCCGCAATAGTTTGTCAACTGAATCTACATGGATAAATCCATATGCTAGACTACTCAAAATCCTCCATAGTCACACTTTTGCATGCCACTGCTTCCTTGCAAGGTATCAAAAAGTTGTACATTGATATACTAACATTAAAAAATCAATCCTTTGCTCACATACATTGAACTTCTCACACTTGTGAAAAGTATACAAACTAGCATGTGTGAAAGTCTTGCTAGTTTCTTAGCTACATGCACCAAAAAGGGTGTACAAAAGTAGCAACATTCACTCACAAAGGTTGTAAAAACACACAAAAATAACTTGAATGAAATAAAATAGTTGTACATAACTACAAACTACTTATTTTATAAAACAAGTCTTTTTATTTGATAGATGATTACTTTTAATCCTAAATGATCCTACATTAATTAGTGATATGGGATTTATCCCATACAAGTTAGATATATTTTTGAAATTATTAAATGATAAAATCATACATAAATGTCATTTAGATGATGTGCCATCTAGATATTTTAAATTGATTGAGCCTAAATAAATGGTTTTACCTCATTGAAATCAAATTAAACCAACTATATTGGCACTTTGATAAATGATTCCAGTGGAACATGTATAAACATTTTTATTTTAGTGATTATAGTAATACTAAAGGAGATATTACAGAAAATGATTTTCACATAGATAAAAATTTATCCAAGATAAATTTTACTCTCATAGGCCCTAGGGAATATATATATTACATGAGTGTGTTTAATATTAGGGACATTTATATAATTCATTTTAATTATGGAATCCAAAACAATTCTTCAATTAGTTCAAGTCCAATAAAAAGAGAAGAAAATGGTAAAAAACCTATGAGGGATGGTTGTTATGTCACAAATAGAAATGATAAACATGCTAGTCTTATTCAAACATTATTGAAACAATATGGATTTGGACTAAAATATGCACAAAATATGGGGTATAGTTGTAAAGACTTGTCAAAAAAGAGTAAGGTGTCTTGGATCCTATTCTTCCATCTCATGAATATAAATAAGGAATGAGTTATAACAATGATGAAAAGACACAAATATTTCATGTTTGGACATACGAATGACCAAGCACATGCAAAAAATGATAGACATTTAGGTGCTTGCAAGATGGTTAATGGTAAAAACTCTTTCTAATACATTCATAAGACAATATAACCCCTCATTTTTTCAAATTTAAAAAGTCTAAAATGAATCACTATTGAAATATAGAAATAATAATGTCCATCAAAAAATAATGTGTGTTTAAATGTCTACCTTGCCACATCATTTTTTCAAATTTTACACATGGTAAGCATAATCCCTTTATTTTAGGATATGTGATTCACATGTTCATACCACACCTCAACATGGAGGCATATGATCCACTTATTGTATCTTTAGTCATATGATGATATGCATATTGTTACATAATGTATACACATGATATATTTCATTTTATCATTTTTGATGCATTCAAAAAATTGCAGCCATTGAAAGATAGAGAAGGGAAGAATATCTACTTGCACATAGACTGGATTTGTATATTTTGGATATGAGCGCCCAATCAAAATGTGGATCAATGTTGCTGGAAAAAACATATAAAAAATCTATATGAATGCCCATCTCTATAATTGGAATAATTAATTAAACATTTTTTATACACTGTCCATGTTTTTTTTATGCTTGCTTAATTTTAATTAAGTTATTTTTCAATGAATCCTTTCCTCCATGCTTATTCTAGATCATTTATGAGCCCACCTATCCAAATCTACCCTACACATACTTCTTCATGCCTAATATTTACAATGATTCTTGTTTTTAATCAAATTAGGCTAAAAAAATTGGATTAATGAATATATCTAATAGTATATGGCAATAAAGTATATAAATCCGATTTACCCTAGTGTCTAAATAAAAACATAGCTCAAGTGAAGTGTAACAATGATAATGACAATGAAAATAAGAGTAAATGAGATGGAATGATCACACCTTAATTTATTTTTAGAATTAAATTTTGAATGTGCAAGCTACTTGCCACATATGTGTGAAATTTGGATATCCTACTCATCAATTTTCGAAGTTATTGAGGAGACTACCCTCAATAGACTAGTCACTAGGTTGATTCACACATCATTTTTGCCTAGAAGTGTTGAGTTTGACCTACACTAACTTTCTAGGTTTGGCTTTTCCCATGTTGATTCATTATCTAGTATTGCTCCTTCTTGTATGCTTGATTTCTTATTTCACCAAACATAATTGCGGAATTTATTTTTCCTTCTTGACCTAGTTTGGCACAATGAGATTTCAATCCAAATGAGAGAACAATTAATAAATTATTTGGGTTCACTTATCCTAAGTCATTTAGGTTAATTTAGACTTATCTTAAGTATTTTTCAATTGTGTATTTATTATTTTAATAAATTCATTTCACCCTAAATTTATGAGGTGTTACACTTCTTTATCCTTTTGTGTGGAATCTTGGAGTTACATTCACATGTAACACCTCATGTACTTATCACACACATCCCCCTCACCTTATGGGGATTAGGGACAATTGACACACACTCTAAATATTATGAAAGTCATGATGAGATTATGTGTAACTCCCTCTTCCTTCTAGCTCTAATTATTGTGCTCTCAACTCTCATTCTTATCAATTTAAATAGGCCATCTTGAGATGCTTGTTCATGGCTTACTGTCATTCTTCTTTCTCTTTCTCTTAGCTTCTATTTGAGATTGTACTTGGAGATAAATGCTTTGCCTTCTAATATATTTGGGGTCTTTCTCTATTTGATGTCTTATCCACTTGACATTTATTATCTCTCGTTTTTGTGGTTTGCCTGATATTAAGGTAGTATTGTCTCATTTATATTTATCATTTTATGTTTTTCAATGATAATCTATCAATCCTGGCATAAATCCTAATATGTTGTATTAAGAAGTTGTTGGAGTGGGCTAGAATTGAGGATGCATCTAGATAGGATTGAATGCATGAAGAAAACATGTATGGAATAGTAAGATCCAAAAACAAACTTAAAAAAAAAGAATCTTGTCTTCACAAATACACGTTACATTAATAAGCATTTACTCATTAGCTATAAAAGCTTTAGGAAGGTACATTATACAGGTGAAAGATAAACATGTCCTCACATCCTCATGAATATGAGATTATCTTTCACAATGACGTAAAAAGATACTTAAACAAACTAACTAAACACGTGTAGGAAAAAATCATTAAAAAGAATAAAAACCTACACTAACAACCCCCTTAAGCGTAGTTTAGGTGGGTAGTAGAATTGAGTCCCAACTCAAAGATCAGATGAGGTACCTAGGTACATAGAAATGCCCCCTAGAGGAGGATGTTGGAGCTGACCTAACCCCAATAAGAGCTCATAAATGAAGATACTCTTAGTAAAGGGTTTCGTGAATATATCAACAATTTTCTTTATGTCTGGATGTTTTAGAGATCAATGACTTACTTATGCATGAGCTCCAAAATTAAATGCATGTGAATCTCAATATTATTGGTCCATTGAAAGATGATCAAATTCTTGCAGATCTAGATTGTGTTTTACTTATCACAAAAGATGATTGTCCACCATTAAAACTGGATGCCAAACTTAGTGAGAATCTATTAAAGCCAAATAAGCTCAGTGATAAAATTAAAAAATCTTTTGTATTCGACCTCAATAGAAGATAAAGCAATAGCATTTTACTTCTTGTTTGACCAACTAATCATACTTGAACCAAGAGATAAAATGTAGGTTGAAGTAGATTTATGATTCTAAATGTTGCCAACCCAATCTGAATATATATAACCAATCAAATTGATTTTGATGCTTGCTCCATAATGAATGCCAAAACTATGAGTAACCTGAATGTAGGGGAGAATCCGCTTAGTTGCATTCCAATCCAACTCATTTGATTCCTGCATAAATCTAAAGACCATGCCCACTATATATGAAATGTCAAGGTTAATGTGCATAAGGTAGATGAGACTACCAACAAGTTGTCGATATAAGGTAGCATCAACTAAAGGAGATAGACAATCAACCTCAATCTTCACACCAAATAGAAAAAGAGCTAGAGCTAGTTTACGGTTAGCCCTGTTAAACCATTCAAGCAAATCAAGATCATACTTGGATTGTTCAATAGTGATCTTGGAGTCAGACTGAGAAATTTAAATCCTAAGGAAGTAATGCAACAAGTACAAGTCTATCATTGATAACCTACCAAATAAAACAATTTTCACTATTGTAATGGTGGATTAACAACTCCTTATGATCAATAGGTCATCCATGTAGAGAACCAAAATCAAAAGTGAATTATCCTACTTTAAGATGTAGACATTATGATTAGAATGGCATTGAGTGAACTCGATTGAAAGAACAAATGAGTCCATTTTGGCATACCAAGCTCGAGGAGCTTGTTTGAGGCCATAGACAAATTTTTAAAGTTTGTAAATTGAGGAATCTTTCATAAATCCTCGTGGTTGCTCCATGTATATTTATTTTTTGAGGTCACCATGAAGAAAGACACTTTTCACATCCATCTGATGAACATCCTAGTGATGTGTTGTAAAAATGGAGAGAGTGAGTCGAATTGAGTTCATTTTGGCAACTAGAGTGAAAGTCTTGGTATAATCAATGCCAAGTACCTAAGAAAAACCCTTTGCTACCAAACATGTTTTAAAATTGTCTACAGACCCATCTGCTACAAATTTTGTTCAATAAATCCACCCACATCAAACAAGTTTTCTTCCCTTAGGAAGATGGACTAGATCCCATGTGTTGTTCCTCAACAAGGAACCATACTCCTCTTACATAACAATATCTCACTCAGGAGTACTTGATGCCTTGTGAAATGAATGTGGATCAGAAGCAGATGCAATGAAAGCATGTGAGCAATCTGGAATTGTGAATGTGTCCACCTGTTGTCTGATAGATCTCCAACCCAATGGCTATGACTTTGCAGTGTTTATCTAACCCAAAGAGGACTAGTGATCAGAGAATTAGGAGTAAATTCCTCATCATATGAAGATATTATGAGAGGAGGTGAATCCTCACCACCATTATCATCATCATAACTAGAAAAAGAATTTGGAACATCATAAGGATGCTTAGGCATATCTGAATCATCAAAATTGTCATCAAATCCTAGTGCATCTAAAAAATAGGGAGAGGTGTCGAGTGTAGAATCTAAAAGACTCTCTTAAAAATGAACACTCATCTCAATGAACAACTCATGAGTGGTGGGATGGAGAAGACTATATCCCTTAACACCCTCATGATATCTAATGAAGATGCAAGGCTGACTCTGAGGTTTCATTGCCTTACGCTTAATTTTGGGAATATGGGCCATAACAGGAGACCTAAACACTTAAAAGTGCTTCACTATAGGTTTTTGACCACTCCAAGCTTCAAAATGAATGACTCCCTTCAATGATTTATGAGGAAATCAATTCTAGATATAACAAGCATAGTTGATGGCCTTAGCCCAATACTAAGGTGCAAGAGACTTAGAATGTATCATATAATTGGCCATTTCCTTCAAGGACCTATTATCATGATCTACAACACCATTCCATCGAGGACTATATGAAACTATACATTGTAGTTCAATACCCTCTAAAGTGGAAAAATATTCAAGATGGTTACTGACATACTCACCACCATTATTGGTATGCAAAATATTGATGGATTTTCCTGACTATTTTTATACAAGTACCTTGAAGTCATAAAAATGATCAAAGACCTCAGATTTATGCTTAATAAAGTGCACCCAAGTATACCTTGAAAATTCATCGATGCAAGTATGTATTTAGTTTTATTGAGTGAAGGTTTTGGAAATAGACCAACAATGTCACTGTGGACAAACTCCAATATCTATTTAGCTCTCTGTGATTTGCGTTTGTCATACTTATCTTTAGGATGCTTAGCAAGTATGCAACCTTGGAAAATTCCATCATAAAAATTGACTTGTGACTACCCTAAAACCATGTCACAAAAATTTAGTTGTTTTGTTAGAAATAGTTGAGATGACCAACTCGCTCATGCCATAATTTACTCGCCCTATCTAAATAAGTGAGTAGTGTAGTAGAGGTTTGATCAAGATCAAAATGTGAGAAACTATACAATCATGACTAGTGATCCTATTTCTCAAATGCAACAATGGAGTCATTATCTACTTCCCTAATAATCATAGAATTAGGTGTGAATTCAACACTCTTGCTTAAACCGATGTGAATGATCCAATAAACAAATAGGAGATTGGTGGATAAAGAGGGAACACATAAACCATTATGAAATGTCTCATCACTCACTTCAATAGATCCACTCCCACTAACTTTTGTAGAAATACTATCACCCAACAAGATGGAAGGCATAAAATAAGGCACTGAGGATGAAAACATGTCTTGTGATGAATCCATGTGGTGCAAGGCACCCAAATCAACAACATATGTGGAAGGATGGGATCCAATTACAATAAGTGTTTTATCCTTATCTTTGCCCTTTTTATTGTCTTTAGCCTTATGATACTCCTATGCTGATGAAATCTTATTGGAAGAATCAAAGACATTGATATTGTGTTTCTCTAGCATTTTAGTTAGTTGGTCAATTTGTTTCTTAATGCATTTAGATTCATCATGCATAGATTTCTTGTAATAGGCACATGTGAGTCACTCTTTCTTAGGTTTCCTATCTGAAAAGGATTTTTTTGATGCTTTGGACTTAACATCAAATTTCTAACCATTTCTTTGTTCTAGGTCCTTATTATGTTTATTTTCTTTGCTGTCAGAAGCCTTTTATTTGTCATGAATCATAATTAAGGCATGTAATTTAGATGATTTTGGTATACCCATTTGAATAATCTTGTCTTGCTCCCGAGTCAAGTCAACAACAAAGTCATCCAAGGATGAAATGGTCCATGTGACGTGAAAGGTAGAAACAAAGACATAATAGTTAGATCTCAATTTGGCAAGGATGGAAAGAATCAATTAATCATCTTTTTTGTCAATGATGCATAATTTTAAATACAACATGGGTGATTTGAACTTTATGAAGAAGTTTTGTATTGTATAAAAATCACCTGGGCTCAAACTAATGAGCTCGTTCTCCAACTCATGACCCCTCATGACATCCTACTTCCCAAAGATTTTTTCTAATATGGTCTAGACTTCATTAGGACTAGTAGAAGAATTAATATGAAATAACAAGTTAGGAGAGGTAGACGAACATAGTAGACCATAGGCTTCAACACTTCTATTTTACCATTTCATATTCTCTTCATTTGATGTTGATTCTTTTCCTGTACCCATTATGATTTAGTGTAAGCCTTTACTCCTCAAGAGGAAGTGCACTTTAACTTTCCACTTGTGATAGGTGAATTCTATAAGAATCAAAATTGAACTTTGATTCATGGTGCTAAAAAGAAGTATGTGTTAAGTTGTATGTACTAAAATATTAGGAATATGTAACCTCCTTGAATTTGCAAAGGTTTAATTTTACAAAACAAGATAATATCACCAATGTGTAGATATCGAAAAAAACTCGCACTTTCAAAAAAATAATGCCTAGAAAGGAGATGTCGACTAAAAGTTATTAAAGGTTGAATGTTCTTTGCTTGCAAAAAATATACTTTGCATAAAATTTGAAAATGTTTGGGTTGATTGGAGAATTATTTGGGTGCTGAGGTTTAGCCCTCACTAGTAAAAATCAAAATTTAAGCCCCCTCCAAATGACTATACCATATAAACAATGAGATAATACCTTTTTTGAGTGATGCACAGGGCATGCAATCATGCAGAATGGGGGTTCAAATTTTTGTTGGAATGACCCAAGTGCCGAAAACCTGCACAAATAATCTCAGATCTGCAAAAAAAACATTCTTCTTCAAAAACTAGCAAGAACCCACTAAGTTTTTTAGAAAACCCAGTTAAAATTATAAATGATTTTCTTATTAAAGACTATGGCAGTACATATATGCATGAAAACCAATAGAAATATCTAGAACCCTCCAAAAATGGTTGAAAATGATTGTCACAAATATAGGTCATGTTTATAGCCATTCCTTGGGTTTTAGCACTCTCCAAATCCAATGGTTCGCTCTGTTTTTTATTTAGAGACTTCGATGGTTTAGATTTGCATAGATTTTTTAGAAACCCTGCCAAACCTTTAAAAATTGAAATCAATAAAAAACATCTGAACAAGTTAGTATGCTAAATCTCACAATAAGAATAATAACATTTGTCTACCAACAAAACTTTAATACCATGTCAGAGTGGGCCGTAATTAAAGATCTGTTTGGATAGAATTAAATGCATGAAGAAAACTTCTATGGAGTAGTAAGATTCAAAAAAGTACTCAAAAATAAGAAGTTATCAGAGCATTGGCCAAGATCTCTGGTTCAATCAAATGCAAAAATTTATAAGTAAGAGCAAAACAATCGCATAGACATTGTTGTGAGAAAAAACAAGAATGAGAATATTGCACAAAAATAAGACAAACCACTCAACACACTCCATGAATCGCTGAAGAACATAGATGTACAAATACGTGAGTAGATGTGTAACTCCCCTATAATAGTGGTCAAAGTCCTAGAATATGAAATTAACTCCATCCCTAAAATATTTGGTCAAAGGCGTTACTTACACTAGCTAAACAAGGTTACCAAAGTAACTCCCTATGACATGCACACCTAAACAAGCTGACTCAAGTGTAGCAAAAACCTGAATAAATAAATAAACACAAAATAAGGTCCTACACTAACAAAATCTTGTCTTTACAAATAAAAGTTACATTAATAAACATTTACTCATTAGCCATAAAAACTTTAAGAAGGTACATTATATAGGTGAAAGATAAACATGTCCTCACATCCTCATGAATGTGGGATTATCTTTCACAATGACCTAAAAATACACCTAAGCAAGCTAACTAAACATGTGTAGGAAAAAACCATTCAATAGAATAGAAACCTACACTAACAACAAACACTAAATGGGGGTTGCAATCTACATATCCTATATGTCGAAATCAAACCCCTTGTAGTTTATGTAATGTGTAGATGATGTGTTTTAGTAGAGTTTCAACCTCATCTCCTAGATGAAGCTGTAACTAGATTTTGCTTAAGCCTTCTTTTGGTACAAGATGCAATGATGTGATGCAAGTCTTTTAAGTAGAGAAAAATCCTTCTAGTTGTGCTCAAAATTGAAATGAAATTAAATATTATGATATTCAATGTGTTTTTTGTATTTATACCTTTATTTTAAAACACTGATAGAATATTTATATATATTGGATTCACATGATTTGAATTAAGAACTAATTGGTGCATAAAAGATGACTAAACAAAAAGAAAAACACTTGAAAATGGATATAAACACTGTAAAAACACCAAGATGGGCTTAAGGTCCCATAAAAGTTAAAGGGTAAGACTCATAGGCCATACAAGTCTACTTAGGTCAAACTCGTAACAACTATAAGTCTAACCAGGAATAAAAGATGAACGAGGAGAGAGAAAACAACCCCATGTGTACAAAAAAAACAAGATAAAATGAAAAATAAAGGAAGAGAAGACCAAAATATCACATATAAAGGAAAAGATACACAAACATGCACCAATTAACATCTGAATCAAGGTGATGACCCATGTGCACAAATAAGTATTAAAAAAATTGAAATAACAAGGCTTGTACCAAAATTAGTTGTCTATACCTATGCTCCAATAAATAAAATATAGTCATTTAAGTTGTATTTAATTTTTTGATACAACCTCCTCCAGCTTTCCTCCCTCCTTCAACATTCCTCTCCTCCATCATCTATAACAAATTATACTCCTCCATACTTTTTATGGGTTTCCCAAAGATTTCATATGGTATTCCAAGCTTTTCAATATATTTATTTATTTATTTAGCTATTCATTTTTTTAGGTTTTTTTAATATTTATTTATTTATTCTTTCAAAAAATTAAATTAAATTTTCCTTATGTGTTTATGTAATAGTTACAATTATGGTATCCCTCTAAGGTTCGATTCTACGTCATAGACATGTATTTTTTCAAACCTTTTTTTATTAGCCATTGGAATTATGGTACATGCTTGTATTTATGCTTCAATTGATTAAATAATATTTTATGTTGGATAGGTAAAATGCATCAGTTAATCACGATCTAGGATCCTTTGTTGTATTGTTGATTCAAATATTTGTAGTGCAATATTGTAGCATGAATGTGTTATTGTGTACAATTTTTTATAAGAAATTGTACAATGATTAAATGTTATTCCATAAACACTAGGGATTATTTTGCTCTTTGCTAGAGTTATTTATGAGTGGGGCATCCATACTTTAGTTTGATTATCAAACCTCAAAATATGACGGGAAATCCATGCTACCTTGTCCCAAATTTAATAAATAATCAATGCATGATTACACATTATGAGATGAACCATAAAATATAAATGAGTGTTTATGGCTCAACATGAAAAAAATACCCCTCAAGTGGTAAATAAAACAATCCTCCAAATCTTCATCAAGCTCCTAAGCTTAGATTACAAGCACTAAAAATTATGATGTTGTGAATCAACTTGAAACAATTCAAGAAAAGATATCTATCTAACATGACCAATTGTTTATAAGGATATAAGATACAACATTTCCAAATGATACTCAACCATGTCACTTTGCTTCTATTATTAGATGTTTGGAAGATAAAGAGAAATACATAACCTTTGAAGACAAGAATCAAGATAGTGTTTGTTAACAATGGTTCAGGTTTGAATATTTGTAGTGACAACTTTCTTTTACAGTTAGGTATTGGCAGAAAGGTCTTGCCAAGCCCAACTATGAGAATAAAGGGGTTTTATGATTAAGAATGAAGAACCCTTGGTAGAAACTAAATTTAACACTTGGGCCAAATGCATTAGTGACAATCACATTGAAATAAACACTTCTACCAAAGACATTAACAACCAAGTGTTGTATCATATCCAATTATGTAAGTTAAAATATTTTCTTTTTGAAGACGTTGGATTCATGTTATGGGCATTGTACACTCTTCCTTACATAGATGTTTGAATTTTTGTATAGAAAAATTATTTATACATTTCCAATGGATGGTGTCTTTTAGATTTTGAAAGATGATTGAACTTGATCATAAATTACACTACTACATTTAGTGTAATTTGTGTCGAACTTGTGCTAGAAACGAATGGTTTGTGGGTTTTTACCCCATAAATTTTAATATTTTGCATCACTTTTTGCAGCACAAGGTTGAGGACATTAGACTTTTTTTGCATCTAAATTATACCAAATTTACAAAGGCTATTATCTCCCCAATTATAAAAAATAAAATGATGCAAATTTTGTACTTCTAATATATATATATATATATATATATATATATATATATATATATATATATATATATATATATATATATATATATATATATATATCAGGAGTGAAATTAATATCCCTTCTAAATAAAAAGTAATACAACTAATATGTTATAAATCCTAGTCATCCTCCTCCTCATCTTCTATACAATCACGAGGGATGTAGGATGTGTATAATAAGGCATACATGATCTAGCATGATATCATCATCAACATAATCAATGTAAACAAATTCATCGCCATCTTTCTCTTTAATATCAGGACTATCAACTAGGAAAGAATGTTTATCCACTTGTAAATTAGATATACTTTAATTGTCATATAAGTGTTTGAGGTTATAATTTACACAATTAATTACAATTGTAAATTATTGTTGGCATACATAGTTATATCTTCACAACCAATCAAAGAGTAAATTTCTTACTAGCACATCGCCCCTAACCTAGGCCCACATGTCTAGTGATTTTGTGTCTCATTCCAGAGTTTTCAACTGTTTCTCACTTCTTTTGTGGTCTTGGAATCATAATGTTTCTCTTGTAATAAAATGTATATCATAAAATGAGGTGTAATAATTTTTATAAAACAACTTCCAAAATTATGTAAAATAATTTATAAAAATATTACAAACTCATATGCAACCTTATGCTCTCTCATTCACCCTAAGCAATTAGTCCTTAAGATCCCCTGACTAACTCTTGATTTTTGGGTTTTGTGCTAGATATTCTTAATCCCTCTATTAATTTTAATCAATGTAAAACATAACTTGATGCTTTATCGAGTTGGTCGATAATGTTTATTTTTTGTAATCAATAACATACCCTATCAATTCTCCAATCCACTTCAACATCATAAAATTACCTATTAGAATATTTCTTGATAGTATCAACCCACTTATATTTTACATGGGTTGTTCTTTCCTCTCTACTTTGTCCACCAATGAAGATCACACTTCATGGTGCAATTATTCCCAACAACCATCTAGATGTATTGACTATAACATGGTTCAAATAATTCAAAATGATGATTTAGATGATTCCCATATCTTCAAGAACTTAGATGATAATACCATTTATACTTCTAACATGAATGGTACTTTATCCAAACTTCCCTACTTTACCATTGGAACAATTGATACTAACCTTGGAAACCCCACTTTAGGGAATCCTCCTCTCACTAATCCATGGAATGCTCCTCTTGCCAATATAGGGACTCCACCCCTTCTTAATAATCAAAATCCACGTATTGATACAACCAGAATTTCTTGCACACATGATTCAACAAATGGATGTTATGTAAAAAAATAATATCTCCCAAATGCTCTAAATGCAAAAGCATATCTCATAAACAGGAAGGCAACCTCCCACCATCTTTCCCCAACATAATTAGAATTTTTTTCCTCCTCCTCTCTGAGATGCCAAATGGGAACATCATTCCTCAACCTCTTATGCATAGCAATATGCTTCAACTTAATAAAAAATGAACCTTTAGCTCCAATATAAATATTGAAAACATTTCTCCAACTATTACATGAGATGGGACTAAAGATCCAACTATTTTCCTTAAATATTTTGGTAATCTTTATAAAGAATGGGTCCAAACCAATACCTTCACTAATACTAAAATTCTTATCAAAATGTTTACGAGAGGTGCTATAGAATGGTATAACCAAATCCATCAACATTATATTTCACAACTAGAAGATTTAGTCAATGCTCTAGTTAAGGAATTTCAACACACTAATCTCCCTGAAAATAACCTTAACCATTTCATCAATGATATGCAATTACTTAATGAATCCTTCATACCTTTATTAAACGATAGAAATAGTTAGCTCATAAAGCATACCATAACATGAGTGATGATAATCTTTTCAAACAACTATTCATCACTACCCTAAAACCTTCTCTTCAATAAAGGTTTGGATTTTCACTTCCCAAACTTTATAAGATGATTTTGACCAACCAAAAGACAAGATTTTATCATGACTTAATTTGAACCTTCTTATAGTCTCATCAAGGATTATTTTCAAACTTCAACTAATGCAATAACTATTACCAATTCTAACTCTAAGCCTCCTCAAACCAAAACAATATTAAACCTATCATATATTAAAACTCCCTCACACCCACACTTGACTGTGTCAGAAATGAGGAAGTTATTACCTCCATCCAAACCTTTCATTCACACTACCAATGCTCATCCTTCATGGTGTGATCCTATTTTTTTTTTGGTTCCATATCGATGTTGGTCACTCTCATGAGACATGTCATGCCCTTATAAAATTTGTGGTTTCCTTCATGTTAGGAGATGATTTTCATCACGATGTTATGATTAAGACTTGTCATATGAAGTACCTTAAAACTTATCAAAAGAGAAGTTTTTCCAAATCTACCAATCAAAAATCTCAATAATTGCCTTTTGATCCCAATACAAAACATCCAAATAAAAATGTTTGTGCTATTGATGCTAACTATGATCAATATTATACTAACTCTCGGTATGTGAATGTAGCTAAAGTCAATCATCATCGTAAACACACTCATAAATATCCTTTTACTAAACCTAAGAATCCCTCCACCAAGGAACAAATTATTAAGTATACTACAACTATTCTTTGTCATCTTCAGAACCAACTACTAGTGATGATCCATCCCCACACATGGAACCTTAACCTAGTTCCACTATTCCTAAAAATAAAAGCATTTCTAATCTACTTAAGCCTCATGCTAAGTCCTCTTCCAAACCTCATTGGGATTTCATGGATGAACTTAACTCTATGCCTTGAAAAATTCCACTCATGGAATTAGTCATAACTTCTCCTTATCATCGCAAATTCCTTACGCAACAATTATAAGACATCAAAGAACCATTATCCAATGATTCTGAGATAGTTAATCTTCTGATGGTCCCCCACCCATATAAGTTCATGTTATTGAAACAATATCTTCTTCCACAAAACCCACCATAGCATCCCTGAATATGATATGATTAATGATGAAATTATTTTCTGAGCTAATGATCCACCACTTTTTATTAAAATCATAATCAACAATACCTTAATCATAAAAGTCTTGGTAGATGAAGGTTTAGGCATTAATGTTACCTCTCTTTGACTCATCTAACAAATCAAATACTCCAAATAAAACCTTAAACAAACCCGCCTTACTTGTCATGGATTTGATGAAACTAACTAAAACCTCTTGTTTGTATTTGGCTTCCACTCATAATTAGACAAAAAACAATTCAAACCAAACTTATGGTCCTTGACCTTCCTTTATCATATAACATGCTTTTAGGACGTCCATGGACTCATCATATGAGAGTTATTACATCTTATGGTAGCCAATGTATCAAATTTATCCATAATGGACAAAATTATAAACATGACACATATCCAAACCCTTGGAGCATCCAACTTCTAAATCCTAAATCTCAATATTGTATTCCTACAATTATTCATATTAGTAGTCCTCTTCTACTTGAATTTGTCAACATGCATTCTTATTTACATGTCATTCTTGCAGACTCTGATGATGAGGAACCCAAAGAATTACAAATCATTTATAATTTTACTCAATTACCTCCATATATAGTGGAATGGGTCTCCCATTCTATGCTTCCACGATATCACACAAAGCCTTTAATCGATGATATTTTCGATGGTCCTTTCCCATGCAATGTACATGAAGTCTCTTACATAGAAGATGATTTTAATTGTAATAAATATGGAGTTTTCAAACTTTTTAAAGAACCTTTAAACATATCTCCTTTCACTTTCAATAACATAGGTGTATCCACTATCAATATCTCTGTTGAAATAAATACATGTACTATTTCTATCTTATGATGTTGCCTACATTATGGCCCAAGCCCGATCACGAGACTTGGATGTGATGCATTATCAAAAGACCATAGCTAAAATGCATGCCTTCAAGTGCAATGTTCATGTTATTCATATATCATCTGATATTGAATCCAAACCTAAATGTTATGTACCCCTTACCAATTCACCCTTAAAGGATACTCTATGGGTTGTCAAAGAAATATTTAAACCTACAACATTTGATGGTATTTATCAACTCGGTGCCATTCAATCCCCTTCCATAAATATAAACATTGTTGACTAGGTCAATAATGTTCACAATGTTTCTCATCTCTTTGATTGTGTCGACCAAACTCACATAGTTCAATCGTCTATCTCCAACTGCATCAACCACAACCAATTCCTGACTAATACAATTCTCCCTGATTCATCATCTCCACTAGCCTCTATCAATCACTTTGATATAATCTACCTTGGTTTGGTTTTCTCAACCTACAAAAGTTTTGCATAATACCAATATATATGATTGTAACAATCAACCTGATTTAGTAAAAATAGAATCTCTATCTTTTACTCAACCTCCCGACAATACCTTAGATGTTAAAGCTACTATTGTAAGACAAATACATTCTAATTTTGATAGCTAAGGTAATCAAATCATTGATCTCAAAGTGGATGTCAAATATTATGGACCTTTACCAATAGTTCCCAATGATGAAACTATATTAAAATTACTCCATGCTCATGAACCTCAACTTCCATGCCAACATCACAAACTTGGCCATTTTCACAAAAAGGATCCTTTCTTCAATAATTTTGTTGTTAGTGTTCATTTTAAAATTCATCTTGTATCCAAGCTTCCTCTAGCTCCATATCATTTCCAAGGTGGAAATTCAATGCTTATTGAATAAACTATTCAAATCAATTATGGTACCACAAACGTGCGTCAACTTGTTCTCATTTCTAAATAACTTCATGTTGAAGAATGTGATAATTATAGTCTCTTATTTGACAAATACCACGAAGATTTGACTTGGTCATATGAAGACATGCTTGGTATTGATCCTAGCATCATGGTTCATAATATCATCATTTATATTGATGCAAAACCCATGCATCAAAAGTAATGTAAATTCCCTCTTGAGATTTCTACTCTATGTCACAAAAAATTTATCAAACTTCTAGATGCTAAGTTCATTAAACCTATAGATTAATTAGAATGGGTTTCCAATATTATTCATGTTCACAAGAAATTCACTATGGTCATTTGTATATGCATATACTTCCATAATATTAACTTAGCATGCCCCAAAGACAATTTTCTCTTACCATAAATTGCTGTCATTATTGATTCTATGGCCGATTATGAAATGTTATCTCTCATGGATGGTTTTTTAGGATATAATCAGATTCATATCATTCTCAAAGATCAACATAAAACTAATTTCACCACAGAATGGGGAACTCATTATTACGTTAAAATGTCATTCGGTCTCAAAAAAGTTGGAGCTACTTATCAATGTGCAATGACTCATATTTTTAACGACCTCATCCATAAAATAGTTGAAACATGTATAGATGATCTTATTTACAAATCAAAGCATCATGAAAATCATCTTCACGATCTTGCTATCATTTTTTATCGACTCATCAAATACAAAGTTAGACTAATCCTTAAAAATATGTTTTTGATGTTACTTATAACAAACTCTTAGGTTGTTTTGTCTACCTCATAGGGATTGATGTAGATCCTACTGAAACCAAAGATGTAGTCAACATGTCTATCCCTCGTTCCATTCCAAATATACGAACATATCTTGGTAAACTTAGGGTAATCCAATGATTTGTTCTTTAAATGGTGCACTACATCTATTTGGTAAATTCACTCCTTAAGAAGGGTATTGCTCTTAAATTGACTGACGCATGTCAAAAATATTTTGATCACATGAAGGAATCATTATTTCATCCTCATATTCTTTGACTACATTCTAACGATTTCCCCCTCATCGTGTATACTTCATATACCCCCATATTAGTTGGGGTAATGTTTGCAAAACAAGATGAAATAGGCCACAAATATACCATATATTACATCAGTCGAGCTTTAACAGATTATGAAACATGTTACACAAAATTCAAACATTATTGCCTCGCTATCTATTTCACTGCCACAAAGCTTTGACATTATATGTTTACCCATACTACTTATGTCATTGTACATTTTGACCCACTTCGCCATTTATTTTCCAAAGCTTTCTTATTAGGAGACAAAATTGGCAAATGGATGGTTCTCTTAATGGAATTTGAATTAAAAATTACAACACAAAAATCAATTAAGGGACAAGTGATTTTCGATCAACTTGTTATCGCATCTACACCAGTTACTAATTACCTTCAAGATATTCTTCTTGGCGAAGAAATCCTTTATATTGAAGGTATCAATCAAGATATTTCACGAAAAGACTACTTTCATAATTTTACCATGGATCTTGAGGCACAAAACCTGGAAGACCCTGATACTTCTATTTCTAAACCTGAATTCAAAGTTGTCATTTGAAGAATTACCCGAAGTTACAACTAATTTGCATGAATAAACTTGTACATTTCATTTTGATGGTGCTAAATGCCTTCAGTGAGTTGCGTTAGCTTACATCTTAGCTGACCCCCATGGTAAAGTCAGACGTCTCACTTTTTCATCATTAAACTTTGAAGTCACTAATAACATGGATGGATATGAAGCTCTCATATTAGGGATACAAGCGACCATTGATTTAGACATTCCATATTTACAAGTTTTAATAAATTTCCAACTCACATGTCATCAAGTCAGTGGTGATTATCAATGCAAAAGTGAAAATCTCAGCACATATCATCAATTTGATACCACTCTTGCCAAATAATTTGCATAATTTACTATTGAAGTAATCCCACAAGATTAAAATGCTATCACTAATTTTATTGCTTTATTAACTTCTCTCTTTCACCCTCATCAAACACTTAATGAATTGCAATTTCTTATTCACATGAAGAAGTTGCCATCCAATTTGCAATCCAAGAATGATTCTCTTGTCTACCACACATACGCTGTCACTACCCGAGAGAGCTCGTGGGACACAACCATCGTAAAATTCATTAAACATCATACTTATCCTCTAGATGCTAATTCTCATGAAAAGATTCGAATTCACAAGCAAACATGCAAATATGTCATTCAATATGATATAATTTATTATCAAAATGCTAAAGGTACAGAAAATATTCCATATGTAGGGAGAGTCGAAAGCTCAAAACACCTACGTGTTCTCAATTAGTCATTCAAAATCAAAATTAAACCATAATAAGGTTTACATATTTATAGGAGATATCATATAAGCACTCTCCTAGAATATAGATTAATTATTCTAACAACTAACAACTAACAACTAATCTTCTTACAACTCACATGTTATCTTTTATTAATGTGATTGTTACTCACGTAAAAATCTCCATACATACTAACACACATATTCACATTTATCGCCTAATAATGTGAGGACTAACATAGTTTTTCCTAACATAACCCCTTAGTGTGAACAAGGGAGATGAACTACATGTACCAACCATTTCTATATTCCTCCCCGCGTCCCCGCCTCCCCCACACAATTTTATTTTGCAGATGTCGGTACCCTGATAATACATCCAATTTTACAATGATAAGAAGAGATTATCCAATATATATCTTCCATCTTACATATAACAATTTCCGTACATATTTTATTTGAAAAATACATTTGAAGACTTATTTGCAACTTACGACAAAAAAAATAAACTTACCTAAATAACGCCACATACAACTTTCGACAAAGAAAAGACTACCAACTGACACTTATTATATTATGACTCTAAATACATTTATTTTCTAATAACAATGACAACTCAATTTCAATTTAAACTCTTTAAATATCTAGAACATTTGTTAATTTATTTAAACAAAAATTCACTGAAACAAATGACACATTAACTTAAAACAACTAAATACTAAAAGACATAAAAACTTTAAAAAAAAAAAAAAAAAACCACAGAACAAATAATAAAATTTAATATTAATCTATCACTATCTATAAATTCCTAAAACACCTACAAACTATGCCTAAATAGCATGGGTTTTTAAATAAAACAATAAATAAAATATCCTAAAACTATTAACAAAGGACAAAACCACTTACAAATATAAAAACTACGGATTGCAAAACCTAATACTACTTTTTTTAATAAACAAAACTACTGTTATCTGTAGAAAACCGTGGCACTTTTTGGGAGAGAAGTTGGTGTTGGATGGCGCCACAATGCAGGACTGCAAGAAGATGAGATGCGTGGGCTGTGTTCCAGGCTGGATGACAGAATGGACGGCGAGTTGTGTGAGGAGAGAAGGGCCGGAACTGTATGTAAATCTGAGCCTATCAGGGTCGAGGTGTGGCCATAAGAGATAGAGCGGCGAGTTGAGCACAGACTGCAATGCAATGGCGAGTCAAATGACACATTGAGCTAGATCGAGCTGCTAATGTCTTGACAGAAATGGCAGATGAAAGCTAGGAGTTGGACCGGATCTGATGCTAAATACCGAGTTGCATATCAATGTTCCCACTGCCAGGTCATAGTGGAATCTCATGAATCTAGATGCGAATTCAGAATGGATCCTAAAATTTTCTACAAACAAAGCCAATCCCGGATGTAATGCAAAGTAGGTATCAAACCCTCATATGCAGAGCTTTACTGTACCGTTGGAACCAGAAAATACTATAAAAATACATAATATACAGTTTTTTTTAAACAAAAGTCTTCTAGAATGCTAAGAGAACCTATAGTGGTCTGCACTCTATTATCACTATCAAAAAGAAAGAAGCCTTTTTAATGGTAAGGACAATGGACTTGGTTTTTACTTTTAAGTTTTTGTGAAGAACAAGATCTAAATTACTATTTGATCCGTTAGGTTCCTGCTCTATACCAAATATAGAAAAAGTTTTATTTATTGGGAGAGCTAAGGCTCAAAACATTCACTGTTCTAAGTGATTCACATTCAACATTAAACAATGATAAGGTCTATATATTTATAAGAGATATCTTATAACCACTCTCTTAGAATACAGATTAGTTGTTCTAACAAATAATAATTAATTTTATTATAACTCATCTATTATTTTATATTAGTGCATACTAACACACATTAATATTTATCATCTAATAACGTGAGCACTAACATAGTTTTTTCTAACAGAAGGTACCTTACTCCATTGCATTATTCAAGATGAAGTTCCTACCCTCCTTGAGCAAGTGCATGGGGACATTTGTGGTGGTCTCTATAGCCAACCCATTACAACTCACAAATGCCTACACATGATATTTCTGGGCTACTCTTTAAAAAAATGCCATTACATTCACTAAAAAGTGTAATCCTTACCAATTCTATGATGATCTCATTTATTATCCTTCAAATGAACTTCAAAACCTGGAGTCCCCTTGGCCATTTTCTATTTGGAGATTAGTTCTTGTTGGAAAATTACCTAGATCATATGATGGCCATGTCTTCATCATTAATGCCACCAAATATTTTACCAAATGGGTTGAAGTTATGCCTCTTATAAATATTACTGGCATCACTACTTCAAAATTCATTCTTAATCAAGTAATATGTTGTTTCAATATTTCTCACACCATCATTTCTGATTATGGTAGGAACTTAAAAAATAACGACGCGAAACAACTATGTGAAAAATTAAAAATCACACAAATTTTTCACGTCATATCATTCTCAGTGTAATGGTCAAGTTGAAGCCACTAAAAAAATCCTTAACAAAATATTGCAAAAGACTATTAGAGATTATCGCTTTTTGATTGGCACCATAAACTTTACTCCACACTTTGAGCTTATTGTACTAGCATTTATACTACCACAGGGCAACTCATTTCTCATTAGTATATGGATCCAAAGCTTTCTTACCACTAGAAGTTGAGTTACCTTCTTTGTACATTTTTTTTCATGGTATCATTCTCGATGAATAACTTTGTGAACCCTGTCTTCATGCCTTAGACTTGCATTACAATATAACTATCAATGCAAACCTTGCATCACTAAACAACATAACAAAAAGGTCAAAGTCCATACTTTCAATGTTGGACACTTAGTGCTTAAGTTAGATTACACCCAAAATAAAGAAGGCAAGTACGCCAAAAAATGGTGGGGTTCTTACCTAGTCAAAAACATTTTTGGACCTAGTACTTACAAATTACAAACTAATGAAGGACACATCTTCAAAGAACTAACCAATGCTCAATTTTTGAAAAAATACTTTGCTTAGTTACATGTTATTTCTGTATTGCTCTTCTAGTATATTTCACTTGCATGTTAATACTTAATCTTATGTATATTTCAGATCTAACATTTCTTGCAGGTCTTACTCAAACTTTATATTGTGCAGCATCTCATTAGCATAATCTCTTGTCATACCCTCAAGTTTCTCTTTACACATTAGATTTCATTCCTAGTTTTTGTCATTTTGCTCGTTTTTATCATTTTTAACATCATTTGGATTTTATGTCCTCTCAAAAGCCATTGGTTCCTTTATCATCACTTTTTGGCATAATTCATGCCTCTTGGTTTTTGTGTTTGAGTTACATTGTAAGCCCTTAGATAGAATCATGCCTTCCTCATAAATGCTGATAAATTTATTTCATAAATTACTTTTTTCCTTAATCGTAGCCACATGTTTTCCCTGAACAATAAGGCAATGATTGAGAGTTGTGTTTTCATATACTTAAGAGCCGTAATATTATTTCATTGTAAAACTCAATATGGTATTCTCATACCTTCATTCACATACACTATTTATCATGATGATGATTCATGCCTACCTATCATTGTACCATTCTCATTATAAACATTTTTTGTGATTCAGGGTAACCCTATCGTTCTATGCTCATTTTCATAATTTCCCTAAACCACATCACTGTGGACACACCAATGTTGGATTCAAGATTGCACTTTCTTCTAACATGCCAGTCTAGGAATTTTAGACACCACAGTGTTTTGGTTCTCTTCTGTAGCCACCAAGTGTAAATTCTCTTATGATAGTCATTTTTAACACCCATGCTTAGCTTTTCAAATCAGTGTGGAGGAGGAATCACAAAAACCAAAAGAGTTAAAAGCCATTAAATGCAATAAAAGACAATGACTAAAAATGCAAATACATTCTTAAATTCAAATCACACCAAAAGATGTGATATTTATTTGACACATCTATCCTATTTGAAGCTAAAACTCCACAGTTGGCCTCATGACAAAGCCGAGGTCCATTGGGGTGGGGTAAGCCAGTAAACTGTGGTAGGGGGTCTCATTATACTATAATAATACCTAATACCACTTACTTTCTCATGCACCCAATCTGTACAGTAAATTGACAACTCTATAAGGGGTCCTAAGGAACAAAGAACATGTTATACGAAGGTAGATCCATTTTATTTTTCATGTATTCTAGCCTTCATGGGATGATACTTATACTTCACTAGTTAACCCACACGTGCATGGTTTGATTGAGTTCTGTAAAGGTCATTGATGTCAAAAGTTTTTTAGTGTCACCAACTTGATGTGAGTGTCTTGTTTCCAACAAAGCTTATGTTTTCACTTTGGTACCACCTTCTTTCGCCCACCACCCATTTAATTTCCCCCTTGACAAGCAGATTTGTTTCTAAATATTTTCCTACCTTCTATACTTCTTATTCTCCATCTCTCTTTTGACATGTTAAAAAAATGACAGTTTCAATTTGTCTATCATTAGAATAAAAGTTGCATCTTTGAGTTGTTGCAAAATGTTGCTTTGATCATTCCCTTATTCTTCTCAAATCTCATTTAGTTATGTTTTGGACCCAAGTTTTCTATTTACCTTTTTGCAGGCCATTTTGTCTTGTTTCTCCGATTACTTTTTGTTTTTCCATCTTCGATTATGGATTGTTACTTTTCTTTCATTGATTTTGTTTACATTTATGATTTTTCCATATTTATTTGAGTATGGATTGTTATTTCTCTCACATTGATGTTGATTACATTATTTTGTTTTATAATTCCTTGGTTTGATTTGGATTGTTAATTTTCTTAGTTTGGATATATAATTGGCATTTTTCAGTCATTATTAACTTTGACTTTTTGGGTACTTGATATTCCTTTTCTTCTACATTTAGCTTGGACTTGTTGGTTCTAACCTAGCTTTTATCACCTTGGTTTACCAAATCTTCTAAGTACTTCAACATTTCATGAAAGTTTTAATTTATTTTGATTTTTTGAGATTGTTAGTTTTTGCTTTATAGCCTTGGATCCCTAGGTTTTGTCTAACACAGTTATTGCACTCTCCACAATCAAGACTATAAACACAACATATGACCATTAGACAATAAAGATAAATCAAGGTATGTATATGGCACTTCTAGTTATTTTAATTATTTACTTTCATTTATTTTCTGCTTCTACAACAATCTGTTAGTTCAATTGTGTTATTTTATTCTTCAAAACACCATCCCATGTTACACTCTAGTGACACATGATGAGCTTTGAGTGGGGCATATATATACACACAATATTTTTAAATCTTATCATTTTTTGATGCTCTCTCTTATAACATGTTGAGTTTTAATATCTCTAAGTGCACACCTTAAAGGGTATATCGGGAAAGGGGTGGACAGACTGATGGTGTTTTATGAGAGATATTCTTGTTTATCTATCATACCTATATCCACTACACTCCCCCCAGACTTAATCCCCTAAGCAGTCTTCCTCTTAATAGCCCCTAACTAAATCAAGACCTATCTTTTTTGACTATATCAACTTAGGATATTATATTATATTTTGCATCCCACCAAAATTCAAACTAGGTTAGCCTAGGTCAATGTAGTCCAAAAGTCACAACGCAAACTTTGCAACTACATCCGCCCAGACCGATGTAGTTTGAGGGTAAACAATAACTTTTAAACTACATCGAAACATGTTGATATTGTTAGTTAAAATTATGAAAAGGATTAGAATTGTCCATCACTATAAATTCAAGTCTCATTTCAATTAAATAGAGAGGAATATTCATATTTTGCACTTTTATTGCTCACAATTATGCTTAAGTCTACATTTGGAGAAGCCATTGCTTAGATTTTGCCTTTGAAGGAAATAACTTGTCTTGTGGAATCTTGGATACAATAGAAGATATATTTTATCCTCGAGTTGATTTCAACCATTGTAATCTTTACAACCACAACAATCTCTTATAAAACACCATTGGCCAAGGGGAGATTGAGGCTCAACATGTTCTATTCAAGGTAAGTATTTCTAACCCTAGCTCTTTCATTTGGTAGATAAATATTACATAATTAATATTTTGAATGTATAACTCATTGTTTGAATCTCCTCTACACTTAAAATTAATGTGGCTATAGGGTTATTCAAACTTGCCACTTTTCATCCTAGGTAACTTAGGCTTTCATTTGTCTACCCTGGTTTGTTACCTTTATTAGCTTTGTTTTATCCATCCCCCTTATTTGTTTTCAAGCTTTGGTAACACTAGATTAGATTAATTCTATTATTAGAGATCTAGTTAGGGTTATTTCATTATTGTGTCATAAGTGTTCCTCTAGCTAGGTTTAGCGGATCTAATTGTTCATACTCATATATAACTAAGTATCCAATGGATTTTTGTTGATTTACCTTCTTTGAGTCCAGATCTATTAGGTAGGATAAGTTACAGGTCTATCTTAATTCGTTACATACAAGGCTTTTCATACATAACGAATCTGCTACTATTTATAGGGTGAAAGTTATGCAATCGCCATGATGGTTTCTAAACCATCAGTTTGCATACACTGGTGGTTTTGCCACCATACAAACTCCATGAATTTGAATGGTTGCAAATGTTTCTTCTCAATGGCAATTTGTTTAATATTTTTGATGAAATCTAAGATTGAATGAGCATAAATATAGGTTTTGGCAAGGCATGAAGAATTAGAAAATTCAATGAGAAGTCTTGAAGTTGGATTCACATTGAAAGTTGTAAGTTTGAGTCTTTGTTCTTATTGTCTCATTGTTTTCTAGTTGTAGATGGATGGTTTAGTTGTGTTAAAGTAGAAAGAAGTGTCTGCTAAGTGTAGAGTATCCTTATGTATAAATTTTTGATAGAGTTTTAGTGATAATTTTGTCCATGAAGGCCAACTTTGGCATTTTCTTACACATTTCTTCCATTACTTAGTGGAAGGGGTATTCAATTGCCTCACCCATTGGAGTTTTTCCCACATCAGGTTTATCCAAGATAACTCTTATATTTATTGTGAGTTTTTTTCAATCTTATGCTTCATGTTCATGTGCAATAGGTTGTACATTTAATTTCCAACAGTTATTTATCTCTATTTTAGCATGGTTAATAGTCTAGAACAATCACCTTCCAATCATTGTTAATCTAGGAGTAATAAGTTCCATATCGGTGAAACTTATATTGGAATATCCACCTAGTTTAGGGATCAATTTTTAATTTTCCATTTAGCTTTGGTTGTTCATCTCTTTTGTTCATTTCTTGATCTTTGTTATTTTTGACTTGACTCATAATTGTGATTTTCCTAGGATTTTTGCCGCTTGTTTTATTATCCTCAATGCCTCTTTCAAGACTTCCTTTTGCTCCAAATTTTTGCAAGTGATGTTCTCAATTTTTCCAAATGGCACTTCTTACTTATGTTTTCTTCACTATCTTACATTCACTAAGGCAAGGTCCTTTATACATGTTTTATATTGCTCATACATTGTGCCCATATGGGGAAAATTATTCATGATACTATATTGATTACATCTTGTGCCCACATAGGGAAAACCGTTCTCAATGTTATGTTGCTTACATATGGGGTAATCTATTCATTATGTATACATATACTTTGCAGGTCACATCTTTATATGTTACACATCAGTGATTTTATATGTTATATTACATTTGGTGCTTTTAATATCTTTCTTTTGAGATGTGAGATGTAGAAATTTATCTCAAGTCTCAAAAAGGGGGCATGTCTTCCACACATCATATTCATAGACATACTTGTGGGGCATGTACACTATCACATTCAATGTGATGGATTTGGAGGCCCACTACTCAGATTTTATATGGAAACCCTTAGTCTATGTGATAAGGGTGCCTAACTCCATTCTCATATTCCTTAGCTTCATCTTTAGATGGTTTCTTCTCATGACAACATTCAAGAATATATGCAAAGTATATTTAGATTGTTACTTGGATATCAGGTTACTTAGGTTTTTATTAATATTTTAATCCAAAATTATATCCATCTTCAAAATCTTTCTTTCAAAATAAAGCATATGGTTTTAAGTTTTTATATTTGCACAAATTATTAGTATTTGCTACTCACCAATGCGTGTATAAAAAAAGAAATAATGTTTTTACAGATCCCAGGTGCATTGGCTTTTATTTCAGATATCCAGGTATACGAAATTTTGTATCCATATAATGTCTTCCTTTACTTTGATATGTATGCACCCACACACACTAACAAAGTAGGGGGAAATGTTAACACCTAAAAATGGCCTCATGGCATTATTTAATGTTAGTTCATATTAATTTAAAAACACTTGTCTATGTTAACTAATTTGGTTCAAAATGAGCAATATAGGCTCTCTTGTTGCCTAATATCTTGATAAAATTCCATCTCCTCTTGCTCGTCTTGTAACTTTCTTAACTTATTTTTGAAATTTCCCTCTTATTGTCATCTTACCTTGTGATTTGAACCCCTTTGTAAGTTGAGTGCACTTGTGTTCCCTTCTTTCTTTCTTTTTAGCTCCCAATAGTTGAAAGTCAACATTGGTGTTCATGATATTTTATTTGAATTCAAATATTAGATATAACTACATAAGCATTGTAATTCATTTGGACACAATATATAGAAATCATTCACAATAATTTAATGATAACTCGGGGCATTCTAGGTGAGATCAAGCAATTATTAGAGCATTTTTTGTTGTTGAAGCTAGTATTTCCCATGGAGAACTTTTGGCACACAACCTAAGGTTTGCATGTTACTAGAATGATTTAAATTTATGCAAATTATTATATATATATATATATATATATATATATATATATATATATATATATATATATATATATATATATATATAGACTGGCTTGTACCACTTGGGGCCCTGAAAAATACAAAGATAGTTGTACGATTCACTCAGATTACCACATGCCCCAAAAGCTCACTTTGTTTTCATTAAACTTCAAATATTATGTTCATTGAAGGGTAAGGAGGAGAAGAACATTTTCTTGCAGGTATATATGTGCTGTAAAATTTGGATAGGAATGCCAAGCCAAAATATAAATCAACAATGCGAAAAAAAAAACATCAAACCCTTATATACATGACCATCTCTAAATTTAGAATAATAAACTAGACATTTATTTATATGTCGTATATGTATTATAATGCTTAATTATTCATTTGTGTTGCCTTTGAGTGTAATCCATTTCTTTATTACATGCACAAAATCAAACAATAAAAGTGTCAAGATATAACACTATGTATCGAATGTAATTATAGATCGAAGTCTAATTCTAATAAAGCCAATAGAAGCATTTATATTGTCCACACCAAAAGACCAAACCAAATCTAGATTTAGCATTACATGCATAAAATCAAACACTGGAAGTGCCAAGATATAGCATTATGTATTGAATGTGATTATAGATCAAAGTCCAACTCTAATAAAATTGATACAAGCATAGATATTGTCCACAGAAAAAGACCAAACCAAATATAGATTTAAATTACATGCATACAATCAAACATCAAAAGTGTCAAGATATAGCACTATGTATTGAATGTGATTATAGATTGAAGTCCAACTCTAATAAAATTGATAGAAGCATAGATATTTTCCATTGCAAATGATCAAACCAAATATAGATTAACATTACATGCACAAAATTAAACACTGCATGTGTCAAGATATAACACTATGTATTGAATGTGATTATATACCAAAGCCTAATTCTAATAAAACCAATAGAAGCATAGATATTATCCACCACAAAAGACCCAAACCAGATATAAATTAATATTACATGCACAAAATCAAACACTAAAAATGTCAAAATATAACACTATGTATTGAATGTGATTATAGATCAAATTCCAATTCTAATAAAACCAATAAAAGCATAGATATTGTCCACTACAAAAGACCACACCAAATATAAATTAAAAATAATATACAGATATTTACTAAGATCATTATTGGTATCCTTAGGGTTCCCACATAATTCTCCTTCTTATAAACTATAGTGATCTAAAATTTCACATAAAGGTGAAAGCTCAATGTTTTCCTTGATCATTTAAATTACTTGTTTAGCATGAGTATAAACATGCAATGTATGGTTGTTATTCTAACTAGGAGTGGACAAAATATGAGGATTCTAAAGTCTAGTAGCAATTCTAGTACGTATATATTAGATGTATTAAATTTAAGAGAATAGATATTTGTAAAAATTATTGTGAGGTATCTTTTGGATTTGAGCCATAACTAACAAAGTTATATAATATTCATTTCCAACCAATTAACCATTATATTAACTTATATAATAATATATCAATGTAAAAAAAAAAAAAAACTCCTTCCTTTCAAAGTTAAAAAAAAAATAGATCGTAGCTTATAGGCCCTAGTATTATCTACTAATTTTGTATTATGTTATGCTGCTTCTCTCTAATTTATTTATTTATTTATATGATATTTATTGATATAAAATTACTTATAATAATAATAATAATAATAATAATAATAATACATCTCATCAAATTGGGCATAAAAATTATATATACAAGTTATATTGTTGTCGTCAATTTTGTATTAAAATTAATAATCATCATAATTTTTTTTTATAAATAATTAAGTAGGGTAAGTTTTTTGAGGCTTGATCATAGGTCTTTTTGTTGACAACACTCTTTCCCAATCAATCAAATTAAATACTATCATTCATAATAGCATCAATAATTTATTATTAAATATAAAAATGGATTACTTTATTTTTCAAACAAATCTAGAATGTTTTTTAATAATCAAATTTTTATTATATAATTTTTAGTAGTATTAAACAAATATTATTATAATTGGATGTCTAGATAATGGCATATAAACATTAATGTCTACATATGGATTAATTTTGTATTGTGTATAAGAATGGAACTCATACATAACTATATTTACAAGTAAACTCCTATAACCCATACTTTCCATTCTGTATGTAAAATTAGTTTCAAAGAAATTAGTTACGATCTTAAGGAAGGTTGGCATTCATACCACCTTTAAATCTCAAAACACCCTATACACATCACCAACCTCTACAAAGAAACCTATTGATCTCAAATTACAGAAAAGAGTTTACATGATTCCACACTCATGCGAAAACCTATATGTTAGGGAGATGGATAGGAGTCTACATACTAGATTTAATGAGCATACAAAATACATTATGGTCTCTTTCCTCAACAAGTCTACTCTTGTGGAACATTCACATAACACAACACCACACATGGATGGAAAAAATGAAGTTGATTGTGGAGGTGGATCATTGCTAGTGATGAAACGTAAAGTAAACTATTAAGATTCAAAAAAAAAAAAATCTTAACATGAAAAATATTGGACTTGGCATACGCAGATTGTGGCAACAACCAAGGGATTGAATCACATTAGAAGAAACATCAATGTTAGCATAAATATGGAAAAATCTAATTAATTAGTTAATGAATAGTTTACAATTATTTAAATTGTCAGCGAATTAATTAGATTAATTACCATCAATTAATTACTTTGGTTAAATATACCAACTAGTCATAATATTTGGGGATATTTTTAGGATCCAATAAGTTAAATGCTATGTTGCACCCTATGTGATGGTATTGTAGAAGCAGTTTTATATTAGCATATTTGGGATATGTGCCCCAAATAGCCCTGATTTATATTTGGTATTAGGATATTTCTATGAGGCTAATGTAAATGTCATCCATATATACTTACAATATTGACCTCAATTCTCATTCAAATTGTAGCATTGATAAGTTTAATCTTCATAGCAAGTAACGTTGATATCGATTTGTACCTTCATATCTTCATGTGCTTGAGTAGCTCTTGTTTAATATATTACTTTGTTATAAAATTTATTCCAACATGGTATCAAAGCCTAGGGGTTTGCTACCCAAGCTTTGATTTTGGCTCTCACAAGGTGTGTGGAGGCTTGGTGATTAGTAGAATGTTGTGTTGGTGATTTATTTTACCTCTTGTTGAAAGGTGTGTGTATTCTTTCTCAAGCTAAGACACTGGTTTTAAGGAGATCACACGAATTCGCTATTTTCTTTGCCTTACTGCAAATTTAGCAAGCTATGTTGGTGTTAGTGGTTGGAACTAGTGCGAACGCCTTTGTGGTGCAAATGACAAGACTTCAACTCTTTGATTTGCCCAAGATAAAGATAAAAAGAGGTTTTTTCAAAGAAATTTTCTAATCTTAGTGCATTTTTGGATTCTTTGAATAACAGTAGGTTGGAACACTTTTCCACTTTTACAAATTCTGTCATTTGTGTTGGAGTGTTAAAACTCACACGTGGAATTAAACTAAATTAGGAATCAGTTAATTAGTTGTTATGTGTCAAATATTTACACACCTATTTTATGCATGCAAATATTCCATATCAGCTAATATCTATTTGTTGTGGGAAACAACCGTTTATGTGTATTTTATAGGCACTCCTATTACTTCTCCTATGCATGTGGAGAGAGAGAAACTTGCGGTTTGTATTATTCCTTGAGAAAATAATGAAGAGACTTGTCTGTATGTATAATGTCTGAGATATCATTTCCGTGGTAATGGCGTGCAAGAGAGATCTGGGATGAATGAGAATCATTCTCGATTCCGACTTGGTATCAGATCAACTCCATGCAACTATTACTTAGCCTGGACAATTTGCAATGTTTTGTTGATCTAAGGAAGGCCGTATTTCTCTCATCAACCACAAGTCATGCTGCTGTACTATATTATCAGGGCTCTGGCCTTCTTAAAACAATTTGTACAACGAGTCTATTCTACCCTGGTTGTTATTGGTGAGTAAGATCTACGTTGACTGATTTTCATTGCTATGTTTCACTGGCATTGTATTTATTAGAGATTTAGGCATTGGAGGTAGTTACTACGAACCCCATATAGGCCTTCTTCACGACTGGCTCCTATCAGCGGCCTCACCAGATCCCTCGTTGGGAGAAGTGCGTCCACTTCAAACACAACAGGATATTATACATTTTTGCATTGCTTTGGAGAATTTGCGTTGGGCTTCCGTTCGGGGCTCGTTTTTTGCAGGGTTTCATGTACTACGTTGTCATCTCGAAAAAAAGTGCCTACCACGAGCAGCTGTATGTAGCGTCAATCATAGATTTGGCATCGACATCGAACGCCTTGTTACAACCTCCTCGACTCGGATCTGTGCAAGTCATAAGGTGCTATTCACTGACTTTGTTTATTTGATTTGGGTGTGGATCGATGAAATTTCTTACAGTTGGAGACCTACTGTGCCATCCTAGCTAGCCTTTGTTCCACTGTCGATGACACTTTGTATAACGGGTCTCGTGCCTCCTTGTATTTCAGCCACGATCAGCCTTGTCACATGTCTGCCTGGCAACATTTTTTCATTTGGTTAGGCCAGTCATTATTGATATTAAGGCTTCAAATATTTCTCCTGAAACAGAAAGCTTGGTCAAAGGCAGTGAGGATTCTCATATGCACATGGTCGCCTGGACTTGCACCAAACTCGTATTCCCAACTGGTGTATATTGACAGCATAGTGTGTGGAGTTCTGTTGGCTTCGAACGCTGCCTCCACCAGACTAGCAGCATTTCCAAAAATGCATTGACCTGCACGTTGCGTGTTTGTCTCTGGGTCATTTCCTTCAACGACATTGTATATTGGATTTTTCTCGCAAGCATGTTGTTCAACCCATACTTGCCTCCAAACGCCTCTGCCAATCCCTCACCATTAGTTAGCTGACCATCTAACCACATCTTCATCCTCCGGAACACACGTGGTTCTGGAAGCGGCAGATACGTGCATTGTTATTCAATGTCCCAACTGTTGGTTCGTTGCCCCTGCAGCCACCACTCTAGTTGCTTCTACAATGAGCCCTGATGAGTCGTGCAGAAATAAAGCTTTCCGGCCAACATGCAGATTTTCGAGATGCTTTCGGCTGATAAAATTGTGAAAGCCTTATATAGCGGTAATAGAGGTGGTTCGGTTATAATAAATCGCAGCTCCCCCACAGCAAGATCTCCCGGGTCTCATTGAATCGAGTGGCCGGCTTCAAAAAATAATTTATGTTGGCTTGTAGCGTAACGGCTAACCTTTCACTCGCCGGTCCAGACCTTCCCTCCACCATTGGCGCCTCAGGGTTCTCTTTAGTTCCATACAATTCGGTCAACACGGTTGGTGAGACGTCTTTTTTTAATTCACAATTAGACGTTTATCAAACATAAATAGTTATTTCTTCTCAATTGTGTTTGAAATTGTCAATAGGCCAATTAATTGGAAAACATTTTATTGTGTAAAAACTCACCTCCTAAAGAGGTTTGGGGTTCAAAACCCTCCTCTTACTTTTGTCAACTAAGACTTAGTTTGTTAAAAGGAAGGTGGGAACTATATTTTTTTTAAAAGTGGACATCAGTTTTGTGAGGTTTATTGCTTTGAGATGTAAAGGCAGCCATATTTTGTACTCGGCTTATCACTTTTTCTAAGGTGAATTTTAATATGTGGTTATCATCACTTAAAAGTGGTGTGTAATTTTTTATTTATTTATTTTTCTGGGGTAATTGTGACCATTTCAAGGGGGTATTTTAATAGGTATTTTATTTAAACTCAGATAAATTGTAAAGTGAACAATTTAAAAGAGGGATATATTTATTGTTTTTTGTTCCATCTTTCTCCCCTGTGTCGAAGATTGAAGGGTGAAGTTTAGTCTGGTAGGAGGTCAAACCTCCTCACAGTTAAAACAAACTTGTTCTCGCTCTTTACCTTCATTTTTTTGGAGGTCATTGTTATTGCGCTTGTACCCTCTTGGCCCACATTGTTGTCCTTATCATCACACTTTGCACTCATGGATGCATTATCGATAGAGTTCGACGTCTCATTTTTTAGTATATATTGTTTTTTGTGCAACTTATTTGTACTCACGGATGCATTTTTGACAGAGCCCGACATCCTACATTCTTAAATACAGTTTTGTGTCGCACATTGCTCCCTTGTTTTAGGAGCAATTGTCTTGTTCTTGATGGTGTCTTCTGTAGATTGATCGTATTTTGAATTTTATGCGTCATCTGGTGTTTTTTGTTGTATGAGATCTTTATTTGTGGTCACACTAAGAGTCATGGAATCTTTTTCTTCATGTTTGTATGCTCCATGTTGAGCACTTACTCTTGAATTGTTGACTATCCCATCAGCACCAGGGCCATTTTCTTGAGAGATATTTGTTTAGTATCTTTGACATTTTTTTGGACAGTTGACAATGTCCTTCATATTTGTTGTGGAGCTTATCTCCTTCTGAAGAGTAGCTATTTTGGTAAATACAGTGTCAACATGTCAGTGTTAAGAGTAGTGGATTTAGTCCACTCATACAGACCTTTTTTGCATCACTCCACCCGATTAGCAATATGGGGGAGTGTTCCTTGCTAACCCTTGGTGCACTGCATCTTTTAGTAGTAGATCAAATTCAATTGGTGAACCATTTTTCATTATTCGACACCTCTGACAGTGCCTTTTTATAAGAGCTATTTTGGTGCATTTCAGTGTCAGTTGTTTTTTGTGATCGAGCAATAGATATAGACCACTCATGCAGATTTGAGTTCCATTGAGACTTTCGAGTCCATTAAGTGCATTTGTATTTGATGGCCTTCGTTCCATCCAATGCACCTCTTTAGCATTATGTTCGAGTATTGAGTTGTTTGCTTTCTTGGGACACCTTGCAACGTATGTTTTTTGCTCTCTCAACTTTAGCTATTACTGATTTTTGGACACCTTGTGGTGGTACATTTCATCCTTAGTGACTCTTTTTCCTAGTGTTTTGAGATCAATGTTTTTTACAAAGTTAGCCTCGTACAAACTACCAGTTCCTATTTGACTTGGTGGTTAAAGTGATTCATCATCCATGTAGTCCGATAAGATAGATTGGTTACCATAGGGACACTTTATATTTCACTGTGATTTGTACATGGGTACCTAATTAAGTCTTGTTTTCAAGACCCATTCAGTCTCTTTGCTTTCTCTTTTCTTACTCTTTATTTTGTGCTTAAGGGAAGGTGTTGGAGTGAGCGTTAAAACTTACTCATGGAGTTAAGCTAAATTATGAGTCAGTTAATTAGTTGTTGTGTCGAATATTTGCACACATATTTTGTGCGTGCAAATATTTCATATCAACTAATATTTGTTTCACACAACAAATTATTTGTTGTGCGTAACAACCTTTTATGGCTATTTTATAAGCACTCATATTAGTTCTCCTATGCATGTGGAGAGAAAGAAACTTGTGGGTTGTATTATTCCTTGAGGAAATAATGAAGAGACTTGTCTGTGTGCATAATCTCTGAGATATCATTTCTGTGGTAATGACATGCAGGTGAGATCCGAGATGAATGAGAATCATTCTCAATTTCGACAATTTGACCCCTCAAAAGTGTTGTCAAATACTCCTCTACCTTTTGACAAAATTCAAATTGTGGGGAGGTCTTAAGTTCATCCATGTTACCTCCTTTAAAGTGAAAACCATACTTTCAAGGATTGTGGGCTTTGTGTTTCATCATTATTTTACATGTTTGTATGTCTTGCATTGAGATAGCAATTGGTTGGTTGAGTTGGTAGCTAACTACACTAACATGTGGTAGTGTTTGATTAGCCATTTATTTTTTTCATTTTTTCTATTTATACCCCTTGAACCATCTACTTAGTAATAGTTGATTAGTGACTCAAATGAAGACAAATGGATTTCTATTTAGAAAACTTTTAGATATCAGGGGGCGCATGTATGTGTCTTTCCATCTTTGAACTTTTCTATTATTTTTTGAAATTTCAAATATTACTTTTGGAGGAAACAAAGGAACTCGATACTTATCTTTTGGAGGTTATAAGTTGAGCATATAGATTTTGATGTTTCTTCGGTTCAAATTATTGGAAAAAATTTCAAGCTCTATGCTTTGGTGGAGATATTTTCAAGGTTTGAAGACATTTAAATATGCATTCTAAACCTCCAATGATATGGATTTTTTAAGCAATTAGCACACTAAATAGACAAACTTATATCCTTTGGGAGCAAGGCAAGGGTTTGTGGCATATCACTAATGTAGATGAGTTCACTTTTACTCCAAGCTATACGAATATATGTGCTTTAGTTTTACAAAAGCTTGGCTTGAGCTTTTGAGTCGATTAGTTCTCATATTGCCAAGGAGCTAAAGTTTTTATATTTGTGATGAGAAAACTCCTTATGGAGATTGGGATAAGCTTGAACATCTCTTCAAAAAATCAAATTAAGTGAGTGTGTTGAACTTCAACAATAAATTTTTGGCACTTGACCTTCTAGGATTTGACTAACTAGAACATTATCTAACCCATATCAAAGAAATTAAATTGTCTTTGGGGAGGGTGGAGCAAAGCACGAAACAAATCCACATTAGATGAAGATCATCCTTTCAAATTGTGAGGATCCTTATATGGTATAACATTCTAGGTTTTCTTATGAAAGACTTAAAAAAGAAGAATGGAGACATCCTCACATTTGATGGATTTTGCACCATCCTTGTTGAATAAATGAATTAATTCAAAAGGGAAAATTGGCACCACTGAGCAAGCTATCTTCATCAAGGGAAAGGGCAAGAGCGAGAAGGTAAATAATGGACATACAGGGTGAGAAGCATAATGATCAAGACAATCATAACAATGACAACCAAGGGAAGAAGATCTTGTCCTTGTTGTGGCAAACCAGCGATCATGAGAGTACATGTTTGCAAAAATTGAAGGATTTTGTTGAGAGATTCTGGACCACCAAGGCTCAACCAAAGTATAGGTCTACAACAAAAATATTACAACAATGAGAAATTGTGTAATACTTGTATCTTGTCCAGCTTTGCATGCACAATCTTCTCCCTCTAAACGGATTGTTTAATCTAGATGTTTTCGACAAATGGCCAAGTATAATTCCTCATTTGTTTCTCTTGTTAAAGCAAAGGATGAAAAAAAATTGAGATATTTTTTTTGATACAAGTATTTTTTTAATTTGTTAGTAGTCAAAAAACTTGATGTCGAAAATGAAGTTGACAATAAATATGATGTTTTGGAGCTTAGAGAAAATTTACTCCTTGTATTTGAGCATCTTATTTAATCTTTAGCTCTCATTTTAGCAACCTTTGGCTCCTTGTAGATGAGCACTTTTCTTAATCCTTAGCTCTTTATGGTTGAGCATTTTGCATGGGTCTTGGTGGCCTTCATACATGTTGATGTCATCAAAGTGGTTACCAAGTGGCTCTTGTGGTTGAGTAATTTTGAGATCATTGGCTCCAACTTTGGAGACTTTGCATTGCAAAGCCAATTCGAAGCATCTTCATGTAGCAAATATAGTAGATATTGACTATTCAATCAGGGTTTAGGAAACTAACATCAAGGAGGATGTTAGTCAATGCCATCTTTGGTGTATCCCTTATGTCTAGTTTAAGGGGGATGTTGGTGCAAGTATTGCACTTAGTGTAAAGAATGCTCTTGGTGTAAAAATATCAACTTCTGCAATCCTTGGGGAATTTTTTTGCAATGATCCAATGAGTTGTTGAATTGTGATATCATTGGGAGTCGTGATATTTCAATGTTGGCACTTGTAAACATGGGCCATATTGGGATATTTGGAATGTGTGCTTGCACGTAAGGAAAATATCATCTTTATATACTTAGGTTATAAACCTCATTTCTCATTCAAATTTCAATTACATATTATCCTATTAATTATAACATGTAGCTTTTGTACCTTCATGTCTTGTTGTTCTCTTATCATCTTCTTTGCAAAAGTAGAGTTTGTTTTATTCATTAATCGATCCAAATCTATGGTCCAACAACTTTTCTATTTCTTTCTTTTCCTTTCTTTTTTATTGCCAGGTCTTGCTTTGCCTCTATTGGTTTATCACCTAAAGGCCTTAAGTAATAAAATTTATTATCTCAAATTAAAAACTAAGAAAAACCAAGAACCTCAAAGGGATTCTTTCCCCTTACATAATGGAACAAAAAGCCAACAATAAATTCTAACAGAATGGAAACGTGGATGTCATACAATCATATCGACCGATGGAAATAAAAAATGATATAAAGATGTTAACTACAAAGGATGTTAAGAAGATGACTAAAGATGCTAAGAAATTCAAGCTTCAAAGTCTTTGCATTAGATGAAATTGTGCCCCTTCGCTTTCGATATGTTTCACTCCCTAGACTTAAATAAAATAAGTCAAGAAGATAGATCAAATGAACCACATGTAAATTCCTATATTCATCTATCCTATGAATTCAAGAGATGAGCTTGATTTCACTGGGATAAGAAATTCAAAATCTCTATAAAATGGCATTGAATAAATGGAGAGTAATCCTATTGAAGATGATTGGCCTCACTTTGAGATGGAGCAAAAGTAGATCATAAGCATTCAACCATGAAGGACCTCATGGAAATTAGTATAGGGACTCTAGGAAACTAAGTAATTTCAATACAAAAACTCCTCCCTAAAATGAGAGGGAGAAAATTTAAATAAGTAGCTCTAAGGTCGCATGGTTGAGAATTGTTTAATTCAATAAGTCAACTCCAAATTGTGAAGAAATTAGATATTTTCTTAAATTAATATGACGTGTGATAAAAGGTTTTGAAGGATGTCAACTATACGTTTATACGTCTCATTCCAAAGAAATCAAATCCATGTAGTTTTGCAAATTTCAAACCAATATTTGAGTAATATTGTCTACAAAACATTTCAAAAGCTATAGCAGAAAGAGTCAAAGAATTGTTGCCTAATATGATTTCACCAAATCAAGGTGGTTTTGCAAAAAGTTGACAAATTTTGGATGGGATTGTCAGAACCTATGAGATTTCGCATTCACTCAAAGCAAGAAAAGAGAAAGGTATGATCCTAAAATTGGATATTGCAAAAGCATATGATCAATTTAATTGGACATTCCTTAGGAAGATCTTGAGCACATGTGGATTTAATGAGGATTGGACAACTTGGATGATGAAATGTGTTATCGATCCTTCTTCTCAATTGCAGTCAATGGTAGTTTGGTAGGGTTTTTTTCCATAATTCTCAAGGCATTAGACAAGGAGACTCCCTATCTCCATATCTTTTCATGATCATGGTTGAATCTTTGGGAAGGACCATGACAGAAGCAAAGGTCAATGGGACAATTAAGGGGTTGAAAGCCTCTCCATCAGATTCCCCAAACAACTATCTTTAATTCGTGTATAACATGATCGTTTTTGGTTATACAAAGATTAGAGAGGCGAAAGGTTTGAAAAAGGTTTTGAAAACTTAAGAAACTACTTTAGGTCAAAAGGTAAGCCTTGACAAATAATAAAAATATTTTTTTAATGTTCATCACATGAGGCAGGGAAGAGTGGTTGCTTGCCTTAGTGTCACTCTAGGACACCTCCCGAGAAAATATCTAGGAGTCTTACTTTTTATAAGGTCTGGTAAATCGAAAATTTAGGTAGAAATGGTAGACAACTTACCATCAAGGCTTATTGTGGGGAAGGCGAAATGACTATGTTTTGCTAGCACGCTTACCCAAATAAAGGTTGTCCTTCAAGGAATCCCGATGTATATCTTCTTTGTGTTATGGGTGCCTAAAGGAATTCTTATACAGATAAATATAATTATAAGGACTTTTCCTTTGGCAAGATAGGGCAGAGGAAAAGAAGATTCATCTCATCCAATAAAGAAAAGTTTGGAAGCCAAAAAAGGCAAGTGGTAGTGGAATTAGAGATTTGCAACTACATGATGAAACCTAAGCGCCAAATTGACCTGGGGAATTCATGAAGAACGGGACCAACCTTGGAGCATGATGCTTTGAGGCAAAAGCAACTCCATGAAGAATTTTTATGGCTTTGGTACAACTTGGTGGGTCTCACATTTGGAACTTCATTGCATGTTTAAGGAAATAGATTTGTACTATTTAACTTGGGACATTAGAAATGGTAATAAAGTCGAATTTTGGGTTGATACACGGCAAGGCTTCCAATGCTTAAAGGATAACCCGTCCTTTGAGGTTGCACAAGAATACTTGTTGAGGGCTTGGCGATCTAAGGTCTCAAATTATTGGATTGAATCGAATATCCAAGGCAGACTCGGAAGAAAATGGAAATCTTTTCAAGATTGCTTTACCCTAGAGGATCAAAAAGTAATGCTCTCTAAAATTTTGGCTCAAAGGAGAATCTTGGTTAAAATAATAGGATCAACTTAGAGGGACACATGATAAGTATGGGGTGTATAAGGTAAGATTGGGGTATAAGCTTGTTGCTAAGGACCTTGTTTGGGAACAAAATTGACTGAATAGATTAATTTGGAATGATAATAGCACCCTAAAGCTAATTCTTTTGCTTGGCTTGCATGTTCACAAAAAATTCTACTCTAGGAAAATTGTAAAGAACGGGGATATGTAGTTTGTCTAGATGCTTGTTATGCAAAATAGAGGAAGAATTGGTTGAACATTTGATACTTCACTGCGAATATGCCCAATGCATATTGAACCATCTTTTATCCAAACTTAACCAACTCTGAGTATGCCTAAGGACAGTGATGGATACATTCTAATCTTGCCCCACTAGAACAAAGAATTTGCACTGACTTTGGAAGAATGCATCGGATGGGACTATTTGGAACATATGGTTGGAACGAAACAAAAGAATATTCTAGAAAAAGGAATCCCCTTAGGAAAGGGTTTGGATAAAAACTGAATTTGCAATTTCAACACTTAAAAATACACCCTCAAAGTATATGTTCCAGGGAAAGGATTATCCTAAGGGGCCTAATGTTACCTTCACCTCAGTTACAAGGGCTTTAGAATCCCAAGTGCAAAGGAAGATGGCAAAGTGACATTCCCCTCCCCCAGATAGGATAAAGATAAACTTTGAAGGTGCTTCAAGAGGCAATCCGAGGGAGGCTAGGGTAGGGTGTATCCTATGTAACCATAATGGAATTACCTTGAAGGGGGGTTCCTTTTTCATAAGGAAACTAACAATGAAGTAGGGGCCGTGGCATACGTTGAAGGAATGAAGTTGGCTTTGAAAAAAGGGTTCAAAGATATCATTGAGGAAGGAGATTCATTGACCATGACTGATGCTATGAAAAAAGGAAAAACTCCAAATCGTAAGCTTGGTAATATCCTCAATGAAGCAAAGGGAATTAGAACTTTCTTTCAACTCAATTTCCTTTAACCATTGCTTTAGGGAATGCAATTGTTTGGCTGATCTACTCGCAAATAAAGGGATAGACCAAATCGCACTCTCCTCTGTGCACAATTTGTTACCTGACCACTGGTTAAGGCTCCCTATCCTACTTACCCTATACAACCTAGTTATCTAGGGTGGTGCCAATATAAGGTTTTCTCATTACACAAATGGGCGACATTACAAGAAGTAAAAAGGTGGCTTTAGAACATGGATCATGTAGGTTTTGGCTACAAGCACGGCTCAAGATAGCAACCTTAGCTTGGAAATGATGGTTCTTTGGCAACAGATAAAGTGGGTGATAGATTATGGTGGTACAAGGTAATGGTTGAAAAGGAGATACACCATTTTAAAAATGTAAGGGGGTTCTAATTAATCATTGAGAGTGATAATCAACATAAAACAAAAGCTATAGCTGGGTTTAGAATTGACATTTGAAGTATGCTACCTACAATAATCACTTTAACTCTCCTTCCTATTTCATTCCACAATAATGTATAGTAGTTTTGTTTGTGATTTCGCTTGCAAAACCCACAACCAATTTGGGAAAGTGCAAACAATGTTGTATACACCACTTACACTTTGCTTCTCCCCTCTCTCCCATAATGGGTGGTGCCTTGGTCTGCTGACAACCTTCTGAACACTTGATCCTGAGACTAAATGTTGTTATCGAGTTATTCCAAGAGGAATATTGGATGGTCTTCTTTGAAATGCTCCAAGGGCATGATAATGAGATTACTTTAGAATTTGCAAAAACATTGTGAGAGGGGGCGATGACGATCAATGGGCTCTAAGTTGTAATGACTAAAAAATTGGTGTCTAGAACCACCAGGCTTCCAATGGATGAGGAAAGATGGTTCAAAGTCAAGTGAGGGCGACGAAACCTTGTAATTTGTTCTTTTTGTAAGGCAAGGTTGCAAAGGACACTTGCAAGGGAGTGTTGTGGAACTCACTTCCAAAACCATGCCCAAAATTTGCTCTTCTCATTTGAAAGTAATAGCTTGTGAAGGTAGGTTTTCTCTTCTCTTCGCTTACCATTTCAAGTTGTTATCTCATCTAAAGCATAATCAAAAGACCAATTTGCCCTTTTTCATTTTAAACTTGCTACAAACAATGATTGTGGAAGCGCAATGTGGTAAGTCCAGGGTATCAACCCATAATGTCCAAGGCAATATCCCATCATGAACTTATTAAACTAGTAGTTTTGGAGAAGTTAGGAGAGATTAGCCTTGGGATGTCATTGGAAAGGTTTATTGCTAAAATTGGGGAAGGAATGTTGGATCTAGTAGTCATAAGTGGAAGCGGAGGGTGATTTCCTCTTCCAAAGGTTTTGTAGAAAATTCACCTCCTAGGGCACAAGTTTGTTGTAGTTATGCACACATATCTAGGCAAAAAAAGGGTGTTGTGGAAGAATAAATTGTCGACAATGCAAAGATACCAAAAGCCAAGTGAAGAGCTTATTCCCTTAAGGGCCTTGAAGATATTGAGTGACTTGCAGGTGGAATTTCTGAGCAGAGCTTCAAATATGTTGGGAATTCCCCATGGGTGGGGTGGGGGGTTCTTCAACTTAGCTCACAAGGCTTGGACAAACTCAAGACATAGGCAAAAACATGTAAAGTTAATGCAAGGATTTCCAATGCAGTTGCTCCTTCAACAGAGGTTGTTGACCCTGTTCCACAACCCCCCAAGGAAACAACTTCAATCATTAGGCATAACCAAGCAATCTAGAACTTGAGGAACCAATGGTGCTTAATGGTGGACGTAATGCAAGAATGGATTATGGGACTGAATGAAGAAGTGGCTTGAATGTAAAAACTAGGGATCAAACAATTGATAGCCTAAAGGACAAAATTATCAAGCCCTGCAAATTATCTGTTCATATGTTTGCATGCAGGGCTCCTGCTAAGGTTTATGCATTGTATTGAAAGAGAAATGGCATAAATTTTAAATAGAAAGGATTGCTTCAGATTTTATGTTCGATGTAAGTAGGTCGAAGACATTTTGTCAAACTTTCTTTTCTTCCCTAACCATGGGCAAAATGTTGCTCTAAGAGTTTTTCCTACATAACTATGCCCTGCCCTACCAGTTGGAATGGAGCCCCAATTTGTATTTGGGTGATGTGATGTTGCAGGCATTTATCTCTTTAATCCATAATGAAGTTAACAAAGGTAACGAAGGTCTCTCATACCATGTTGCAGAACAAAAAGGTTTGTTATGGTTGAGGGGGGAGCAACCTACTAGGCCTTCAGAAGTTATTGCTAGCATGTATAATCTAATTTCCCATCCCAAGATTGCAATGAGGGCCAAGAAACTTCAAAAATAGGTTACCGCACAGTTTGAGACTCCACCTACGAATCTGTGTAGGGAGGCTTATAGAAGTTGTTGAGCCCATTTTGTTCAGCGCCCAAAGGCATTAAAGCAAAAATAACCACATTCCCCCTTCAACGTCAAAGCTGCAATCACGCAAGTTGAATTTTGTAAGGATGCTATCAAAAAACAAGGCATTAGATGCATTGCGCTCAGTTTCCACTATCCTTTATTGGGGTATCTTACTCTAGAATGGTAGGGTAGGATTCATGTTAATACTAAGGCAGAATTATAAAGATGGAGGGAGATTGAAGCGTACATAAGTTATTATTCAACGACTAATGATCCCTTCACTGATCCCTGTGATTTTCAGGGCATTTGTGGTTTTGGGGGTTCTTCTTGAGTTGGCCTTTGGATTTTTGTCTACTTGGCCAGGTCAAGCTTTTCATTGTTTTGGATTCCTCTAACTAGAAGCTGTAGAAGACTTGGTGCATCTAACATGCTACAGAAGTTTTTGTACAATGCAACATAAAGTTGTAAGCTTGAAAGTTTCTTTCTTATTTTCTCAAATGGTAGATCTAAATTGTTATAGTTTTCTTTTGGTTTAAATGGGTTTGTCGATTAAATTTTGTAAACCTACTGATCTTTTATCTTGTTTAAGATATTGTTTATTTTGGGTAGGGGGCTCATTACAACCCCCACTTTACTCGGGAGAAAAAAAATTAAGACCCATGATTGAGCTTTAATCATTGAGATTGCGCAATGCAGGTGATCATTGATTGGGGAGGTTCCACTAAAAGTTGCTTCTTGAGATGTCCTTGTTAACTTCTTTGGAGACCACCATTGATTCGAGAGGTTTCATTAAAATTTAGCATTTTGAGATGTCTATATTTACCTCTAGAAACCACCATGTTTCTCTTTATTGGTTTCTCCACCTCAAAAGGTATCATGTCAAAACTTTACCCTTTTGCTGGGTTTTAGAATCCCACATTTGCTTTGTCATAACACAAACTTGTCAAAGTTCAATTCAATACATAAAAAAAATTCTAAACCCAGTTCGTACAATTTGTCAAAGAAACTAAGTGAATTATTATTGGTTTATGAGGACAAGGATACAATGTTTTAAAGTATTTAAGAGCTTAAAAGGTCTTTTTTTGGCTATGAAAGTTCATTTCAAGCTAAGGATAAGATTTATTAGGGCTAGAATTGGATTTACATCATATTGATACATGCTTCAATGAACTAATGTATGAAAAAAACCCTTTGAATTGGAAATAATTTAATTGGAAGACTAAGCTTGAGGAACACATCTCCTAGAAAATCCTTCCCACAATGATGTCATTTAAGGTTATGTGATCAAACAACTCTAAAAAAATCATAGAATTCTTCGCATAAGGAATCAATCAATGCCCCTTCTTCCACATTTGGATCCATACCATATAGTATCAACCTATGATGGTTAAGGCATTTAAGGTGCAAGATTGAGGATTGGATCTTATATTCATCAATTTGACAAACTTGGGATGAAAGAGTTCATTGGTATCTTAGTTTTTTTTCTTAAAGTTAAATTATATTCAGGTAAATGACAATGTACAAAACTGAATCATAAGACACATAAACCGTATGAGTGGAATGAGACAAAGCCCCAAAAGAGAGGAAACCAAGAGCAAACAAACAAAAACCATTAAACATATGTCCAGTCAGAATAAAGAATTTAAAACTACGTTATTGTTTCACTGTATATAACAAGCATTTGACAAGCAGAAACGAACCAAGCACAGGGTAATAAAATTGGTTCAGATCTAAGTAAATTAAAAGAGCCAAACAAAAAATAATATTTCTTCACACTATATAATTTATGTTATATTAAACTCATACAGGGCATTACAAAGTTATATAAGAAAACTATTTCCTATAATTGCGGAGATCATATCTCCACCAATATATCACTCAAATATCTCCTCAAACCTATATGAGTAACAATATATGATTGACTATATATTAACCAAATAACAACTAACGTATGATTGTAATATTGTTGTAACAATATTACGTCAATTAATTATTGACCAAATATATCTAACAAACTAACTATATGTAATAGTGAATTATTACTCTCGTAATTATTCACATTACCATATACAAATTAATGTGAGGGCTCATTATTCCCTAACACAGGGATGGGGTCAAAACATGCACCCCCGACGCCCAAAGTTCGTCCTGGGCACCCGAGTTCACTTGGGTTCTTCTGAACCTGCAAGTCTTTTCGATCAAACACAGTGAATGATGATTTTAATCATTTTCACAAAACACAAAACTTTAAATGATAAAAAACACATTTCTAAACTTTAAAGACAAGTGAAAGAAAAAAGCTAAAGCTAAAACAACATAAATAATAAAAACAAAGTGACAAAAGCAAAACCACTTGCCTCTCATTTTTATGATTTTCTCATTGCATACTTGCCTTCCATTGTTGTTGTAGAATTGAATCATCATCAAGCTTCATTCTAATCATTTTCCTAAGCTGATTGAGGAGCTCATTTGCTGCCACGATAAGATTTGTATTGTAGCTATTTTATTTTTTATTTATTGTCATTTGTTTACAAGTTGTTGCCGTAGGGTTTGTTTTTAATTATTTTTTGTAATTTTGTGCTTGTTTATAAAATTGTAGACTACTATATACTACAACGTCTTGTAGTTCTTCCTCCATAGGTCAAAGCCAACACAAAATGGACATTGCACACTCACCATTTTGAAAATATGTGACACTGGTAGAGCAAGTTTCACGCGGTGGGGCCTATGTTTGGAAATGGAATACTTGTGATTGTCAGTTTATAAGTTCATACAATTGGGTGAAAGCCCACTTATGTCACATACCTGGTGTCAACATCAAAGGTTGTACGTGGAAGGATAACTGTCTAGTGCCAAAATAAAAAATCCTTGAATACATCAAGGAGCAAGAAGATGCAGATGCCGACTATGCCATGAGATTTGGTCACCCTCTAGCAAAGAAAGGCAAAGGATCAAGGAAGCCATCGGTTTCCCTAATTGCTCCTAGCAGTTCTTTAGATGTGTCCATTCGAAGACACGCATTTGTGGCAAAAAGCACAAAGAGGTTTCTCCTCTTTCAAACAAAAAAACAAAATGACCATTAAAAAGGTCTTTTCAAAATGAGGGCAGGGAGATTGTCGATGAGAAAATTGCATGACGTGCATATGCAAATGGATTGTCTTTCATTGTGGTTCGATCACCATATTGGCAAGACATGATAAAAGCGATCAACGAGGCCCCAAAAGATTACAAAGGTCTAAGGTTTGAGCGAATCCAACACCTTATTTTATTGACAAAGAAAATAAAACATGTTGAAGATTCTTTGAAGCCAATCAAAAATTTGTGTGCTGAAACAGGGGTCTCCCTCATTTTTGATGGATATAAAAATTTAAAAAATAGGTTTTTGATCAATGTGGTTGCAATGTGCCCTAAAGGGATAATGTTTTTGAGCATTGTTGATTATGAGGGGTGTGTGAAGGATGTCAAGTTCATTGCCAAAATCTTCATCAATTCCATTGAGGCGATGGGACCTCAAAATGTTATCCAAGTTGTAAAAGATAATGCCAAAAATTGCAAGGCTATTGGGATGTTGGTGGAGCCGAAACATGGACACATTTTTTGGACACCTTGTGTCGTCCACTCACTCAACCTCATGTTGCAACAAATGGGGAGGCAAATTGAATGGATCAAGCAAGTGTATGCCGAAGCTGAGGAGATTCAAATGTTTGTCACCAACCATCATCTCTCTCAAGCCATTTTCAGATCCTTCTTGACATTGGAGCTATTGAAGGTATTTTTATTTTAGTACTTTTTTAAAAAAACGTTTTCTAGTTTTTTAATCTAGTACTTGTATATTTTCATAAGATTTTAATTTTTTTTATTTTAAATTTATAATAAGTTGTTGAGACTAGATTCACCTCTCACACAATCATCTTGAGATGACGTGTGAAGTGTAACAAGCACTCAGTAGCATGGTCATCATCACCATATGGAGTGTATGGAGGGAGTCGAGCAAAGAGCGGGCTCAACAAGTGAAAAAATTGATCTTAGATGATGATTGGTGGGCCCATGTTAATTATTTGTTGAGTTTCATTGAGCCCATTATGAGTATGATTTGTTTCGTTGACATGGATCAAACTTGTTTCAGAGAAATACATGATGGCATCAACTCAATGATTGAGAAGATGCAGGACATCATTAATGCAAAAGAGTAAGAGCCTAAGGAGACATTTTTCAAATAAGTGCATTCAATCTTTGTTGAGCGGTGGAACAAAATGACCACCCCACTACATCTCCTTGTATTCGCATTGACTCCTTGGTTCTATAGCATAGAGATCCTTTCTTTGCCGAGGTGGGTGCCACCATACATGGATGTCGAATTGGCTAAAAGGTTTAAATTTGCATTCTCTAGAACATTCCTCAATCCTGAGATAAAAGACATGGTTATGAGCGAGTTTGCAATTTTCATTACCTCTCAAGTTCATAGTCTTGGTGCTTTTTGGGACAAATACAAGTAAGGATGGTCCTATATGGTGATACCTTCAGGGCCACTGATCACCAAGGCTACAACCTCTTGCAATCAAGATCTTGTCACAAGGAAGTTTTCAAGGTTTTAACTCTTTCTTTTTGTTTTAAAAATTTTAAATTTATGTTTAAGACTTGAGTTGTAACGTTTAGTTATTATTTTTATAAATTTGAATATAGGTTGCAAGTTCATCTTCTTGTGAGCGGAATTGGAACACATACAACGTCATCCACTCACAAAAGTGCAACAAACTCACAATGAAAAAGGCTAAGGAGTTGGTCTACATACACTCCAATTTGCGTCTTCTATCACACAAGAACCCAAAGTACAAGGAGACATCAACACATTGGGACATAGATCTTGAGGTTGTTAACTTGGATGCTTCCATTCCCACTTCTCATTAGATAACATTAACACTCATTTGATGACACACAACTTAGCTAGCGCAAGTGGCGGTGGTGCTAGTCCATCTAGTTCGAATGAACCACAACATGATGTTGATGTTGATGCTCTCAATGAAGAGCAAGATGACTCTGAAAATTAACTTTTAAGTTTGATGTAATTAATTACAGAACGATTATTGACATTTATGTTTAATGATTATCATGACATTTGGTATGCGGTTAGTATTTTCAAATTTTGTGATTATTTTCATTATTTGTTTTTAATATCAATATGCATATTATGTGGTTAATGACAATGTCCCTAAATTCCTATGTATTAGACTAGAATTTCTATATTTTTAAAAAAATTATATATTTTTTGTACAGATGAACCCAAAACAAATATAAGGAAAAAAAAAAATACTATACCAGCGAATCTGATTCTTCAAATCCGAACCTGAACCCAATACAAACCAGTAACTTAGATTTGAAACTGATCAGATCACACATAATGTTCATGAACCATAAAAACATGTTCAATCCATCTACAAATACCATCGGATAGCAGCTCAGCTGACCAATGTTTACCAGCATGCATAGAAATAAACTAGCGGTTTAACCATGATCATACCACCAGTATGTGAAGCTGGCTTCTAAGCTCACTAGACCTACAATTTTTTGTGGAAGAGGCTCTCAGCCCATGAAGACAATTGGTTCACCTATTAGATCCTAATAACTGGTGACATTAGCCAAATGGTCCAAAATGGTGTTATGGTTGTGGATGTGATGTCGGTAGTGTACTTCTTCAAATTCTTTCAATAGCCCCTGAAGATGAAGGAGAATGTTCAACATCTTCCAGTTGTCATCTACATTGTTGAAATTAGGAATTCAAGAGGGCATATGCCCGTATACAGTTTTGTGACTTTGGTAGGAATGAGCTGAGTCCCCTTCTCTATGTAGATATGTTTTGACCTGCTTTGTACTACCAGGTATACTCCTATGTACATTGCCATAAGTTCTGCCATGTTAACAGTTTGTGTACCCAATCCCTGCATATATATTATTATCAGGTCACCGATATGGTTCCTTATGATGCCTACAATCCCTCCTTTTCCTGAATTCTTTTTGGCAGATTCATCAAAATTAAGCTTCTAGAATCCGTGTGGGAAGCAGACCATGTTTGATCTCAGAGCAATAGTAAATCTTGCAAGCGTGTAAAGAACTGGTATACTCCAATTGTTACAGACTCTGAGGTCCAACAAGTTCCCACTAACCAAAGACTCTTTGGAGTTACCTTGGATTGTCATTGTTGTACTATTGATTATGACAGTGAAAATTTGAGTTGTCGATTTTGAAGTTTGTATTTTGTTCTGAAAAATTCTAGCATCTCTGTCCCTCCAGACATACTTGAGAACAAAGCTTGGTGTAAGATTATGAAGACATTGTATGATATTTGTTATAGACTTTAAGGTGGTCCAATGTGAGGATATTTGACGTAAATTTTTGACCTCATCGAGGGAACCATGAAACTTATGTTTCAGAATCTGCCATAGAGTGAGAGCAAATGGGCATTGAAAAATCAAGTGATGGATATTTTCACTTGCTCAGTTACAATTTGGACAGAAAATGGCACCCATCCAACCCCAGCATTAGAGATTGTCCATAGAAGTTTGTTTTTCACTAAGAGCCAAGTGCACGCACAACTTTTGGACCAAGCTTGCTGAGTCTAGAATTTCTTCATTTACTGTTGTTGTTAATGTCCTTAACCAATAAGAGGAAAGGCGAGGCAAAAAAACGATCACCAGAGTTTGTTTGGCACCATATTATACTACCAGGTTGATTAGTCAGAAAGATTGGGCATTTATTGAGTTCCTTGGCGAGCCGTATAACATGGTCGAGGTGTCTTGAAAATGATAATGCTCAATTGCCAGATAATCCCATTGCATCATGTTGTGTTGTTTCTAGTCAAACTTCCTATCCTGCGCAAACTTGACTATGCGCAACAAGACACTCCTGCACTAGCATGTCACTTGAGACAGACTCGAGCGCTCACCCAAAGCGCAACAAGAGTTCATTGCGGCCCTCATTGTTAGAAAGAGATAAAGATCATTGTATGTATAACAAACCATACAAACCCTAATCAAACTATAATTCAAGTAAACTAACATATGACAATTACACAACATACATATCAGGTACATTACTCATAATCCAACAGATTACATCAGTTCATTATATTGATTCCATGATAGTACAGGAGTAAGCACTCTTCATACAAAAGATTACAATGTTTTCTAAAAGACTTGATCTGCTCTAATCTTCATAATCTATGCTTGCTCCTCAAAACATGTAGCAAAACATGAATGTCTCAAATGAAAGGTGGAGGGGTCTATTTATAGGTTTCTTGGACCCTCCCCCTTTGCTAGGGGTTGCCAACTAGACTCCACATGTCCTCCTCCTAGATCCTTCTAGAAGATTCCCTTATTTCATCTCCATGCACTTCTTCAGTTGATCAATCCGTGATTATCTGCATTGTATTGTAGTTCTTCTCATGTCACCTATCATACTGCACAATTATGTCTTCAGTTGCAATCTTGCGCAAGGATGTACAACAATGATACCATTTTGCACACTACTAAAACCTAAGAGCGATCCTGCGTGTCTCACCCGCTCATGATTGCACTTAGTCATTTCTTGTTAGCATAGCCTCATGCACAAAATTTGGGGTCAACACATTACTAAAGGAGACTATTTGCTACAGTATCTGGACAAACTATGTTTGCCTTGAGCTCGCATCAATCCTTGTATATCTCAAAGACTCGGAGAGGAGACGGGGGGGTGTTCATTCCATCTAGTATCCCAAAATAGAGTAGTTTGGTCATTGCCCACTTTCCAGGTAATTTGTTGGGTGAGGAACTTAAACCATTTCTTAAGTGTTGCAAAGTATTGGATTGGGGGTGCTTCAAGTTTGGAAACATTGGGTCAATACTCGGAGTCAAGATATTTCCCAATGAGAATTTGGCCCACTTTCCAAGTAATTCGTTGGGTAAGCAGCTTATACCCATTTCTTATGTGCTGAGAAGTCTTGGAGTGGGGGTGCTTCAAGTTTGGGAACAATGGGTCCATACTCCTAGAGTTGAGATATTTCCCAATGAGAATCTGGCCCAACGGGGAGTTCTGAAAAAATTGAAGCCTCCAAGGAGCCCGCATTGCTAGTGTATTACAAAAATGGAAGTTGTTTTTGAAATTTAGCCCCCCATTGAATAGGGGTTTACAAATGTCCTTCCATGATACCAATATCGAGATAATTGTATTGACTCTCTGTAACTTGTCACAATATTTTGCTGAATGGCTATGATTCATTCCCTATTTGCCTTGGAAGAGGGAGTAGAGTGAGAGCATAAGAAAGAACAGCTTGGAATCTTAGATTTGTTTTATTCGTCTCACAAATGAGAACCATCTATGAGTCCATTTGGAGAGCTTTATTTGTATTTGGCTTATAGTTGCACCCCAAATAACCAAATTGGATTTTTCATGAAGAGGGAAACCCAGGTATAGCAAAGGCTGATGGTCCTCAGTAACGTAAAAGTTCTAAGCAAAGATTTTTTCCTTTGAGGAAAAATTACAAAGATTACCATGGACTTTTGCTTGTTTATATTTTGTCCTGAAGCAATTTAGAAGTTCTCTAGAATCTTGGACAAGTATCGAGATTCAGCACAAAGAATGGTGGAATGCAGCAGGGTATCGTCTGCAAAGTGAATGTTGTTATATCTGATTCCACTGTTGACAGCAGGAAGGCCTGAATATCTCCTTTCATCTTTGCAGCTTGTAGTGATCTACGTAGACATTCCCCCATACTGATGAACAAATATAGGCTGAGCACCTCACCCTTCTTTGGTCCATGGGTGGAAAAAAATGACTGCCTTGTGCCCCCATTGAGACCAATAAAATATGTGGCTGTTCTAATACAATTATCAATCCATTTTGTTACATATTTAGAGAATCCAAAAGCAAGCATTGTCTTTGTTATCTGATGCCAACTGCATCGGCCAAAGGCCTTCGATATACCCTTTATGAGCATACTGAGCCATTTATGGATCTTCAAAGAGTGGATACTTTCCTGTAGTGAAAGAATGTTTTCTGTGATTTATTGGCTGAGAACAAATGTGGATTGTGTCTCTGAGATTATTTGAGAGGGGAATGGCTTTAGCCTGAGAGCTATGCGTTTAAAGAGGATTTTGTATATCATATTGCACGGGGCTATGAGTCACAATTTATCTATATGTCCAACATGGGCTTCCTTTGGGATGAGGATGAGCTTAGTAGCATTTATAGCTTTAAGCATTTTTTTTCGTTTCTACGAAACGCCTCAGTGGCTCCCAGAAGGCCATGCTCGATCACATGCCAAAAGGTCTCGCAAAGAGGTTGGTAACTCATTCAAGCCAGGGGCCTTGTCCCACTGGAAGGAGAATGCTGGCTGTTTTAATTCAGCTTCTGGGGTTGGTCTAAGGATTTGAGCATTAAATGACTTTCTGTAAACATGAAAACTCTGTCGACTTTAAAATCTGAAAATTTTACTTTAAATGTGGAAATATTAAATGTTATACTTTCACGGCTAATTTGTTTGACCAAAGAATTTATACTTGAGTTGTTGACCAAAATTCACCTGGATGGTGGCATGATTGATAAGCCAACAGTCCCATGGATGGTGGTGTAATTGATAAGCCAACAGTCCTGTTGACAGTGACATGTTTGATAAGCCAACGATCCTGTGGCTGGTGACATCATTGATAAGCCAACGATCCTGCAGTTGGTGACATCATTCATGAGCCAAAATATTCTGGATGGTAGAATGATTGAGACAAGCCTGCAGTCCCATGGATGATTGCATATCCAAATGAGATATAGCTAAATTTGCAAAACAATCGTGGAGCATAAAATTCGTAAAAAATTTGTTACTAAAAAATCAACCATAAAATTTGTGATTAAATTCGACTGAAAGAAATATATGCAACTGATATATTACAAATCTGTATAATTAAAATATATATATTTAAAAATATATATATAAATAATAAATTTAAAACCATTAAATATATATAATTATTTTATAAATTATAAAATATAACAATAAACATATTTTATTATATATAATATATTTATAAACTATAAATATATTATATTATATTATATTATATTAATATATTACTAGTGAAAATCTTGATCCTTAATAAATCTCAAAATATTAATGCCAAATAATAAAGAGGCTCACCCGTGTCATTTTTATACGGGAAAATTTAAGGCCGATGACACCAAAAAATTTTACAGAGGGCACCAAATCGGGTGGAAGTATGACTGGCAAATAAACAGCAATTTCTTGGACAGCTTTTGAATCAGCAGCAAGTTTAGCAGTTAGCAGCTTCCTACGACCTGACACAGCTGCATGCACAGCCTGCATTGATCTTATATAAACCCTAAATTGTAATTTTTAATGTTATTTAATCCGATTTTTTATTCCCGTGAATTAAATCACGATTTTCAATGAATTTTTAGCACCAGCGTGAAGTTCGACGAATTTCTAATATAAAATTCGGCGAATGCGGTGACTGAGGCCTAGGGTGTAAATCACTATAGATTATGATAAAAAAATGCAATAATTGAAATAACATGTATAATCATAGATCCACATAACCAGCAACATGTACCATTACCAAAATACATCAGAAAAAAGGAGATGCATATAAGATCTATATATGTACCATATAAATTATGCATTAAGTCTTTACAGAAATAAATAGTATAGTTCTCTTAGTTGGAAAACAAGATGTTGGATTATGACCAACCTCAGTTAAAACTCTTATAATCTAGTTCAGTGCCAAGAATGTAGATCACAGCCTAAATAATTCAAAATATGCACAAACGATACAGATCACTGCCTGAACAATAAAAAATGTGCCAAGATTACAGGTCATTGGAGAACAATTGAAATGTGCACTAAAGCTAGAGGTTTCTGTTTGCACAAATGAAACACTGCAATTTAAGAAATGCAAACTGAAATCACAATTTGAGCAGTATATACAAATCGTCCCTCTTCTTTCAACATGAATAATAGGTTGGAGCACTGATCATGTACGCCGTCATTAAATGACTCAAAACCATTTTAAAGGCATGTTGATCTGGAAGAATAGTGGATTTCTCCTCTCATACAAAAACAAGTTTTCTATAAATGCATAACAAAGAACCTGAGAATACAAGTCACTGAAAGAAGAGGAAGTCACTCTCATTCTTTAGCCGGAATACCCAATAATTATGTAATAGCCACTCATAAATGTCCAACAAATGTAAGAAGGATAGAATCTGATAATAAGTGAGAGGTAGTTATACGTGGCTCTTACATGTGATAGCTCCATGGTGAGCGAACCTACGATCCATATTGGTCAATGCATCTAATCAAGGGCGACAAAATTCTGATGTCATCCTAAATAGCACACGGGATTGACCTGCCCACATCATCTTGAGCAACAATTCAAGAGGGGACTGTGGTGGTTGGGTGGGAGGTGTATATGCAATTGTTAGTTTTACGATATAGCATCTCCATAAGTAAAGTGGCCTCTTGAACTTTTAAAAATCACCTTTAAGAGAAAAAGATGTTAGTGCATTTACCATTCAATTCCTTTTGTAGACAATAATATTGGTTGAAACATGAGACATTGTTGACAAAGTTTGGAATGCTGAGCAATCATTATACAAGATAGAGTGCATATTTCTGTCATTTTGATGTTAAATTCCATCTAAACTCTGCACAACTGAGCTTGATTTCATTTTCTTCCAGAGTGGTCGCACAAAAAGATCAATATTAGCTTTTATTTTGATAATGTAAACACGCTTGCTGTCTTGCAAAGCTAAAGTCCACAGTTTATATGATGAAAGTACCCAAGAAAAGAAGAAATTTATAAGCAGTTTGTTGACTCAAGACCTGTAAAGATGTTAGTGCATTTACCATTCAATTCCTTTTGTAGACAATAATATGGGTTGAAACATGAGACATTGTTGACAAAGTTTGGAATGCTGAGCAATCATTATACAAGATAGAGTGCATATTTCTGTCATTTTTGATGTTAAATTCCATCTAAACTCTGCACAACTGAGCTTGATTTCATTTTCTTCAGAGTGGTCGCTTAAAAAGATCAATATTAGATTTTATTTTGATAATGTAAACATGCTTGCTGTCTTGCAAAGCTAAAGTCCACAGTTTATATGATGAAAGTACCCAAGAAAAGAAGAAATTTATAAGCAGTTTGTTGAATCAAGACCTGTTTATGCAATCCCAAGGACCAGTTATTAAAGTGTGTTTTGGTTGCAAGGCTGCATTCTACATATGAAGGCATAAATCCACTTCAGTCCTGATTCCTTTATCAATGTTGTTGTTTTGCAGTTAACGTTTCTTTTAGTTTTGAATGGTTTTTTCTCTGTCCTTTATTGGTAACAAATGCAGAGGCAATGTTATCAGTGTTTCTAGCCCGAAGGCATGCATGAAAAACAAAGGGAGTATGAAGTCATTGATTTTTGAAGTTGTGATGGTAATTATAAAAAACACAATGGAAACTCACTTTCAACACTGCAAATATCAATATTCCTTTTTTTTTTTTAAATAAAAAAGACGTCATAACATAAACCAGAAATTTCAATAAGGTTAGGCTTGGCCGGAATATTTCTTCCTATCCTAAAAAAAGGTACCACCATTAAATCAATTGATATTAAAGACAAAGCCAAGCAGATGGCAAAGGATAGCAAGGCACACCGGCTGTGGCATGCAAAGGAAACAGTAGACAAACATATCAATAAACAGTGTTGGCATGTTCAGGAGTAAGGAAGGGTTCACATGGAGAAGGCCACTGCACCGATTTTTATGACCCATGTAGTCCTTCAAAATATTCAGAAAATGCAAAAAACAGAGTATTTCCTACAAAAATTCAGAGCAGCTACCACCTAGAAGGGACATTTAGCAATTGCCAGAGAATTGGGACTGAAAGGTTGCAGCACGCACTTCAGATATTTCATTGCCATGTGGCAGCCGTATTGTAGTCTAAATTTTCTGATGCTTTCCCTCCAAACTAGTCAGTTGTAATTTGAATAGAGACTTTTACAAACATGTAGAGGAGTTTTAAAAAAAAAAAAACCCTATCCCATGGGACCATTCTACTTCAAAATGCTTCTAAATTCAGTCAGCAGCACCAGCTGAGAACGTATAGAAATGTCTCCCCTCATGAACATACTAGGTAAATGGTTCTTTAAAATTTATATTCATTTCTTTATTGTCAAAAAGGGTATGGAGGGATTTGATTACTTAAATTTATTCAGCCTGCATGACAGCTATTGCTCCTATTATGTAGGAAACAAGAGGAGAAAGATGAACTAAAGCCTCTGGAACTTGAAATGGGGTTGCCACCATAATAGTCATAGGGCACCACCTGAGGGCTGTGGTCCAGCAGTAAATCCTACACAGTTTACGTCACTTGTGTGCATTTGAGTCACAGCCTGACTCCCCAAAACGTATCTCATCCCAAGTACCCACAACAAAAACATCACTATGCGCTATGTATATAAAAATCAAACATATAAAATGGGATTTTAAAGGCCATCTGCACTATAAATCCGGCATTATGATATCGAATCTGTGTCTGGAAAGAAACTCCATAAACTTTAGGGAGAGGGAAAATCTGGTGTGTAGAATATGGTGGAAAATAAAGGCTTCAGTATCAAAATTAGTCAATACATGGAAGCCCGGATCAAATAATCCATCTAAAGAAGATAAGCAACTTCTAAGAAGATGGAAGCTGATCTAGATACCAGATAATTGTTTGTGGAAATAGGCTGAAATTTTATAAGGAAGCGTGAAAGAAACCTCCTAGAAATTGGGTTAAGCTCAATTTTGATGGAACTGTGAAAGGAAATCTGAGATTAGCAAGAGAGTGAGGGATATTTTGATATGGAGATGGACAACCTCTGTTAATGTTTTCATTCCACTTAGGCCTGAATACAAATAATAAGGTAGCAGCAATGGCTCTCTTAAAAGGAATATGACTAGCAAAGGAAAATGGATGGCAAAGACTTCAGGTAGAAGGAAACTGAACATAAATAGTAAGGCAGAAGCAATGGCTCTCTTAGAAGGAATAGGACTGGCTACGGAAAAGGGATGTCAAGGACTTCAGGTAGAAAGGGACTCAATGCTCATTAATGAAGCAATAAAAAGGGGGCAGTGCAATGACCTGCAAATAAACAACATCATTTGGAAAATTTAAAATGGAAGATGAGAATTTCAAGATCTCAAACCAACATATAAGGAGCTCAGGAAAAACAGTGGCAGAGAAGCCAACTGCAGGGTGGAAAAGTTGGGCAAGATAGTTTATATTCATAAATTTCACTCAGTGGCATTAAAGCTAATATCATAAGACTGTGCCAAAGCAGAAGAGCTTGCTCTTCATTGTTAAAACTTGAGATGAAAAAGAGGAAGGACTTCTGTGGATAAAAACTTATCATTTTGTGCACTAAGTATTGCCTTTTTTATGTTTAAATCAAACAAACAAGAATGATAAAAGAAAAAACAGTGTGATAGATAAATGAGAAAGCCATTAACTTTTATTTTTGCTAACTTTCTTGGAGTTGGAATATACTTGGTGCTGAAAAAGGGATGTTTCCCTACATGTGGAAAGGCAGATGCTTAAATTTGATTTTTGAACTTCGTAACATATTTTTGTTTTCCTAGTTGGGCCAGTTGACACCAATTGGGAGTTGGCACCTCAGCCAACAATTTTTTCAGGTCCAGGTCCCTTAACCCTAGGTGCCTTTATCAAAACAAAAATAAAAGTGTAGCATTAATCAGGGCCATTGAGCACTGGTGAAGTTAATTCGGCTGCTATACAGCCCAACAGGCTCTGCTATCGCAGAATGTTTCGGCACAATAGTCACCCGTGGGACCTTGTCATCTAAGCCAAAAGAAAGCAAGTCATGTCTGCAGTCCCTATGAGGCTTGTTTCCCTAAGAACTTCTTAACAAAAATAAATAAATCATACAAATGTGGTGTGAATTGAGCATCGAATAACTATTTCCCATGCTTTCTTGATAACCATCAACTTCAGGGAAAACCCAAAGACTTTAATCAATATCCACCACAGGATTCCATAACTTGAGAAAAAACTTTTATATATTGCAAAATTTACCAACATAAAATATGGAGAAACCGTACGAAAACTATTTTCAAATATCCCATCGCCATACAGAATGCCAGATACCCACAAATGATTTTTCAAAAAAACTAAAAAAAATTAATGGTATCCTTCAAATAACAAGTAAAATACACGGAATGTAAATTTGGGTTACACTTTTTTCAACTTAGCCATTTTAGAGGGAGGCCAGCTGCCCTTCTTCCTGAGCTTGCGCTTCTGAAGAAGTCTTCTCCTCCTCCGCCGAAGCTTCCTGGCCTTCTTCTTCAGCAAATCTGCCTCTGAAACCAAATTCAGTGTCTCCCCACCCTTGCCCAAATCACCCCCTTCTTTTCCTCCTCCTTCATTTCCGTTCACTGTAATGTTATCCCCTCCTGCGGCAAAGCACACGGTCACATGGGTACAAGCCAGGTCACATCCAGAAGAAATACCCAACTCAAAACCAGTGGATTCTGGCCCCTTTGAAAAATATTTAGGCTTGGCATTGGAATTGCGATTGGTATTGAAGGACCCAACTGAGAGTTTTGAAGTGACAATCAAAGTAAGTGGACGGAATCGAAAATACGTTGATGTGGGTGAGGAATGTTTATGTAAGTTTAATGAAGGAAGAGAGAATGCTGGTGTTGATGGTGTTGCCATGGCCATGGCCATTTGGAGGCCTTCCACTGAATGTTTGATAAGATAAGGTATAGCGAATGTGCCTTTTATATTCTAGTTTTTTTCAGTCATTATTGGAAGAGGACTATGTAGTCAGTTTTTCCCCTCTTTTTATTTTTTCCCCTTTTCTTTTAGGATCCATCGGAAATGGGAAGGTCACCCAGGGATTTCGAGTAGCGTCTCTCACTAATTTTTATTTTCAGAATCCATTACTAGAATTTTTATTAATGAAATAATAATTTATCAAAGGTTATATAGTAAACAAGTTGGCTGATATATGTGGTTCAAATTTTTTATAGGAAAATAATATCATTTTGAAATATGACAACAAAGTAAATAAGATTAAGTATTAATATCTGTCAAATCACAATTAAAATAGATACGTAAAATAAATTAGGCACAAGTCCTTATACCGGAAGGAAGAGGCAGAGGATTGTCCTTGGGTGACACTATTCTAAAATAAAGGTTTTATTGAGGGAAGATCTAGAGCCCCCAACAATCCATAGGGTCTGGAGGAGCCAAAGAAATAGTAGTATCCCATCCAATAGAAAGTTGCACCATAGTAGCAGAGGGACCAGTGGGCGACACCCACCGAAAAGGACCAAAAGCATATTTCCCACACGGAGGTAGTGGACTCCATCCCCCTATTAAGGAGGAGAGGAGAATTGGATATGACTACAAGATCGATTGTTCGCATTTAGGCATTGGAGGTGGTGGGCCTTGTGGTGGATGATCATTGCAAAAAAGTTTACAGTACAAGGAACACTCCCCCAATTATCTAACATCGCTTGCAAATGTCTAACCTCCATGGCAGCCTTCTTTGTTTGGACTTGAATTTGTATGTAGACCGAAGATAATACAAAGACCTTGTCATTAATAGATAATCTACAGGGATATTCCTCATTGTTAAATAACGTAGAGTTTTTGGCTTTGCATAGCTGATATAGAATAATGGCCATGAAGAAATTACATATAAAAGCTATAAATGTTGGCCAATTAGCACAATCCCCAAGAAAGTCTAAACGCCATGTGAAAGATTCAAGATGGTAGGGCTGAAAGAGATTATGTATCCACTATTAAGCAAATTGGGCTTTGGCACATGTCCAGACTCAGTATTGCTGCACACTAGACACTTGGGTTGAGCAATTCCAATGTGAGAAAGTCGTTCCCCAAGTAGAAGGCCTTGATAAACCAAAGACCAAAGGAAACGAACAAGCTTGGGTTCAAGCTTGGCCTTCAAAATACGGTTGAATTGGGCAAGCCACATACTGGGAGAGGAATTGAGGCCCCAACACCTATTAAGTTTCCCAAGGGTTGATGAAAAGGGGCTCATCACCTAGTAAAGGAGGGTTGGGGAATAATTTTTGAAGTGATTATCACAATTTCACCCCCAGTCTTTCCACCATGAGCAAGGAGGTTTCAAACCCAATTTATGAAGCATGACATTTGGCATCAACTCCTAAATACAAAGAATAACTAGTAAGTCAGAATTACTTAATTTGAATTTCACTTTTAGCAAGGGCCAAAGCACCTAGTCGCGAGCAGAAACTGAATCTTTAATAGTCTGAATCCCTTTTTTGAAGAGTCTTAGAGCTTTTATACCGGGGATTTCTGCTAACAATAGACTAGCATTGGTGATGATAGGATACCACCAGAAATTGTGGTCATTGAATGAAAGACCACTACAAAAGCCATCACCGATCCATTTTTAATGAGGGTTAATAGCCTCAAAAGCTTTCCAAATGATTTTTGCCACAAAAGAGCCTTCAATTTTAACAGGAGTAGAAGTGATCAATGGATTATGGAAACCAATGTTTTTCTAACTAGATTTACCGTAGGAAGATCTAAATGAAATACAATGATGTATAAGAATTTTTGGGGACTCATTACCTTCAATCGCTCTGACCACCCATCTGGCACATAGTGAAATTCTTTGTTTGTAGACATCAATAATTCCCGCACTTCCCTTATCATGTGGTAAACAATAAATCCCAAGCAACTGCGAAATCCTCCTGTTTGCTTGGGACTAGACCAAAGAAAGTCTCTAAGAATCTTACCCAGTTTTTAATAAGAGGCTTTAGAGGGAACCCAATATGAGGGATAATAAACATGAGCAACGACTATAATTTTGTGCAAACCTATAATTTCATCACTAAAAAGATGGGTTTGGTAACCTGATATTCCACCTTTTCTCCACTTTGTTGATGGCATACCACCACAACTACACAAGGGAACTATCAAAGGCAAAGGGAATGCCCAAAAACTTGAATGTTTCCCCTTTGTGAATCCATTTCCACTTATATCGGTGCAACCGATATAGGTTATGCATCGTACTCTATTTGAAACATTGTGTTTTACTCCACTACATGCTAGATCCAAAAGCTAGGTAGAAAATGTCGAGACAATGCACAGCCTCCCTGAAAGGCTTTTCTTGCTCTTCAAGAGTAAGGAAAGTATAATATACAAAGTGGCCTTTGATGAGTAGAGAGGATCGGTCAAGGAGAACAATACCCCTGACAATACCTTGCTTAGGTCTATGAGCCAACAAATATCCAAGATCTTTAATAGATAATACATATAGTGTCGAGGCAAGGGGCAACCTTGATATATGGAGTGATAGAGGCTAGTGTGATCAGATTTGAGACCATTGATAATGAGACAAGTTGAGGCATCTATAAAGAGAGATTGAACAACCGAAATGAAGAACTGGCTAAAGCCAAGAGCCTGAAACATGGCTAAAATGAAAGGCCATTCGATCTTATTATAAGCTTTCTCAAAATCAAGCTTGAGAAAGATGGTTCTCTGATGAGAGGTCCTCTCCCATTCCATACCTTCCCAAACAACAATAAGGTTGTCAAGAATATCTCTACTTTTGATCAAACTAGTTTGCTTGGGTCTAACAATGGCAGGCAAGATGAATCGGAAGTAGTTAGCAAGAGCTTTAGCAAGGATATTGTAAGAGACATTCAATAGCGTGATCGGGCACCACTTGGTAATAAGTATCAAGTTGCCCATTTTACGTATAAATTTAATGTTGCCTTGATTAATGAGGGAACCCAATGATTTTCTTTGCAGATTTTCTTTGTAAACTTGTAGTAGGTCGGGACTAACAAATTCTAAGTTGCCTTAGGGAAGCCATCAATGCCTGGGGTATCTCACTAATGTTTATTATCGATTAAAATAAAAAAAAAGTGGTCAGTGGGTATTCATGTCATAATGTTTACATTAGCAAAAAATATGGTGAAATCACAAAGTACTTAAAACAAAAATTCAAACATGCTTGTAAAATAGGGGTCTCAAAACAACTTATATAAATATAATGACAAGTGTACGCATCAAGCTTCGGCAGCACCACCATAAGGAGGAGGTGGTGGATCATCCTTGTAAGGAATAAGAATCCAAGAGGAAAGCTTTCCTAAAGATGGATCTAGAACCACCCAACTATCTTGAGTATTAATTGAAGGAGCCAAAGGCACCATAATACCAGTTTGGTCACCACCCTGCACTAGAGAGGACCAAGGAGATGAATTAATAAAATATTTGACACATAGATGAGGAGTCTAACCCTATTGTTTTGAGGAGGGGGGAGTGGAAATGGTTGTCTAAGTGACTTTATCGTCATCTTGGCGCTAGTGGTGGAGTCTCTTATGATGACCTATTAGGTGGGACCCTGCTCATGGTGTACTCCCCCAATGATTGTGGAACTCTTATAGATACTGAAATTCAAGAACCACCTTCTTGGGATGCACTTGGATCTATAAACAAACACAAGTAAGCATGACAACATTATCATTAACTAAATATTGTTGAGAAAGAATCTCCTTATTGAAAATGGCAACATTCCTAGGTTTCCAAATTTGAAAGAGAGTAATTGATCTAAATTTTTTTTGAGTGAATGTTATATATGCCGACCATTGAGAATGGTCTCCAAAAAAATCCACCCTCCAGTTTATGGCTCTGGGTGGAAAGGTTGAAACAAATTGTGATTCCTTTGTCAAGCATCACAAGGTCAAGGGCAAGTCCAAGAAATGTGTTTGAAAGTCTCGGATCTAGAACACACAAGGCACTTGGGATGAGACACCCCAATGTGTTTGATTCTTTCCCTAAGTGATAGACCCTAGGAGAATAAACACCAATGCAAGTGGGCAAGTTTGGGCTCTAACTTAGCTTACCAAATTTGGTTGAGGCAGACAAGCCAAGTTTGAGGAGAATAATTCATATACCATCAACAACCTAATTTTTTAATAGCCAAAGAAAATGGTCTCATAATTTGGTATATCAACTCTAGGGAATAATTTTTTAAAGTAATGGCACAATTTCATTCCAATATTTTTGTTTTGGTTATTTTTTTATTTAAATTGATCGAAAATAGTGTAAAACTACAATTGTTCATATTGTGTAAAATATAGCAACAACATACAAATCTAAATTGTAAATAGATAGATAAATATCACATTTAGATAATTTAACAAAGCAAGAGGGTAAAAGTGTACTTAGCTAATTCTAATATTTCATCACTCGAATAAGATATCTTGTACCTATAAATGTTTTGTACCTACTTAGTTAGCTACTTAGACCTAAAATAGAGGATGAAGGCCTATTTGGATGCTACCATCAGAGTTTGACCCCTGTCATAGCCAACATTGTTTGGTGGTTACCAACAATGCCCTTGTGTACTATGTAGGTTTGTAACTCATGAGACCCCTACATTTATGCTTGTAAATGCTTCCTATGTGTGTTCATGTCTTCAGTCATGTGCACTGATGTTTATTTTTATTCTCCTTCTAAACAAACCTTGATTGTGATTTCAACCATAATATTCCCTTAAAAAGGGGTTAATAATTTGGATTGTATAGCCCAAACCACTTCCCTCTAAATATCTAAACATTTCCTACATTCCAATAATTTGTAGAGGACTCAAACCACACATAGTTATCCCACTTGTGTGTGTGTGTGTAACATCATGACCAACCTAAAAAGCAATGCAATGTTTTGATCTTTGACACTTGGCACCATGCAACTTTCATTTGTGTGTATTCAGACTTGGCTTTAGGACTACTCCTTTGAGGGGCTTTCAGATATGTATGCCTTTGTGATAATGTCTCAAATGAATGCTAGTGAATTTCTCAAGTAGTGATCAAGTAATTGTCTAATTACCAAGTGATAGTCAAGTGAATGTAACCTTAGCAAATTAATTTGTATTAATAGTTGACTTTTTGTATTTCTCGTTATGAATAACCCATGAAATGTGTCTAGGATGATGATGCAAGATCATTTGGGTTCATTTGCAATCCTACTTCAAACAAAAACACTTAGTCTAACACTTAGTAAAAGAAATAAACACTTTGTAGTTTTGTGCAAGTCCTTATTTGCACATAGCTTCTTTGTGCAACTTTTGTGGACGTATATTTGTTGTTTTTTATTTTACATAGCTTTGATGGTGTGCATAATTTTAATTCTTGTTTGTACTTGCTTGTGGAGCATTATGCAAATATGTTTAGAAGATACACATAGAGAATTGAATTTTTAAGTCTTAAAAATTCTAGTGCATAAACTTACAACATCTTATGTAGGATGTTAGTGCACAATAGTATGAATGTGAGGCTCATCGCATAAGGCTATCTGACACATCCTTTCTCTGTGAAGTGTTGCAACTTAGCCTTGCAAAGTTGTAACTTCCACAAAATATATCTTGTGTGTGGTTTGCTTTGGTCGCATATATTCTTGTGATGTGTTATTAATAAAGAGTTATCGTAATTCCTTATCATTTGAATTTAATTTCGTAGATCATGAAAGGTTGTTATGGAATCATTTAATATCAGTTTGTGATGTAGTATTTCATGATGTGTTATGATGTAATACATTATGGTGCTTTGGGATTGTATTAAACATTTAATGTTTGTAGCGCACAATGATATGTTACAAATATTAAATGAAGGTAGTGGGTTGACGAGCACATTTTTATAAGTGAGTGGGTCTTATGCCTGTATTAACATACCCATGTGCTTAATCCATCTATTCAATTAGATTAAGAATAAAGATCAATGTAGAGATTTGGGGATCTATTGTAATGGATCTCATTAGATTTGTTGTGTGATTATCATTGTGTGAGCAAGTTATATTTGTAGCCATTGAAATATAATAAAAGAACATTGTTGTTTTGTTGTTGCATTAATATACATTATTTATGTTTTGTAATTTTGAAGGATACACAATCCAAGGCATCCCTTCATTGATAACCCTACCTTGACTACATAATTTGGTATCAAGGCAAGGTTTCTTCCTTGTAAGTGAGAGTGTATGGTCTGTTTTATGCATTTGTAAGTGTGGGTAGAAATCAGTGAAGATATCTTCTAGAAAGTGTTCAGTAGAAGGTGTAGTGATTGTTATTTGATTTATAAGAAATGGTATACAGTAGGTTTGGTTGGGAGAGCACCCAGAGTGCCTAGAGTGACAAGACTTGTTGACTTGGCTAAATTGACAAGGAATATGCAAACCCATATGGAGGCTATGGAGACCACACAACATTGAGGTGTGGTGGTGTTGGATGATGAAAGCAATGCTTAAATCATAGAAGAAGCTCCTGAGAGCTAGGTCACAAAACAAGAGTTTGATGATCATGAAGATAACTTCATGTGGTATTCAGAAGGATGAGTAGTAAGATGAAGTTGGACTCTCCTAGTTTTTCAAGGAGTTTGAGTCTTGAAGAGCTCATTGAGTGGATCGCTAAGTTATAAAAATAGTTTGAGTATGAGAGTCTGTATGATTCATAAATTAGGTGGATAATCCACTCTAAGATTTACCAACATAGATCTTATGAATCCTAGCTCAACAATGATTGGAAGATGACTATTCTAGGCTACTTCTAATACTAAAATCGAGATAAAAAAGAGCTAAAAATGAAATATACAACATATTACACATGAACATGAAGTATAAGAATAATCAAAACCCAAAATTAACACAAGAGTTATCTTGGATAAACTTGATGTGGTTAAAACTCTAGTGGGTGATGCAATTACACTCCCCTTCCACTATGTAATGCAATAAATATACAAGGTACTACCAAACATGGCCTCCATAGATAAAACTCTCACTACTGTTCTATTCAAAATTTGTACAAAATACTACTCTGCAATTATTAGACACCTCTCTGAACTCCAACACAGTTGAACCAATCATCTACAACTAGGAAATAATGAGACAACAAGAACAAAGACTCAAACTTGTAATGGCATGTAAAGGTGTGGCTATGGAAGAGAAGTTCTTGATGAACTTCTTCAAATATTGAACTACACCCATAAAGCTTCTTGTCTTAGTCACATTGGAAGGCTTTAGCTAATTCATGATGGCCTCTACCTTCTTCATGTCAATCCTCAATTCCCCTCTTCAACCACCTGCCCCAATAAGACAAGTGATTATTGAGCAAACACACATTTCTTCTCATTCAATACAAAAAATTTCTCATTATAAACTTACAAAATTTACTTAAGATGATCAATATGTTCATCAAAAGTTTTTTTGAAACTAATAATATCATCCAAATATACAATAACAAAAGAATCAATAAATGATATCATTACCTCATTTGTCAACCACATGAAGGTAATTGGTGCATTGCACAGCCCAAAAAGTATAACCAACCACTCATACAACTCGTGCTTTATTTTGAATTCTATTTTCCAAACATCCCATTCCTTAATTCATACTTGGTGATATTTGGATTTCAAATCAAGCTTAATGAAATACTTGGCATGTTGAATTTGATCAAGAAGATCATCAATCTGTGGAAGTGTTGACGCAGTGGATTGCACCCGTGGGCAGGAGGCTGAGCTCCGGCCTTCCACACGCAACAATGGAAACTCCCCTCTCACCTGTGGGACCGACGAAGTTGGAGGGGAGAGTCTCTAAATAAGGGCTAGCTCCCTTTGATGCATCATGTTTGTTCCAGTAAATGCTAACACATATATGTATAGATATATAATAGGGGGGATGAAAAGGGAGAAAGATTACAGGAAAACAAACCTACTCTAAAAGAGGTGATGCACCAAAATAAAGTGACCTTCTCACATTCACACTTAAATTAGACAAACGCATACATACACTTCCAACTTAGCAAAAGGACCAGGCTGTGAGAAACATGGCAAGGAGGCTCTAATGGAAAATACAGAAAATAGAGATTACCAAAGGTGTTGTGAGACGCACACTTATGTAGTAATTTGTTATGCTTCTGCACTTCCAAATACAACTCACCTTGTTAGCTGCAGAAATGGCACTTGTAGACAACAGGTATGTTGGTGTTGGACTTGTGAAAGCATCAAGAAACAATGACTAAACACGAACTAACACTCAAGACATACTCATAAATATATATCCAAGATAGAGGTAAAAACTGCATTTTATTGATTCAGGTGAAATTTTGCCAGGGCTATGCCTTACAAATGTGGAAGATGATTACAAAAATGACAAGTCCTCAATATATAGGAGAAGGAAGGAGGCATTTTGGCACCCTTTTTACAAGTGACCCATGTGTCTTGCGAGAATTGGGAAGAGCAGGCTGCTTAAAACATAAATGTTGTGTCGGCCCTGACTTTGACTTCAGGTATTTCTTGACATGGCCGCACTATTTTTTATTGATCGAGACTGCTCCTTGAAGGCACCTACGCAACTTGTCTGCTCATAAATATGAAATGAAGAAAAAGGGGTGCATGATTGGCCATTTTCACCTTCTCATGGTCAATTCGTAGGCACTGTGTCATCTGTTGGAGTTATTTCTTGAATCGACGCCTCCCTTCACCACTTGGACGACCTGTTTGATCCATGCTTGGCACTTTGTCTTTTCCCTATCTTGTCTCTTTCTGGCTCTTTTGACGCTCGGGCTATCTTCTGGTGGGTCGCTACATTTTTGGGCCTTTTCCATGGTTAGCACTCCTTTGGTTCGAAAGCAAACGACTCTTTCACTGTGTTAGAATTGACGTTCATGTGGCCGTCATCACTTTGAAAACCAACAGCTAATTCACTTCCTTATATTTGACAGCTTTCAGGACATCATCATCATCGGCAAATTCCTTTGGGCTTTTTTGCTTGTTAAATCGACCCTTGAACCAATTGCGTTGAACCAAAGCGTTGAACCGGTTCAACACTGTGTGTCGAGCATGATTAAACTGAGCCTTTAAACTTTGCCAATGAATCGAAAGCCATTGACCCATTGAACTGAACTGAAGCGTTGAACCTAAAGCTTTGAACCAAGTGATGAAGCAAGCGATGAACCAATGGTTGAACCAAAATTGGTTGAACTATCGATTAAACTCCGCATTGAACTGAGCTGATTGAACCAAAGCCGAAGAACTTGAAGCTCAAACCAAGCACCTGCAGAGTCTGTAGAAACTTCTAGACTTGTGTAAAATCAAAAAATGAATTGGCCTTAAATAACAGGGGGAGAAGTTGACCGATTTTTTGCCCTACTGGGCAAAATGGTCAATAGATTGGCGCCTCCCAGGGCAAGCATGCCTGCCATGCTTAGAAGCTAGTTGCCTTAAAATCCATTGGGTGCAGAGTCAGATTGTAACTTTAAAAATAACAACAGCTTTGATAAATTCTAGAATCAATCACATAGATTCACTCCAAGAGGATCAGAAAAAATACACTCAAAGCTAAGAAAACTACTTGTGCAACAACACTTAGGGAAAATATGGAAAGAAAACTAAAAGCAACCTATTATATACAGCTAACCAAGTATTTTTGATTCCCTCCTGGATCAAAGGGAAAGCTTTTAACGTCTCCTTCATCTGACACATCTAGTATCGATAATGGATCCCACAAGGAAATATTTATGTGCAGCTCCTTCACCTAGTCTGCCATGTTGATATGAGGATTGTTCCCTTCCATATTTTCTTTGGGGTCACTTGCAGCCTTCTAAGGCATAGGCTGGGGAACTGAATGTGCGACTGGCAGCCTAAAATTTGGGAATTTCTGGTTTGCTTGTGGTGAAAGAGATGGTGTGGCCGTTTGAATAGCTGTTTGAGTTTCTTTCATAGCTCTCCCTTTGGATCTTGTGTTGGCTGTAACACAATCAGTCTGATTGTCTGCAACACCCACATAATTGATTGCACAAAACTCACCTTCCAGGCGGTTCATAAGAGTAGAGTCAGGCTGACTCTGATTGCTGCTTGTGCTAGGTTGCATTAGAGCCTTGAAGACTTGGGAATGAGCGGCTGCCTGATTGTCTAGCACATTTGGGTAACAACCCATCATCTCATTTATATAAATAGCCTATTCATGACCATATCCCATGGTCAAACAACTTGGTTGTTCTTGTACCAAGTTGTTCTGAATGGGCACCATGGCCTTAGATGATGAAGGGGAGCCTGGGTTGTAGCCTTGAAACGGTCTGGTCTAAGTAAGCTGACCCTGTCCTTGATTGTAGTTTTAGAAAGGGGGTCTAGGGGCTTGACCATAATGCTGGTATCCCTGATTCAGTCTGTTGCTTTGAGCTTGTTGCCTTTTAATAGCTACAAGTTCATTTGACATACTCTGCAACAGACTCTTAACTTCATGAAGCTCATTGGATGGAGCAGCAGCTGGTTTCTCTATGCTAGACAGAGGAGCTAATGTGAGAGTAGCGACCTAAATTGGAGGTGACATTTCTGGGAAAAGTGGCATGTGGGGTCTAGGGGCTATTTTCCCAGCCTATATTAAGCAATTTTTAGTTGCTATGGCTATGTCATAGGCAACAAGCAGCACATGCCCTCCCATGGATTGTATCATCACTGTAATATCACTGTTCAATGCCTTCAAATAATACATGAAAGCATAACTAGCAGTAGGTCTTACCAGAATGAGGATTTTATCCCATGTCTTTTGAAACTATGTGTTAAAATCTTGCATATATTCGTGTGGGTCTCTCTTCATGGTTGTCAGCTGCTCAACAAGTGAGAGGTGGTCACTCTTTTCTCCAAAATGATCCGTCAATTGAGTACCCAATTCATTCCAGGAATGGATTGAATTTATAGGCAAAGTCCCATACCAGTCAAGAGCTTTGCCCTTGAGAGATAATGCTAGCAATCTGATTGCAACATTTTCCTTTGTGACATTATGAATATTACAGAGGTTATAAATGTTTCTAATGTGCTCAATAGTTGTAACGGGCCCCTCTCCATTAAAGGGAGGCACACTTTTGAGGATTGCTCCTGGAATTGGGTCATAACGCCGGAGGTTTAAGGGACTCTGACCACGAAAGCTCACAAAGGGTAATGCCATAGCTGGGATGGGATGTAACTGCGGCCCTGCTGTGTATGCGTCCCATACAACAGGTTTGGGAGGGTGGTTTGTTGAATAAGGATGGGTCTTCTCAAACCTCAGTCTTTTTGTTGAGTTCAAAGGCAACTCAATGAAATCAAAAGGAACACCCTTAGAAGCAGACCGTGTGGTGACCTTAGGCATAAAAAGTTAAAAATTGGTTTTTGATTGGAAAACTGAAGCTCTTACCAGTGGAGTCGCCAGATACTGGAAATATTTGATTTGCTATAACAGGACCAGCATCAATCCTGAAACCTTACTGAGTGTAAGACTATGTCCCATTAGGCGTGCCAGAAATTGTTGACGCAGTGGATTGCACTCGTGGGGAGGAGGCCGAGCTCCTGCCTTCCACACGCAACAATGGAAACTCCCCTCTCGCCTGTGCGATCGGTGAAGCTAGAGGGGAGAGTCTCTAGATAAGGGCTAGCTCCCTTTGATGCATCATGTTCATTCCAGTAAATGCTAACACATATATGTATAGATATATAATGGGGGGGATGAAAAGGGAGAAAGATTATAGGAAAACAAACCTACTTTAAAAGAGGCGATGCACCAAAATAAAGTGACCTTCTCACATTCACACTTAAATTAGACAAACTTATACATACACTTCCAACTTAGCAGAAGGAACATGCTGCAAGAAACATGGCAGGGAGGCTCTAATGGAAAATACAAAAAATAGAGATCACCAAAGGTGCTGTGAGACACACACTTATGTAGTAATTTGTTCTGCTTCTGCACTTCCAAATACAACTCACCTTGTCAGCTGCAAAAATGGCACTTGTAGACAATAGGTATGTTGGTGTTGGACCTATGAAAGCATCAAGAAACAATGACTAAACACAAACTAGCACTCGAGACATACTCAGAAATTTCTATCCAAGATAGAGGTAAAAACTATGTTTTATTGATTCAGGTGAAATTTTGCCTTACAAATGTGGAAGATGATTAAAAAATGACAAGTCCTCAATATATAGGAGAAGGAAGGAGGCCTTTTGGCACCCCTTTTACAAGTGACCCATGTGCCTTGCGAGCATTGGGAAGAGCAGGCTGCTTAAAACATAAATGTTGTGTCGGCCCTGACTTTGACTTCAGGCATTTCTTGACATGGCCGCACTATTTCTTTATTGATCGAGACTGCTCCTTGAAGGCACCTACGCAACTTGTCTACTCATAAATATGAAATGAAGAAAAAGGGATGCACGGTTGGCCGTTTGCACCTTCTCATGGTCAATTCGCAGGCACTGTGTCATTTGCTAGAGTTATTTCTTGAATCGATGCCTCCCTTCACCACTCGGACGACCTGTTTGCTCCATGCTTGGCACTTTGTCTTTTCCCTATCTTGTCTCTTTCTGGCTCTTTCGGCCCTCGGGCTATCTTTTGGCAGGTTGCTACATTTTGGGGCCTTTTCCATGGTTAGTGCTCCTTTGGTTTGAAAGCAAATGACTCTTTCACTGTGTTAGAATTGACGTTCACACAACTGTCATCGCTTTGAAAACCAACGGCTAATTTGCTTCCTTATATTTGACAGCTTTCGAGACGTCATCATCATCAGCAAATTCCTTCAGGCTTTTCTACTTGTTGAACTAACCCTTGAACCAATCACGTTGAACCAAAGCATTAAACTGGTTCAATGGTTCAATGTTGCACGCCGAGCATGATTAAACTGAGCCTTTGAACTTTGCCAATGAATCGAAAGCCATTGACCCATTGAACTGAACCGAAGCATTGAACCTAAAGCTTTGAACCAAGCGATGAACCAATTGGTTGAACCAAAATTGGTTGAACTGCCGATTGAACTCCGCATTGAACTGAGCTGATTGAACCAAAGCCAAAGAACTTGAAGCTCAAACCAAGCACCTGCAGAGTTCGTAGAAACTTTTGGACTTGTGTAAAATCAAAAAATGAATTGGCCTTAAACAGCAGGGGGAGAAGTTGACCGATTTTTTGCCCTGTTGGGCAAAATGGTCAACAGGAAGAGGGTACCTATTCTTGATGGTTATATTTTTAAGTGATTTATAACCAACACACATTCTCTATGAACCATCTTTTTTAGGTATTAAAACAATAGGAGAATCACATGGAAAATTACTAGGAAATATCACACCTTGATTAATCAAAGACAATAATTGTTGTTTTACCTTGTTGGCATCCTTCAAGGATAACCTATATAACCCAAGATTTGAAAGTGGATTATTGGGTAGTAAATGAATTTCATGCTCAATAGGCCTAATTAGTACCAACCCCATAGGCTCATGGAAAACATCGTCAATCTATTGCACCAACTCTCCCATATACTTGTGCTCTTTGTTAGTAAACATGTTATAAGAAATCTTATGTGTAGCCACTCATTCATCTTGAACATCTCTCAAAATAAGCAAAACAAACTTCCCACTAGCATTAATAAGCTTCTTAACTTTAGAGGCACTTACCAAATAGATTTTAGAAGAATCTTTTTAGGCTAAAATGATCTAGCTCTTACCATCCTTCACCAAATGATATTAATTGGATCTCCTCATGAAGATGGTATCTTATATATACAAGTAAGAGTTGCAAAACACTACACCACACACATTAAGAGGCACAACACCTTTAATGAAATGTGCATTTATACCAAACTTAACTTTACACTGGTCGGTAACCTTGATGTCTACACCTTTATTCACCCAACCCAAGTAATATGGACTTGGATGATTGTAAGTCTCAAACCCAAATTTGTCTACCAAATCCTTGCTTATCAAATTAGTTTGTGAACAAGTATCACAAAGAGCAACCACTTTTGTTTTCTTTATTTGAATTTTAACATGGAAAAAAATATAAATTTCACTCTCTCGAGCACTACTACTGCATAATCATACCTATTTATTTACAAAGGTAAAATAATAAGTGTCATCTACATTAGAGTTGCAACCAATATTCTCATCTTAGAGAGAGGGCATAACCTTCTTCTTTTTTACTCTTGAGTGGATGTAATTCTAGATGAAACTTCCAACATTGATCCTTGGAATGACTATCAACATCACATTTGTTGTAATGTATTTTAGTATCTTTTTTAGAAATGAAAGTCACATTAATCTTACCTTTCCCTTTACTTTTTCCCTTTTTTTTGGAGCTACCTTGTTTCTTGGAAGTATTTTGAGAGATAGATGGAGCCTTCTTATTGTCTCTCTAAGTAGTGAGCTTGAGAACAAACCTTATCTACATCTACAGGATTACCCAAGAGTACATGTCTCCTCAAATAGATATGGAGCCTACCCACATACGTCATCAAGATGTCATGGTTTGCTATATCTTTGCCCATTTGGTTAGCCTTCTTATGAAACTCACTTATGTACTCCTGCATGTTTTGGCCTTACTTTTTCTTAAGATATTTACAATACATGGACCTATCTTCCTCATAACAAATATGATATAATTGATTCTTGATCAACATCTTAAAATCATCCCACTTAGTAGTAGTAAGAAACTTTTTAACCTTTTAAACTTTTTAACTGGAGTATGAACATACCTATCTAACCAATTTAAAGCATGATTGGTTAATTTTAACCTTGCAAAAGAAATATATTGGATTTTTTAAATTTGATTTAAACTAAAATATACCTCAATTTTGGCTAGCCAATAGTCTAACCTCCTTGCATTCACATCCCCATCATACAGCTGAATTTTTATTTTTACCTTAGCCTTGAATGGAGGTGGAGCTTGGTTTGCATGGGGATGTTCTTCCTTATTCTCATAAATCTCAGGAACCTCCTCCTTGCTTGATTTTAGTGCCTCCATATAAACACCAAGCTTCTCCATGAGAATCCCCTTTGTGGACTACAACTAGTCAAGCTTGTTCATATAAAGATAAACTCTAACTACTCTTTCTTGAAGCTTGTGAATCACTTTTCTACTATTTGGGCATCTTCTTCATCAGCATGAGCCATACTTATAATCTCTTGTTTCCACTTCCTTATAGAAATATATACTTTAAATGAAACTATGATACCTTGACACTAACATTACTTTCTTCTAGTGATGGGAATAAACTTGTATAGTAGTCATAAACACACAAAACCACACAAAGGAATGATAATAAACCAGATCTAATATTAATTTGATCCATAAACTAGGTGAATATTACACTCTAAACTTCACTAAAATGGATCATATGATTCTTAGTTCAATAATGATTAGAATATAAATGTTCTAGGCTATTTGCAATGCTAAAACAAATATAAACAAATGTTATCAATGAAATGTACAACATATTGCATGTGAACATGAGGCATAAGAATAAGCAAACCCAAAATGAATACAAGAGTTATTTTAGAGAAACTTGATGTGGGAAAACATATAGTGGATGAGGCTATTGCACTCCCCTTTCACTATGTAATGCAATAAATGTACAAGGTACTACCAAACATGGTCTTCATGGACAAAATTCTCACTACTACTATATTACAGAAGACTGCTTTGCACTTATCAAACATTTTTTTGAACTCTAACATAGTTGAACCTATCATCTACAACTAGGAAACAATGAGACAACAAAAACAAAGACTCAAACTTACAACTTACAATGTGAATCCAACTCTAAGACTTCTCAAAGTGTTTTTTGATGTCTTTTGTCTTGCATAAGCATTGTATTTATCCTCTCTTAACTTTGGAGTCTACCAAGAAGCTCAAACAAACCATCATTGAGGGTTATAAACATTTGTAACCGTTCTCATTCTCGTGCTTTATCTTGTGATGAAACCGCTAATGTGTGTAGACTAACGGTTGCCTCCTAAACTCCATGTTGAAAAAAAACCTTAGGTGTCAAGGCTAGAAATGACATTTCAAAATAATCATGCATAATTTTACCAAGTCAAAAACCTTGTAAAAACCTATCGTATTCCTTCATTCATGTTTTTTAAATGGAAAACTAAAATAATAAAATGGCTATGTCAAAGGCCACATTTAACTTTTTATTAGTGTAGATTTTTATTCCATTCAATAGTTTTTCCCTACACATGTTTAGTTAGTTTGCTTAGGTGTCTTTTAAAGTCATTGTGAAATATAATTCCACATTCATGAGGATGTGGGGATATATCTGTCTTCCACCTATATATGTACATTTTTTAAAGCTTTTATGGTTAATGATTCTATTGCTAATGATAGTTCATTTGTGACTATTATTGTAAAGCTTCTTCTAGCTCATATTTGATTTCACTTCTACAATAGGGAATTTCTTCATACATTCAATCCTATCCAGACTAATCCTTGATTGTCACCCACTCCTATATGGTATCAAAAAATTTTGTGTAGTTGAATTCCATTGTTCTTATTGTGAAACCTTGAGTTTTAGGTTGCATGTCATAGATCTACCATTCATTCACCTAACATATTGAAGATTGACCCTTTCATAGATTTTGCTTTTCTTTTCAGATCCTCTACTGATCAAAATTTAAAATAAAAAAGAATAAGAGAAAGTTGTCTTCTACTATTCATATTTCATCTGGTAGGTTTTTGTGTAAAATGGCTAGTGTCATCAAATCCAGAAGGTGCCAAAACCTTAGGACCAATTATAAACACAAAATAGTTTTGTGACAGTCAATTTTAGCAATTTAGGAGGGTTTCAAGGCATTTTCATTAATTTTGTGTAAATTTGTACTATCTGGGGTCTTAAAGGGAAAATATTTTTTAGTTTTTTTGGGTTTTTGAGATCCTAAGTGGGTCTTTGATATATTTTCCATAGTTGTACTAGGTTTGATGATTCTATACTTGGTAGAGATTTCATACCTATTTGTAGCCTCAAAATTGGACTCATACCCTATGTTTGCCCCTACTAGAACTCTAGACTGCTCCTATAGTGTCCATTTTTTATGGTTGTTCATGACCTCCTATCTTTGACATATGGAGGTGCAACTAACTCTTAGCACACCTGACACTATCAAAAACATCACCTATTCCTACAATCGTAAATCCTGATGTGGAACTTTGAGCTACCTCTAAAGTCATAAACCCTGACGTTAGAAGTTTCAACTGCTCTAACAATCTAAAACCTCAAAATGTGGGAACTTTTGATTGCATCGATAGTCTAAAACCTTGATGCTAGAACTATTGACTTTATTAGCAGTCTAAAACCCCAAATTTGAAAGTCTCGACTACACCAATAGACCATATCTTTGATGGTAAAACTCTAACCTATAGTTGTAGTCCAAAACTCTAACAACTACAAGGAAGGACTATAACTTCGATAAAAAATCTTGATGACTACAAGCGGCCCTCATTTTTTCACCTAGGTGCATTCCACCATCTTAAGTTTGATGATGGTTATGCGAATGCACTCATCTTAAGCCTTATCCCTTAATCACATGGGATTTTAGCCCTTGGTCACAACCAACCCAAGGGGGATTAAAATTTTTGACCAAACTTTTTACCCACTCAAATCTATGCAAAGAGGAGAATTATTTTGCAAGCAAGATCATAAAACTTCCAATAACTTTCAGTCGATGACTCCAATTTAGGTGTAATGTTTTTTAAAAATGTGAGTTTTTTCAAGATCTATATACTATTTTCATACCTTGTAAAATTGAACCTCTATAAATTCACGGGTTGCACATCTTTGACTTTTTAGCACTACTCAGTTCAACACATACCTTCTTATTACCACATATCAATATCAAGTTTTGCTTCTTACTCCATTCAATTATGATGAATGGAAATTCAAAAAACAAATCCTATTGAGGAATAAAGGCTTACACTAGATCATTATGGGTACAAAATAAGAACTGACACTAGATGTAGAGAAGGTGAAGTGATACAACAAAGGTGACGAAGCCTATAGTCTATTATGTCTGTCAATGTCTCTTTACTTACTCTTTCATATTGAATCTACAATTACTCCTAATCAAGTGTGGATCACATTGGAAAAACTCTTTGGAAAGTGGGACATAATTAGGGGTCGTGATTTGGAGAATGAACTTATAATTTTGAGCTCAAGCAATTTTGACACTATAAAACACTCATTCATAAAATTTAAATCACTCAAGTTGTAATTGAAATTGTGCAACATTGATAAAAAGGATGATCAATTGATTATTTTTATCCTTGCCAAATTAGGATCTGACTATTATGTCTTTGTTTCTACCTTCCACACCACCAAACATGCACTTGGACCTACATGGACCATTTTCTCCTTAGACAATTTTACTACAGACTTGACTTGGGAGCAAGCCAAACTTATTCAAATAGGTACAATGAAGTCCTCCAATTTGCATTCCTTAAATTTGTGTCATGAAAAATAGAAGGATTCTAGTAGTAAGGATAATAAATAGAACAAGAAGGACCTATAATAAAGAAAGGATCATAAATCTAATGTTAAATCCAAAGCATCAAAAGAGTCCTTCTCTTCAAATTGATAAAGAGTGACTCACATGTTCCTACTGTAAGAAACATGGGCATGTTGAAACCAAGTACACAAAGAATGAGATTGGCCAACTAATAAATGTGTTTGAGAAGCACAATATCAATGTCACTAATTCAATCAATTAGAGTTCATCAGCACGTGAGTCTTCTAAGGCCAAAGACATTTCAAAGGAAAAATAAAAGGGCAAAACACTTGTTATAACTACATTCCAACCTTCCACATGAGTTATTTATTTTGGTGCCTCACACTACATGGCTTCATCTCAGGATCTATTTTCATCTTTGGAGCCTTGTTTTGTGCCTTCCATCTTGTTGGGTGATGATACTTTCATAAAAGTTAGTGGGAGAGGATTTTTTGAAGTGAATGGTGGGACAATTCAAGATGTTATGTGTTCTCTCTTTATCTACCAATCTCCTATCTATTTATCAAATCACTCACATTGATTTAGGCACTATAGTTGAGTTCAAACTTGATTTAGTGGTTCTTAAGGAAGCAGACAGTGACTTCATAGTTGCATTTGGGAAGGCAGATCACCAGTCATGATTGTATATGATTTAAATTTTAAGGGTTATGGAGTTTAAGCCCTAAGTTGTTAAAGGGTCTGAGTATAATAAATCAAGTTATAAAATATGTAATAAATATATCCACTTATTTGTGAAAGAACTGATTTAATCTGATATTTTTTATAATAGTAATAAATGACACATATGAATACTTATCTAGAAATTGATTGAGATGAAGGATTGGGAGGCTAAAAATTAGTACAAGCACTAGTTTGAATGTCTTAAATAAGATTTAGGTATCAGAAATCCTCCCAGACAATAACACCATACCTTGAACAACAATATTGTGGTGCAAGTATCCACTTTTGGTGCTAATGTCCTTTGTGTAAGAATTGATCTATAGTTTTGGGAGTAGATGTGTCTGAGTTTGTTAAGCATATTCCTGCATAGATAAACCTTGATTCACTATCTATGACCTATTTTGACTAATTTTGAAATTATAAACCTCCATTTGGTTAGGGTATTTGATTGGCACAAGTAGTAAAAGTGTGATGTTAGCTAGGTAGGTTGGACATCCTAAACACCCCGTTGTGATGAGATGAGAGTTGCATATATACCAATACTCTGGAGAGGGATCAAGACCAATGTAGTTCTCCCTGCCTAAGTGTTGGTGCTAGTGCAATTGAACTAGTATGAATGTTAATTTGAGTGATTTTAGTGAGACTTGAGACTACAAATCCATCTATTCTAAGCTTAGGATGGCTATAAATAAGTGTATACAAAATTAGGATAGAAAAGGGATTAATAATCTTGATTGTACACAATTTGTTTTGAGCTTGTTTATGTGTATTTGCATCTAATTTCCATCTAGTGAATAAAGGGATAAAATTCATGTATATATATTGATGTGCTACTTGTATAGTATTTGAAATAAGTTTAGGCCATCCCTGTGTGTTTTTGAATTGAAAAGATATCCTTTGAGGCTAAAAAGAGGGATAAGGATAATAGCACCCAATTAGGACACTCATGCAAGGCACCAGTGTCCAAAGTATGGCATTAATGTCCAAGTGGCAAATCTTGAGGCACTAGGGGCTTGAATGCCTAAGGGAGGGTCTGAAACTGATTTTGAGATGTTTGGGATGCGTAAGGCCCACACAAAGTTTAGATAAGTGTCTAAATAGGCCCTAAGATAAGTCTAGAACTCAATTTGGGATGGGTGGTCTTAAGTAACACTCTTAGCACTCAAATGACATTTTAGATGACTACATTTCCCCCCATTTATTATAGAAATGCAGTAAAAAAAAAATGACTAGGATAAAGGAAAAAAATGTGCTTGGACTTACCTAAAAGGTGAAGCCCATGAATCTAGATCTGAGTATGTGAAGCATGCTCCATTACATGTTCTATAAATGAAACATGCATAGATCAGTCCTTACTTAAGAGATATCAAAAGCAAAGACAAAATTGAGTAAAGATATAAGAGAGATGAAAGAAATGAATACACCTCACTAGCTACACAAGCCAATGCATAAAATTAGTGACATCCTCTATGTGTGTAGCTAGTGATCACTCGGTGAATAACTTTGAATGAGATGAATGGATGACTCAATACCCATGTGTGGGTGGCTTAAGAACTCAATTTGGCCTTGAATCCATCATTTCCTACCCTTGTTTGATGGATCATAACCTATGAATATCTTGGATTGGAATAATGGCTTGTCTAAGCCTCTTATCTAGGTGGCTCAAAAACTCAAGTAGACTATGACTCCATCATTACCTACACATGTGTATTAGATACATCCATAAATAAATTATGAAATGTAACTAAAGATATTTGACTATATTTAAAATATATATGGTGGATCTACAACCACTCAAAAACTCTGGAATGAAAAATAACTCAGGGGCCTCTTGGGTACTCAAGTATGTAGCTTAGAGACTACTCGATAAGATAGGTCTAGGGCTAAACTTGGGATGAGTGGTATTAAGTAACACTCTTATCACTCAAATGACATGTTAGATGACTACATTCCCCCCATTTATTATAGAAATGCAATAAAGCAAAATGATTAGGATAAAGGAAAAGAAATGTACTTAGACTTACTTAAGAGGTGAAGCCCATGAGTATGGATTTGAGTATGTGAAACATGCTCCATTACGTGTCTTAGAAATGAAACATGCATAGATCAGTCCTTACTTAAGATATATCAAAATCAAAGACAAAATTGAGTAAAGAGATAAGAGATAGGAAAGAAATGAATACACCTCACTAGGTACGTAAGCCAATGCATAAAACTAGTGGCATCCTCTGTGTGTGTAGCTAGTGATCACTCGGTGAATAAATGTGACTAAGATGAATTGATTACTCAATCCCCATGTGTGGGTGGATTAAGAACTCAATTTGTCCTTGAATCCATCTTTTTCCACCCCTATTCAGTGGATCATGACCTATGAATATCTTGGATTAGAATGATGGCTTGTCCAAGCCTCTTATCTAGGTGACTCAAGAACTCAAGAAGACTATGTCTCCATCATTGCATACACACGTGTATTAGATACATCTGTAAATAAATTACAAAATGTAACCAAAGCTATGTGACTGTACTTAAACTATATATGATGGCTCTATGGCCACTTGAAAACTCTGGAATGAAAAATAACTCAGGGGCCTCTCGGGTACTTGAGTATGTAGCTCAGAGACTACTTAGTATTACAAACCACTATAGATGGATTAAGGCATCAAAATTGGTAAAAAATATTTCAAATTATGTCTAGATTTAGAATGTAGAGAATAACATAAAGTTTTCCATTCCATCTGATCAAATTTTATAAAGGTGAGCATATAAAAATAATGTGTTGTGCGCATGCCCCCAAATTTGATATCTATTCATATAGATTATGGATTGAGTTTTAATAATGTATCTAAGTATCTAAAACTAAAACAAGAGTGATCATGACATACACAATTCCCCAATCTAATCAAATAGGTATGATTTTGTGTAAAACTAAGCAAAAATTGATAATTTGTAACTGAATCCATGCGATCCTAAACTATGTCTACTATACTTTTCTAGAGAATTTATATTTTCTTATTTCAAGGGATACTGGATAGTAGCACCATACCTTGGACATCAAGACTATAATGCTAATGTACACTTTCAATGCTAGTGTCCAACTATGTTGCTTTTTTACGAAACTAACTTTGATCTTTGACTAATTATTTTTCACTATGTTTTCCTTATTCGAAGCTATATATTATGTGCCTGTATGCTGAAAATTGTACTCTTAATGCAATCAAATGGCCTGATCTCTGTGACAAATCTCTATGAATTCCCCCTCTTTTGAGGAAAGCTGTTTAACTTGGGTAAGAACTATCCTCAAAATAAAAAGCTCTGCATAACATGTGTTAGCCTAAGCATATATGATATATGTGTAGTAAACCAATATAGTGTGTATACATGACATCATAATGTAAGAGAATCTGAGCATAATTGAGTAATGTATGATGTATGTTAGATATATCATTCACAAGGCTATCAAGATAAATATAACAATGTAAGTATGTGTATGAACAACAAATCTAAGTAATAAACTGAGTAACTACCTAGGAGAATGGGGCATGATGTCCATCAAGGCATCCAAGGAGGAAGGTGAGATGCATGAGGTACCTCATGAATCTAAAACTAAAGTGTGTAATAATCAAGAGACAAGTGTCTTAGCCATGATGCATACATCAAAGTATACATACAACACACATAAAGTACACAAAGTAGGCCAATGGGCCACAATACAAGGGGCATGAGAACATTTCACTAAATCTGAGAAAGCAAGACATATAAGGATATGTTCAAATGTCCACATACATAAATAACAAGTTGACATGGATCCACATGGAAGGACATGTTCAAATGTTCGCATACACAATAAAAAAGGCACACCCATGGACATAAGCACATGTCCAAAGCATACATACAATGAAAGGAAGTAGCATAGAGCCTAGAACAATGGCATATTCAAATGCCCTCAAATAGATTTATAAACATAGAGACACAATCAAGTCTAAACTAGAGAATCTAGAAATGAAAGTATGCATGAACATATGGTAAAAGTATATATAAGAATAAATATGTACATAAAATGAGTCTAGAGTAATATAAGTCAGCAAAAAATATGTGTAGTGTAGGATGATCAATATCAATATATAAACAATGTTGAATCCATGATATAGAATACAAAAAGATGTAACCTGGGAATAAGAACTATGTTTAAGATCCCCCAAAATGGGAGAATGAATCAAATGAGGAATCTGTGTATGTGCCGCTAATGGGCAGATAGTAGTAAATATGGATATGTGTGGTGGAGTTGGTAACTATAAGAATTTGTGAACACTTGAAAAGAACAAGTGAAGCATATATGTATGATAAATTGACTACACTAACAAAGATAACATATGTAGTACCTGAAAAGTATAATAAATATAAACATGAAAATGCATACAATATATAATTTTTATTTTTTAAGCAAATATTTGAATGTTTTTATGTTTTTGACACATTATATATATATATATATATAAAATCCATGTGCAATCAATCATTAAATAAAACTATATACAAGGGGAGAGCTACTACTAACCAACGAGTCTCATGAGAGACCCACCCTCAATGGATCCTACATCAAAAATAGGAATGGTGACCCTACGTGAAGTGTGATGGATGTGTTGTGACTGAATTGAGCTATAGTGAGAATTTGAGTATTGATCATTGTCGGTATCTTGGAAATCATAATAACTATGATTGTTCCACTCATCATTATCATCTTGATTTTGAACATTAGAATGCTAGTGTTGACTTTTGTTGTATCTGGATGAGCTTAGGGAATTCCCTTATATTATGGAATTGACCATTCTAAATTATTCTTTACAATATTTTCTATGACTGTGCCCTTTTAAACTATGCTTATTATAGGCATATGCTACTTTGGTGGCTCTTTTGTTAGAGTGCCTCTTTTGAGAATGCTTGTTGGCTTAGCATGATTTTGAATGTGAAACTAATGTGGTTATTCCTTTTTCAATATGGAATTTGCATCTTGATCTTTTACCTTGATAAACTGTATTTGTGAATAATTTGCCTTAGTATGTTCCATAAATCCCAAACCTTGTTAACCAATACTATCAACTGCTAGAATAGGAGTAGTGATGCCTTAAGCATGCTTACCCAAACCTTGACCATGATGATTAAACTGTTATAAATATTTTTGAACAAACCCATACTGCTTTGAAATTTGGAGCTCATTGTGGAGAGGTATATTTCTATCTTTTACTTGCTTTACCTATGCTTGTTGTAATGTTTCTTGCTTTGATTGTGCTTTGTGAACCTTTTGTTGTTCTGAGTTATGCTTTAGTAACCACTTTTATATTGTTTCTAAATTCGACCTTTTTTGAATTTATACATGTGCTATTGTATGTTTTTGTGATGATGTGTCACTATTGGAGTCATTTATATCAATTACCTATTATATTTTTCTTTTCATTGCTAAACATGAATCAATTTGGTGCCCATGCATTTTATTATAGGCACAATAATATCTAGATCTCCTCATTGGATGTAGAGGAGGTAGTTTTGTCAACTTAGCTTTGATCATTTGCCTTAAAATATCACTTGAACTTCTATTTAGTCTTTGAATACTTTATAAATCATTAATTATAGATGCACTTTATTGTGATTTTTAGTTTTGATATATAACAATGTTTGGCACAAATTGATTAGGTGAAGATGCATATACATGATTGACACTAGTGTGTCTTAGAGGCTTTTGTATTGTAATTTGATTTTCCAATACTATAATATTTTCATGAAATAATTGATTTTAATTTTATAATTTTAAAATTAACTTGCTCATATTGATTATTTGATCTCTTAGAGTCTCATAAGTACAAACCCTAGTTACTTCTAATTGAACATGTAGTCACATACCCTTTAGTGAAGAGGTGGAGGTGTGGATAGGTTGAGTATGCATTACTAACAATAGTATAGGTTGTGTTATTTCATGGAGGAGTGATAGCATGAACTTGGTTAGATGGAAAGTAACTATCACTATAACATCCCCACTGGGATTTACTAGAATAACATTTTTTTTAAAATTTAATTTCACGTATTCAACATTAGACTTCACCATGAGAATCTAACTAGTGATCCAAATTATATGCACTAAATATGTTAACCATAAATAGTCATGTAAGAATCCATTCAATTACTAATCACTATTATAATAAATAAGAAAATCAAGTACAATTCTAATTTACTTAATTTAACTTCATATATTTCAAAACATAATTACAGAATTTCAACCACTACTGATACAATATTATAGCCACTATTTTCAATGTATAGATGAATAAATATTTCATTTTTCATCAAGAATAATGTCACAATAATAAATATAATACAAGATACACATGTAACATTTCCATTGAGATCTACCTAGAAATATGTGATTTTTTTAATTAAACACACATATACTTTATATAGATTACAACACAAAAATCTAATCAGTGATCATATAAAATACTCTAATTATGATAATTGTAAATGAAACATACTACATCATAGATCATTTATTACTATCACTATAAGAAACACATCATAATACGAATATAGAAAGTAATTACAATAACCAGCCACGACTAGTACATGTATACAACCATTGTTGATACATGTCTACAACCACTACTATCAATGTATAATAAACAAGTAATTAGAGATCATCATGATAATGTTTTCAATAATAAATATATTATAATGTATATATATAAGATACATGGATCCGTAGAGCATAAGTTATTCAGACTCTAGTATTTATGGAAATCTTAGGTATCATCTCAAAAGTAGTATTGTTGTGGGGAGGGAGAGCATCATCCGAACACTTTTTCACACCAACCATAGACCAATGATCCCCTACATTAATCCCATCAGAGAATGGTCCTATCTTCATGGATGAGTAGATCGTGATAGCATGGAAAGCCATAGAGATAAACTAGTCCCCTTTTGTTGTATGAATTCTAAAACTAAACATGCGGTGTATCATAAAAGCTCATTTTATTTAAGATATCATACAAACATGTAAATCATACTCATGAAAATAAAATGTCTCACTAAATATTAATTTGGCCAAATTTTTCAATAATAAATAATGATCTAAGGGTCAGTCAATTTCATACACACCACTTATTTGGATTACCTTCATCTAGCATCGAGCTGCTAGTAAGCTAGTGAAGTCTGTTTCACTACTTACTCAATACCAACAATACAAGATTTAGTTAACATAGATATAACTAAAAATTTCAAATAGATTACTCCCTACTAGTAATCACAAAACATGCTAAATACATTAATAATCAAATGCATAAATTCAGTCCATCAAATGTATGAATGAATCTCATAATATTAGCTATAGTTTATACCATCTAGGTAAGATATACATCTAACTGTAATTTTTAATTACTATAATGCACCCTATGACAATACTATCATAGTCTAGTGTTATGAAGCACAACTACTAAATACCACAATCAGTCATAATAAAGTAGTTATAAATCAATGAACACATAAGTTTGTCTTCAAATAACTAGTTATAAAAAGAAAGTTTTAGTTCTCAAGAAGCATATAATATTCTATTCTAACCTTTGTTATACTTCTAGGGGGTTATATGCACACATAAATAGGGTCCTACTAATTTTCATAAAACATGTTATTCATAGAAATAACCAACATGCATACATTGAGTCTATCAAACATATGAACGAGTTATAGATATATCAATTATAGTTTGTACCACTCGGGTATAACATACATTTATATTGTAGTTTTCAAATAAAATACTCTATTACATCTCATGATATCATAGTTCATTGCACATGAGCATATCACACAATCATGAACAACCAGTCTTATAATTTCAAGAATCAAATGTCTTATAATCTTAAATAATAGGCAAACAAGTACAAATTATACCAACTAGGTATATCTTATGTTTAGATTGCATAATCTATTCTCTGTTAGTAGATTCAAGTATATAGTACAAGTAATAATAATACAATCTACCTTTTTGATGTACACACTACTTACTTTTAAGTAGTCAATCATAATAAAGACAATCATTATTCTTATGAAATCATAGTCCTTTGATAAAACAATTTATTATATTTTAGGAGGTTGTATACATAAGTAAATAGTTTTCCATTCATCAAGAATCTATAACTTAGTCTCTACCAATCAAATGAACTATAACTTATAGACATGCATCATGATGCACTAATATATGCTATACAGGTATAAGCACTTGTCCATATTCATATACTCATATATGTATTGTACACATGTTTTCCCTACTATATGCATACTTAAATCCATATGAAGATATATTTCCTATATATATACCCTTATTTGTTTAGATTGTATTCAAACAAGCAACCAATTAATACATAAATAATGTAACTTCCATCTAAAATTCTAGACAATGACTTCTTATGATTTTAACGATTGTTATACCTTTCTTGTTCACTAGATACATTGACAATCTTTATTAAGATAAGGGTTTCAACAATATAATACTTCCCCATAGTTTTTATCCCTATCAAAATAGACTTTCACCCTGATATATAACTCTGTATACATACTCATTTATAAGTATTCAATAATACATGAATTGCTTTTGATACACTAAAGTTTCATTTAATATATAAATGTACATATCACTAAGCCGTGAAAGTAAACAAATCTAATCCACATAATATATTGGAGTATATAATAACAATAATTCTAAAATAGCCCCAATTATTATATAATAGCATACAACCCCTATATTATGTAGCATTACATATCACTAAAACATAAATAAATAATAGAAATATATTATTGAAATTCCATAGAGTTGTAAAAGGTATACTAGGGCTATTACAACACCCATGAACCATTTTAGTAAGAGTTAAATAGGGAGTTATAATGGGCCAATGATTCGTATAGCATAAGTATTGAAATTATTTTTAGTTACATATCGCTATGATCTCTTGGATATAATAGCATTACATATAATTCATATGGCTATTATATTCTTGTATTTGTATTTGTATCGCTAAACATACAAGTGATAACATATAATATTCCTGTAATATGTTAAACACCATTTTCCTTCAATATTTCACCATAGAGATATTATATACTATATATTATATCATTATTTTTACATATATATGCCATAACATAGCAAACTGTTATATCAAATCGCTAAACTAGATTAACATTAAATCCAACAATCAGATTGCTAAACCAAATTTGCAATATCAAAACGCATATATAAATTATAAAAAGTAGATCGCTAAACTTGTTCTATAGATCGTTGATTTGGTATCATATCCTTTTCTGTATGGCTTTCTTAATCAATTTAGTAGAGAAACTAATCACTTTACACAACTAGAACGCTTTATACGGCTAAATTGCTGCAGGTGTAAGTTACTACTTTCATTACCTAAAAAGTGACTTAAAACTCACTAATCAGGAATATACATAATTACTATTTTCTAATGCTTTATTCTTGATGTAAATATTATCGGTAATGGTTTTGATTAGCCTAATTACTACTTTCACTATTTATATTATAGATCTAGTCTTGTAATGAATATACTTCACGATTTTAAGTCATTGTAAAAGCCTAACAAATCGTTAAACTTAACTCATTATCTTCATTATGTAGTATCTCAATGCACATATCATTATACTTAAAGGTATTTTAGTTTGCGTACACCTAAGAGAATTTTAATGATGTATAATCCATTAATACATAGATCAGATCGCTTCATAATCTGTATATACTCTAAATAGTATTAAATCATTACAAAATAGTTGCATACTGATATATGTGGAAAATTCATATCAAAAGTATACCTAGATCTACTATTCATCTATGTAATCAGATCATAAATAATATTGTATCATATAGTAATCATATCTGAAATACGACTAAATACCTTATATCCTTAAAAGTTTGAGAATAGTATTTCAAAGATGCCTTGGCTATTACTGTAACTCTTAGATACTTGATTTATCATAATATTAACTATGTCATAAACCTTAGTGAGTAACATAGTATATGGTTTATTATACTACGATTAATGGGATTAATGGGTATATAACATGAAGCCTTTTATCGCCATACTCATAATAAGGTTAAACTGTGTACATAAAAAATATTAATGACTAATATCATTAAGCATGAAGCCTACATAATGCTATATTAAGAATTATATTCATTGATATACTATGTTACATAATTGTGTTACATTATTAATAGGTATTTAACGGGATTAATGGGCTTATGGCTTATTATAGACTATCATAATTTATAGTTATTATGCCATATTTATTTTTATTATGATATAAGCTATTATTAATCCTTAGCTATTACAGTATACAAAAATGAAATTCAATATGTGTAGGTTGCCTACCTTACATAATCCTCCTAGTCAAAATGATTTGATAGGATATCCTTTCCTTTGATGTGCTTGTTCACTTTCTCTTCTCTCCATGCTTTGCTTCCCCGCTTCCATGTTGCCTTCCTTCTCTTACTTTTTATTCTTCCTTTCCTGCACCTCACTTGGTTTTCTCTCTTTTAAAAGGTATGGCATTTTTTTTAATTCTAAAAATAATAACTTTCCATTATTTTATTTCTTTATTTGTTTTATATCCTTTTACATAAATCACAAAATTTATTTAAAACTTGTCTTTTCTTATTTCTATTTTTATCCAACTTGCCTTGGCACACAAATAAGAATCCCCGATTTATTATATTTATTTTTGTTTACTTTTATTTCATATATATATATATATATATATATATATATATATATATATATATATATATATATATATATATATATATATATATATTTCTAAATAACTTAATAATAAATAATTATCTAGTGAATTTGATTAATTACTACATAATCAGATTACAACACTATGGATTTAACCTTACGCATAATATCCATGATGCAACTACAAATGATGTATTTCATATACAAGCAATAAATTAAAATAACACTCAATTAACCATGTGTAAACACTATCTACATACAAATGACATCAAAATGCACTATGCTAACCATTCACTATGCATTTAACATGTCTTAAATATTATGGTGTGTGCAAGGTTCTAGCCAATTTCTCTTTCGTCTCCTAACAACTTTATCTACATCACCCTCTTAGATGATGATCTCTCTCCATCATGCTCTAAGGGATTAATCTCTCCTACGTCCAACTCACAACAAGTAGGTTGTTCATAAAATTATGATATATCATAAAATAGTATTGAAATAACACATGAACATAATCATAATGTAAAGAATATACATGACAACTAACCTCATAGCAATAAAATCATGAAATCTAAGTAACATAAAACTACCCCGTAATAACATATGACTTACAACTTAGTTAGTAATAAATAAATCAAGTTATCAGTTATAGAAAATCTACGAATAATCGAGTAAGTTGGTTTATCAAGGAAATCAGGATATAACATCTTTCCCCCTTAAAGCTAGTCATTGTCCCAGATGACTCTTATTCAAACATAGGTTTTAAATTAAAAACATTATTCAATAGTTAAATAACATGGTATAAAGTATCATGGAAAAAGGTTTGGAATCATAAACTCATTCCAAAGATTAACTTGTTTTGGTGGGTTGCTGCCCATAACAAAATCCTTACTCAGGACAACCTTCAAAAGAGGGGGTTTACTTTGGTCAACATATTTTTTCTGTGTGGTTCAAGAGAGGAATCAGTTTCACACCTATTCATACACTGTGAGTTTACCCAAGATTTATGGGGCAAAATACTTAATAACTTTGGTGTTGAATGGGTTTGCAATTCTGACCTTAAAGAAGTAATTCTTAGTTGGAACTCAACCTTCACACATCCCTGGATTAAGGAACTATAGAAGCAAGCTCTTCCATGCTTGAGCTAGACTTTATGGAAAGAGCGAAATCACAGAATTTTTAGGGACACTGCTAGAAATGTTGCTCAGGTGTTTAACTCCTTTGCTAGGACCATCTTGAAAAGTGTTACAACAACTCATATTAGTGTTGCAGAGAAACCCCTATCTAAATTTGAAAGTCAAATTGCTGCCAAATGGAAGGTTTTAAACCTTATCCCTAGGCATGATAATTCCAAAATTCTTCAAAGACTTCATACTAAATGGATACCACCTAAACCCAATTGGATGAAACTCAATTTTGATGGGGCATCCAAGTTGAGTGGTAAAGCAAGTGGAGGAGGAATAATAAGAAATGAAAAAGGAGGGGTGTCTGCTATCTATGCTGGTGGCATGGGTTGCCAGAGCAATAACTATGCTAAAGCTATGGCCTTACTTTGGGGATTAAAATTAGCTATATCCTTAGGAATTAGAAATTTGAATATTCAGAGAGATTCTAAGTTGATCATAGATGCCGTTAATAAAGCATCTAACGTTGGTATCCATCTAAAAGACATCATTACAGACATCCATTTTTTTACAAAAGTTTTTCAAAGTTGAGATTACCCACACCTACAGAGAAGGTAACAGGGTCGTTGATGCTTATGCCAACCTTGGTCAACAATTCTCAGGATGGAGGGTATGGCAACAAGGGGCTCATATACCCCCAAATATTAGAGAGATCATTCAGAAGGAGATGACAGAGCATGAATGATGCACATTGATGACGAAGATAGCTTTCGAAGGCGGTCCACGTGGAGAAGACCATTGCGGATCATGGAAGCAGTGGGTAATCTAGGGAATGCTGACAATGTGGACATTGAGAATCTTAAGGATCTTGTTAATTCTATAGTTATGTAGTTTCATCCTTTTTGACTCTAGTCTTTCTAGTGTTTTGTTTTGATTCTGACTTTATTTCTCAGCTGTGCCGTTGGTTCGGTGCTGACATCTTTTGTTTGCCAGCCTTCTTGTCTTTTTTGACTGTATAGGGTTCGGCCCCTGGTTTGCCACCTTAATTAATCAAAAACATGGTATCAAGTATCAAATCAAGAAAATAAATATGAAATTCACCTCATCATAGTCCTCCCAAATAATATTATTCTCATAGTATTATTCCCACAAGATCCTGCAGTGTGACATTTCCTTATTATGTAAATAAAGTTTGAGTGTCACTTATGTTGATTGGTTCTATCATTACCACCTAAGGTTCCAAAACTAAAAAAATAAGCCTACATACTATAGGACTGACCACTTCTAATACTTCGAAGGGTCCCACAAATCTTGATGAAAGTTTTACTGACTTTTCTAATATAAGCATCAACTAAAATCACCTGAAATCATCATAAAAGCCAAAAATAAATGGCTAGAGGGAGTTTCACAAAGCCTCCCAATTCCTATGCACATCTCTCTATCCTAGAGTGTTTTTTTTAATTCTAGAAAAAAGTGTTTAGAGAACTAGGTAAGAATGATGTATAGAAGTCAATACCATCACTAATCTGCATAACCTCTGATAATCATGACATATAAATACTACCACTACTCCATGTAGCTCTTGACAAGTATGATGATGAATAAGAACTATAAATACTACATTTTCAATGTATACAAAATTAAGAAATAAACATTCCACAATATACATGTGTATGGCCATATGATTGAATTTGATAAGTCCATCTATTAAATCTTAGATTCGATAAGATCCCCCTATCAGATCTAAATTCAGTAACTATCAAGTCAATACGAGACTAAATAGGATCCAATCTTATTTTTTAGTACTCACATTCCTAATTCACCACTCGTCCCTTAGGTCTCCATGACTTGATGATCTCCAAAATGTGCACAAGGTTCAAAGAATCACAAATCCATACTAACATATCATAAAAAGCAATGATTTATGCTAAATAATTCTAGATGTTCTAACATACATTATAAAAAAAAGCATACGATATTTCCATAATTGTATAAAATTGCCACTAGTCAGACATAACTAGTATCATATTTCATAGCTTAACCTATTTTGTTATATTCATAGTTAAGAGGAAATGATGTTAAAATTATCATAACATATAAAGGCTAAGGATCACACTGTCCTTACAACCTTATAAAAGGAAAAAGTGAGTCGATCCCTTCCCATTTGCTTGATTAATTACACAACAAGTTATAAGTTTATCTCAACCCCTTATACTAACAAGGTGTTCCATACATCCTATTTCATACTTGCTCTAGGCAAAAAGTACATCAATGACTCATCAAATCAACATGTTTTAAGCAAGATGAGAATAATACCAATCAATTCAAGAGTAAATAATAACATAACATTTATAATCAGCTTATAATTCTTAACCTATAAATGAATATAAATTCAAGGTTTGCCATTCCACATGACCAAAGTTCACAAGATTAGATATAGTAGCACTAGAAAGTATGACTCTAAAAAGTCACAAGTGGAAAGTAGTGAACTAACATCTCAAAAACAAAACTCTTAGATACCCTCATATGGTATGAAGAAAACACTGTAACCCAAGTTGTCAAAATCACTATACACTTACCAAATCTGTAAGTGTAGTATCACAATATGTTACCATAATAGGAAAGAAAATATTAATCACATAGATGCATCAATCCATTCTATTCTTACAACTTCTTTATCTACAAGAAGTAGAAGACACTATCCCACAAACTCCATGGGATATTGTTGAACAACATTTTAGAAACAACTTTCTGATTAAAGAAACATTAAATCAACATCATGAAAATATGAATCCTCTCAGTAGGCTTATAATGATGTCAGATAAGGGTGAGAGAGTAACAACTCAGCGCTATGCTAGCTATGAGAGATGACACCTCTTCCCAATCCATATAACATAGGGGTGCCCATACATGAACAAATACCCAACACATAAGAATTCTCAACCAAGATATATACACTTTACTACAATAAAATTCCCACGGCACTAGGTGGTGTCAATATAAAAATGGTCTTATAGGATTTTCCACTCTTAGGATTAGTGTATATAAGACATAAAACTATTGCACATATACTTAAGTGGTAACCATACCATGCTTTTTAAACACTCACAATACAAAACACAAATGGCAAAAGTGACTTGATTAACAAGTAAGAATGTAATCATTCTCGAGATGTTTGATCTAAGTGATCAAAAGTAATATTATAGGAATATCCTATTCATGACTCATAAACTATGCTATGCACTCTCCTACCCAAACCTTGTATACAACCATCACCATTGAGACACTTGATAAACTAACCCTTTAACAACTCAAAAAGGGTATGAATGCTCCTAAGATTCACACTCAATGTACCACACACATTTCACTATTCTCCTTTTTGATAAACAGAAGGATACAAAAATGCTAGGGGACTCATTAGGTCCTAGAGTTTGATCCACAACTCTAATACCATGTGTACCATCCCCACTATGATGTACCTAGAATTACATGATTTTTTTAATTAAATACACATACTTTATATAGATTACACCATAAAAATCTAACCAGTGATAATATAAAACACTCTAAGTGTGATAACTATAAATGAAACATATTGCATCATACATCATAGATCACTATCATCATAAGAAACACACCATAATATGAATATAAAAAGTAATTATAATTAACCAACCACCACTAAAACATGTCTATAACCACTACTATCAATATACAATAAACAAGTAATTATAACTCATCATGATAATATTTTTAATAATAAATACAATATAATGTACATATATAAGATACATGGTTCGTCAGAGCATAAGTTCTCCAAACTCTATTAAAAGCGTCAATCTCAAGTGTCATCTCAAAAGTAATACTGCTATAGAGAGGGAGATCATCATCTAATCACTTTTCCACACCAACCATGGACCAATGATCCCCACATTAATACCATCAGAGAATGACTCTCCCTTCATAGATGAGTATATAGTGATGGCATGATAATCGAAAGAGATAAGCTCATACCTGTGTGCTGTATGACTTATAAAACTAAACATGCAGTGTATCATAGATACTCATTCTATTTAAAATATTACACAAACATCTAAACCATACTCATGAAAGGATAATGTCTCACTAAACATTACTTTGACCAAAGTTTATAATAAGAAATAATGATTTAAAGATCAGTCAATTTCATCCACACCACTTAATCAAATTACCTTCATTTGGCATTGTGATGCTACTAAGCTAGTGAAGTTCATTTCACTACTTACTCAATATTGATAATACAATATTTGGTTAACATATATATATAGCCAACAATTTTAAATAGATTACTCCCTATTAGTAATAACAAAACATGCTAAACACATGAATAATCAAAGCATACATTCAAACTGTCAAACATATGAATGAATCTCATAATATTATCTACAGTTTATACCATCTAGATAAGATATACATCTAATTATAGTTTCTAATTACTATAATGCATCCTATGAAAACTCGTATTATCATAGTCTAATGTTATGAAGCATGACTACTAAATACCACAACCAATCATAATAAATTAGTTATAAATCAATGAATGCAAAAGTTTATGTTCAAGAAATTAGTTATAACAAGAAAGTCTTAGTTCTCATGAAACATTTAATATTCTATTATATCCTTTGTTATTATTACAATGAGGGGTTATATGCATGCATAAATAGGGTCCTACTAACTGCCATAAAACATATTATTCATAAGAATAACCAACACACATATATTTAGTCCATCAAACGTATGAACTAGATCTAGATATATCAATTATAGTTTATACCACCCAAGTATAACATACATTTAGACTATAGTTTGCAAATAAAATACTCTCTATGACATCCCATAATATCATAGTTCATTTCACATGAGCACACTACTCAATCACAAATAACCAGTCTTATAATTTAAAGAATCAAATGCCTCATAATCTTAAATAATAGACAAACAAGTACAAATTATGCCAATCAATTATATTTTATGTTTAGACTACATAATCTAATCTCTGTAAGTAGATTCAAGTATATAGTACAAGTAGTAATATTATAGTCTACCATTTTGATGTACACACTACTTACTTCTAAGCAGTCAGTCATAATAAAGACAATCATAATTCTCCGAAATCATAGTCCTTTGTTAAAACAATTTGTTATATTTTAAAAGGCTATATATATAAGTAAATAGTTTTCCATCTGGCAAGAATCTATAACTTAGTATCTACTAATCAAATGAACTATAATGTATAGACATGCATCACGATGCACTGATATATGCTATATAAATATAAGCACTTGTACATATTCATATACTCATATATGTACTGTATACATGTTTTTCCTATTATATGCATACTTAAATCTATATAAAGATATATTTCCTATATATATACCCTTGTTCATTTACACTATATTCAAACAAGCAACCAATCAATACATAAATAATGTAATAGTCATCTAGAATTGTAGACAATGACTTCTTATGATTTTAACGATCATTATACCTTTCCTATTGACTAGATACATTCATGATCTTTAGTAAGATAAGGGTTTCAACAAGGTAGTACTTCCCCATAGTTTTTATCCCTATCAAAACAAAATTTTGCCCTAATATATAACTTTGTAGACATAGTTAATAGTAAGTATTCAATAATACACGAATTACTCTTATTACACTAAAGTTTCATTTAATATATGAATGTACATATTAGTAAGCCATGACAGTAAACAAATCTACTCCACATAATATATTAGAGTATGATGCAAAGGTACTTAGGAAAATTCTCAAAATCATCATTTCCCAACTCTGAACTTGCTTGATCAACTTAGGATGTTTTCTTTATTCACAAACACCAAGCTTCTCCAATAGTCCTTAAATTGCTCATTAGTATTATTAGCCTCCTTTTCTTGAACCTACTAGTAGACACCTTATGGAAACATTACTCAATTTTATTATAACCTATATAAGCCATTAATTCATCCCCCTCTACTCATTCCATTCATTGATTTCTTTATCTTCACTCACTTATTCATTATCTTTTTACTAGTTCATTCCTTGAGGTTCAAAACACTAAATTTTAAATTAGATCTCATAAATACAATATGTTATCATGGATGATATTTCATGATCATATTAAACTTTTTCAAACCTCTTTCAATCCCTCCATCACACTCCAACACTCACTTCCACACCTCAAGCTCATAATGACTCTACTTGGCTTATAGCCTTTTTTTCCACAATTTCTCTTTTTTTGAAGACTATATCAGCCTTCCTAAGGATATAAATCCATATTTCACCATTCTCTATCTCGATACATGTCTCCATAAAGTTTCAAGGTCTAACTCTTTATCTAACTACCACTTCCTTTGCAAGCTCCTTCACAATTAGGCCTTTCTAGCCCTACAACACTTGCTCAGACCTCAAACTCATACTATACCATACGGTATCAAACTAAAAACTCTTGATTATATTTACACATATCAAAATAGACCTGATTACAATTTTTCATTATTTTTCACCAATTCAAATGGAGAATATAGGGTTTTACATTTAGAAACCCTACTTTGGTGACTACAGGGTCTGAGAGGCTTCAAAAATCAAAATATTTTGTTATAGGTTGTTTCAAGAGGATAAAAGACCTTACCTAGGTATTTTTTCACAATATACATCTTCTCAAATAGGTTAAAATCATTGAATAATTTTATTATGTCTTAAACTAATCAAAACTTAGAACTCTGTGAGTCTTTTCAAGGACTGTGTAGGGTTTTAGGGGTCTATCTGCACTCTAAGGATTTATAATCTCAAAATGGATTATTATCAACTTTTTTTCACCTCAAAAATGTGCTTAAGACTTCACTAACTCCATAACCAATCATTTTATCAATCACACAAAAACCTTCCTTGGCATTTGACTGTATAAACAAGGTATTGATTGTGTACTAAATAGAGTGTTCATTGTGTAATAGGGTATTATTTCAAATGATTGGACATGGAAAATTTTTAATTGCTTTAAATTCCAACCTGGTCATATATATCCTCACCATGAAGCTTAGTTACATATAAATGTGAATGTTCTCAAGTAATACAATAACCCTCTTGATACAAAGGCTTCAAGCACATTAAGATATCACAGTCTAGGACTATCATAGTGATATCAAGGTTTTCATATTAAGAAAATTTCTTTAAGGTCCTTTAATTTTAGGAATATAACAAATAGTAGTCTAAAAATTAGAATGAATGGATATACCTTTCAATGATTGAACCAATGCTCCTTTTAATAACAATCATCAAGTCTATCAACCTCTTATTTGACTATAACAGTTTCCTTTTCAAACCTGTAATTATACAAACAATGATTGATCATGGCCTCAAAGGCCTTTTCATGGTAACATATAGTAAGAAGAGTCTACACACTTTACAATAAGAGTGAACACACACACAAAACCAATTTCTTTCATTCACATGAATCATCATCTATTACATTGCAGTCCATGAATGGACTCTACTACCTTTCTTAAGGAGTTACACTCTTGCTACCTATTTTTTTCTAGCCTTCTTAGAGCTCTCTCCTCTCCCCTTACTCTCCCATAAGATAAAAATAACTCCAATATCCTTATCATCTAACTTCAACATTAGTTCGAGCAGTTACAAATAAATCTATTACATGGTGGTCAACCCAACGTAAGAATGATAGTTACTCTCTTTAACATGATTCTTAATTTTTATCATGTTAAGGACTAGACATCAAAATGACTTCAAACATGATTAACATGACTCCTTGGACCCATTGAACCAACTTCCTCTCACCTATTCACCTCATAACATGCTTAAACTCTTTTAGGCTTAGTTTCATTATTTAAATTTTCAAATTTGCACTTTTGGGTGGAAAACTACAATCATCTATGAAAATAACTCCTATTGACCCAAATTGACTTATAAAGACATAAATGGGCCCTAGGGATCTTCCAAACACACTTTGTTAAGGTATGGAGCTAAAAGCTTCACCCATGAGCAAATATAGAAGTTGCTAGAAGTCCACAGTCATCGTCGATGGTCAGGAACAGACCAGAAGCTGCCGGCGTCGGTAGTAGGTCAGCCGACGTCGGTCATAGGCAGACTGGCAGGGACCGATGTCGGTCACCTGTGTGTCCAGGATCTATTTTCATGTGAGAACAAAATGTTTGCTTGATGAGATCAAGTGTTGGTTGTAAGTCCGCGTTTCTAATTTAAGTAGAACTGATTAGAGCCCTTGATTAGGAGGTGCATCTAGTGGCTGTAATTGTATGCTCATGAATCTCTAAAGTTATATATTAGGGATAGATCTTCATAGATTGTAGTAGAAAGTGTGAGAGACACAACTGTTATTGTAGAATAGTATTGTAATTGAGAGAAAGGACTCTTGAGGGAAAGAGATCTAGGAAGAGATCTGTACATCTAAGAGAGGTGTGGAAGAAAATAAGTTTCTTCAATTGTAATTCCTTATGTAAAGAGTTTAATACAAGTTTTCAAGGTGGTTTCTTATATCTCTTATTCTTTGCTATTTCTGATTCTAGTTACTTATCTATCTGGTTTAATTCCGCATTTAATTGCTTTCATATAGTAATCAATTTTGTTGATCGATCTCCAAGAAGTGGTATCAGAGCCTGGTTGTAGGTTCAGAGCTTGATATCCAACAAGTGGTATCAAAGCTCAGTTTGACTAATAGGTGTTTCAGATCTGGTTAGTGTGTATTGATTACAGGTTACTCACAGGGATTTTTGTTTGAGTGGGAGAAGCAATGGCAGAAGAAAGTAAACTTAGAATGGAGAAGTTTAACGGCAAGAACTATTAATTATGAAGAATGCAGATAGAAGATTATCTGTATCAAAAAGATCTATACTTACCGTTAGGTGGGATTGCTAAGAAGCCCATAGACATGGAAGATGAAGAATGAGATGTTCTTGATAGAAAGGCTCTTGGATCTATAAGATTGAGTCTAGCATCTACTGTGATATCTAATTTATCACAGGAAAAGTCTATGGTAGAGTTAATGACTACTTTAGCAAATTTATATAAAAAACCCTCAGCTTCAAATAAGGTATATCTTATGAAACAATTATTTAATTTGTAAATGCAGGAAGGTGGATCTGTATCTAATCATCTAAATGATTTCCATGGAATTGTAAATGAATTAAATTTAGTCAAAATAGTGTTTGATGATGAAATTAAGGCTCTATTAATATTATGTTCTTTACCTGAGAGCTGGCATAGCTTGGTAATGGCAGTTAGTAATACTGCATCTGCTTCAAATATTTTAAAAGTAGATGATGTTGTTAGTGTAATCTTGAATGAAGAAATTCGCAGGAAAAGCACAGAGGAAACATCAGGGAACTCTTTAAGTTTTGAGAGCAGGGGAAGGCAGAAAGAGAAGAGCAAGAAAGGGAGATCAAGGTCTAAGTCAAAGATGAGAGGAAGATCCAAATCCAGAAATGGCAGGAAGCCACAATGCTGGAATTGTGGAAAGATAGGGCACATAAGCAAAGATTGCTGGTCAAAACCAAAAGATGACAATCAGCATGAAGGTAAAGAAAAAGAAAAAGTGGCAGGTATTGTTGCACAAGATGCTCTTATATTCTCTTTGCATAATAATATCAAATCTTGGGTTTTAGATTCTGATGCATCTTTCCATGCAACCCCCAATAGAGAATATTTCAGTGACTATGTCCATGGAGATTTTGGAATAGTTTATTTAGGGGATGATGAGCCTTGTAAAATTGTTGGCAAAGGAAAAGTGCAGCTGAAAATGCAGAATGGCAACACATAGGTGTTGAGAGATGTCATGCATGTTCCCAACCTGAAGAGGAATCTGATTTCTACAAGAAAGTTAAGGGATGAGGGTTGTACAGTAACTCTCCCAGTTGAATCTTGGAAGGTTTCCAAGGGTGCACTTGTATTGGCTAGAGGTAAGAGAGTAGGTACTCTCTATTTATGTAATTATATTACTGATAATTCTCCTTTTGTATTATCTACTTCAGATGTAGATGCAAAGTTGTGGCATCAAAGGCTTGGCCACATGAGTGAGAAGGGAATGACAATTCTTAAGTCAAAAGGTATGTTTTTAGATTTGAAAAGCATAGATCTAGATTTCTGTGAAGACTGTATTTTTGGAAAATAGAAGAGAGTGAGTTTTCTCAAGACTGGATCAACAAAGAAGAAGCACAAATTGTAGCTTGTTCACACAGACGTGTGGGGACCAGCTCAAGTTGCTTCTATTAGAGGATCACAATACTATGTTTCTTTCATAGATGATGCTACAAAAAAGGTATGGGTCTATTGTATTAAGAAGAAATTTGATGTTTTTGACACGTTTAAGATTTGGAAAGCTATGGTTGAGAATGAAACAGGTAGGAGATTGAAGTGCCTTAGATCTGATAATAGTGATGAGTTCTGCAGCCACAAGTTCAACTGGTATTGTTATATGCATGGGATCCGCAGGCAAAGGACTGTTCCAAGAACACCTCAGCAAAATGGAGTTGCTAAAAGGATGAACAGAGCAATCATGGAGCGTGCAAGGTGTATGAGATTGCATGTTGGATTGCCCTTAGAGTTTTGGGTAGAAGCTGTGGATACTACAGTTTACCTGATTAACAGAGGACCCTCTACAACGCTAGATGTGGAATTCTAGAAGAGGCATGGACAGGTAAAAAGATAGATCTATCATTTCTCAAAGTTTTTGGTTGTGAAGCCTTTATGCACGTTGATAAGGAAAATAGAAAGAAGCTGGATGCTAAGTCTATGAGGTGCACATTTATTGGCTATGGCTCTGATGATTTCAGATTCAGGTTTTGGAATCTAAGAACTAACAAAATAATTAGGAGCTGTGATGTTATTTTCAATGAAAAAGTGATGTATAGTGATCAGCTCAAGAAGCTGAATCAATCTGAGCAGAGTAATGGAAAATTGGATGAGGTGAAGGTCCAAAATAAGCTTGCAGGAAAGAATCATCATAGATAAGAAAACACAGAGACCGACGTCGGTCAGGCAGGAACCAATGTCGATCGTATAGGAATCGATGTCAGTCAAATAGTGACTGACGTCGGTCAGGGAGAACCGACGTCAGTCAGTTACAAGCTTGGAAGTGATCGAGGTCGGTCACTGTCAAAGAATTTGGGTGGATAGAGTGTTGTGAATGAGTCTCAAACGCCCATCAGGAGGTCAGAAAGGGTAAGTAAACCTCCAATTCAATATTCCCCTTCATTATTCTATTTATTGCTTACTGATGGTGGAGAACCAGAGAGTTTTGATGAAGCAATACAAGTGGAATCCAAGAGTCAGTGGGAGCTAGGCATGAATGAAAAAATTGATTCCTTGAAAGAGAACCAAACATGGGATTTGGTTGAGTTGCCAGTGGGAAAGAAGACACTGAAGAACAGATGGATCTACAGATTGAAGAAAGGTGAGAATGGATAGATGAGATATAAGGCCAGGTTGGTAGTGAAAGGATTTGCACAAAAACTAGGTATTGATTTTGGTGAGATTTTTTCTCATGTTGTTAAAATGACTTCTATACGGACTGTACTGTCTTTAGTTGCTATTGAAGATTTGCATCTTGAGTAGCTTGATGCTAAGACAACGTTTTTTCATGGAGATTTGGATGAAGAAATATATATGGATTAGTCAGAAGGATTTGAGGTCAAGGGTAAGGAGAAGCTAGTGTGCAGATTGAAGAAAAGCTTGTATGGCCTCAAGTAAGCTCCTAGAAAATGGTATCTGAGATTTGATAGGTTTATGACTGAGCATGGCTATAGTAGATGTCAATCTGACCATTGTGTGTATTTTAAGAGATTGGATAATGGTAGATATATTATTTTGTTGTTGTATGTAGATGATATGCTAGTTGCAGGATCACACATGCAGGATATCTTTGAGCTTAAGGTGAAATTAGCTCACACATTTGCCATAAAGGATTTGAGAGCAGCAAAAAAAATCTTTGGCATGAATATTAAGAGAGACAAGAAAAATCATAGGTTGATTTTGTCTCAAGAGGATTATGTGAACAAGGTGTTGAAATGGTTCAATGTGCAGGATGTAAAACCGGTAAGCACACCTTTGGCTGGGCACTTCAAGTTGAATAAAGAACAGTGTCCTAATTTACATGATGAGATAGAGTACATGAAGAAAGTTCCATATGCTTTCGCAGTTGGGAGCTTAATGTATGCAATGGTTTGTACTAGGCTTGATATTGCCCAAGTGGTGGGAGTTGTAAGTAAGTATATGGCCAATCTAGGAAAGGAACACTGAAAAGCAGTTCAGTGGATCCTTAGATATTTGAGAGGAACTAGCAATAGGCATTTGTGCTATGGAGGTTCAAATACTTCTCTACATGGTTATGTAGATTCAGATATGGTAGGTGATTTGGATGGTAGGAGGAGCACCATAAGATATGTTTTCACTGTAGGTGGAACGATGGTTAGCTGGATTTCAAAGTTGCAGAAGGTTGTTGCCTTGTCAACTACAGAAGTAGAATATATTGCAGTCACAGAGGCTAGCAAAGAGATGATATGGATGACACGGTTCATGGAAGAGCTAGGAAAAGAGCAAGAGAGTTGCAGACTATACAGTGATAGTCAGAGTGCAATTCATTTAGCTAAGAATTCAGCCTTTCATTCAAAAACCAAGCATATATAGCTTAGGTACCACTTCATTAGACAGGGATTGGAGGATGGTGAGTTGAAGCTGGAGAAGATCCATACAGATAAGAATCCTACTGATATGTTAACCAAGCCGGTAACAAAGGAGAAGTTGAATCTTCATTCAACTTTCATTGGTCTTCATGATTGAGTTGAAGATGGAGGAGCTAGAAGATGTTGTTGTACAGGTACTAGTGTAGCTATTTATCTCCAAGTGGGAGATTGTTAAGGTATGGAGCTAAAAGCTTCACCCATGAGCAAATACAGAAGTTGCTAGAAGTCCACAGTCGTCATCGACGGTCAAGAACAGACCAAAAGCTGTTGACATCGACAGACTGACAGGGACCGACGTCGGTCACTTGTGTGTCCAGGATCTATTTTCGTGCGAGAATAGAATGTTTGCATGATGAGATCAAGTGTTGGTTGTAAGTCCGCATTTCTAATTTAAGTAGAACTGATTAGAGCCCTTGATTAGGAGGTGCATGTAGTGGCTGTAATTGTATGCTCATGAATCTCTAAATTTATATATTAGGGATAGATCTTCATAGCTTGTAGTAAAAAGTGTGAGAGACACAACTGTTATTGTAGAACAATATTGTAATTGAGAGAAAGGACTCTTGAGGGAAAGAGATCTAGGAAGAGGTCTGTACATCTGAGAGAGGTGTGGAAGAAAAAAAGTTTTTTTAATTGTAATTCCTTCTGTAAAGAGTTTAATACAAGTTTTCAGGGTGGTTTCTTGTATCTCTTGTTCTTTGTTATTTCTGATTCTAGTTACTTATCTATCTGGTTTAATTTCACATTTAATTGCTTTCATATAGTAATCAATTTTGTTGATTGATCCCCAAGACACTTTACCCTAAAATTGATCATCTTTGACTCTTTTAACTAGCATATAAGTCTTTAAGACTAAAATTAGCTTTGATGGTTAGATGCTCCTGCATCAAAGTAAATAATAGCCCCCACTATTATATAATAGCATACAACCCCTATATTAAGCAGCATTGCATATCGCTAAAATGTGTATAAATAATATTAATATATTATTTAAATTCCACAGGGTTGTAATAAGTATACTAGGGATATTATAACACCCACGAACAATTTTAATAATAGTTAAATATGGAGTTATAATGGACTAGCGATTCGTATAACATTAGTATTGAAATTATTTTTAATTGCATATCACTATGATTTCCTAGTTATAATAGTATTACATATAATTCATAGGGCTATTATATTCTTGTATTTGTATTTGTATTTGTATCACTAAAACATGCAAGTGATAACATATAATACTCCTATCATATATTAAGCACCATTTTCCATCAATATTTCACCACAGAGATATTATATACCATATATTATATCATTGTTTTTACATATATATACCAGAACATAGCAAACCATTATGTTGTTCCCAAAATCTGTCACTTGCTTTTGTGGACAACATACCTACCATTTTGCTCTTGTAGACCAAAACTCTCTCTTTTCATTCTCAAAAATATTTAGAGCAGCCAAGTTCTTTGATTATTCAAGCATTTTCAGCTAAGGAACTCACAGGTTCAATAGGGGAGCTTTCTCCAAAGGAAGTTCATAACACTTGAGGCTTTTCCTTAGTGTTTTAAGGCTAGCTCAATGCCGAGGTTCAATCAAAAGACTTAACGGTGGGCTTCAAACAAATGGAATGAACCATTAAACCAATGAACCATTGAACCCCGCCTTCACAGGTTCAAAGGTTCAACGAGTTCGACGAAAAAGGAAAAGATCCAGAAAGTTTGAAGCTTCAAAGAAATAGATTGAACCATTGAACCATTGAACCTTGAACCGATATGGTTCACAGGTTCAAAGGTTCAAAGAAGTCAAAAAATGGTTCAATCGAAGAAGGAAAAGAAAGTGAACGTGGCCCTTCACAAGAGATTGAACCTAAGAGCTGATTGAATGGCCGACCATTGAACCACTTTGAACCATTGAACCGATGCATTCAAAGGTTCAAATGTTCAAAGTGGTTCAAGTGACCAAATGACCAGTGACGTCCTCACAGACGTCAAATTTAGGATAATGAAATATCTGTTGATTTTCAAAAGATGTACACCTGGGAACAAACTCAATGACCAGCCAAAAAAGGAGTCGAAGGAGCCAACAGAAAGTGAGAAGATAGCCCGAGAGCTCAGATCACCAAGGAAGGACAAGACATGGTGAGGAAAAAGAGAACAACTATAGAAAATTTAGAAATATCTGTAGGAGAGTTATTTCCAGTAGGTGGAACAGTCCACCAAGTGGACCTCAGAGAACACAAACATTCAATGGTGCGGCCTATTTTTCTTCATTAAGTAAAGGTGAATGGACAGTCATGTAAGCGTCATAAAGAAGACCAGGTAACCCATGCTTAGGAGGAGACATTTGAGATGATTTAGAATGACAAAGTTAAGGCCGAGGACCTGTTCCAACATGGCCCCTTCATAGCATTCAATGTATTCAATACAGCATGGGCCATTTCATGAAAATAAGTGCCCAAGTCTTTCTTTGGATGCTATATATATTGTAATCTCTCATAGTTCAAAGGGAGATCTCTTGATTATCAGATGCGAAGCTCTACCTAAATTGAAAGACAATCCTGAGACTTTGAGCTCAGACTGTTAATCATATTTTGTTAAATGAATGAGAAAGCAAGTGACCTTTCAGACTTTGTGTTGAAATACCTTGTGTTATCTAGGAAATCGTTCTTATGTCTTTTTCCTAAATACAATTTTGCCCCTTTAATCAAATAAGTAGAATGAGTGGAAATAGCTGGAAGATGTCCTGAAGCCGACTGTGGGAGACTTTGTGCTGCCAAAATCATCTTCAGTTTGTGTTTTGTGTAAAGGATACTAGAGAGACTCTGAGCTCTCTTTATCCTTCGTTATCCTTTACTCTGTTGTAGTTTTAGGTGCAAACTTTGAGCTGCACTTAAACCTATTGTGTTACTTTATCCTAATCAGTGGGAGAAGCAACAAAAGACTTTGTGCTTTCATGAGTTTCTTGTGGTTACCGTTACTACCCAGGAAGGATTCCTGCTGTTTGCTGAATACTATTTCTGAAAGAAGAGAAATGCCTTCAGTGATTACACCAAAATTCTCCTCTGTTCTATGAACATCATCTCTAAAAAAAGAGAGATGGATGGTATGATTTCACCCCTGCGTGTATTTTCAGCATAATTATATTTAGTATTCTAAAAGTTTGTAGGGAACCTCCCCTTGATGAGAGGAGAGATTTGTCTCAATTCGGCTGTGGCCACCACACTCATTTTACTGTATAAATCTCCTTATGCTATGGTTGATGCACCTATTTTGCCGTCAGTCAGCTAGTGACAAAATATTCACCAAATAATTTTTTGGTGACTTTGTTGGAGAGGAACAAGTAGTTTGAAGCCTCAAGCTTCAAATTGAAGCACTTCCAATTCTTTTCCATTTCCATTTCATGCTCTAGCTGATCCACCATATACGTGAATTTGGAGAGCTCAAGGTATTGTTGACCCTGTATTTGAGTTGGTGCATCTGAGTAATTTTGATCTTTTTTCCCCACCATCTCACCTCTAATGAACTAGGAGTTTTCCTCCTACAAACATAAGGTCCCCAATACTAGGCAAAGCTTCTCTTTCCTCTGCTAGTAGAGCTTTGTCCATATATATCCCATAGAGATTTATCATCCCCCCTTTTAATAGCCATATCATGGAAGCTCGAGAACCTTGGGTTAATACTTTTGGTCCCTTGAATCTAACACCACCTCTGCATGAGCTACCCCGTAGCTCAAGGAAAATTTTTCCTAAGTTCTATGGTGATGGAAAAGTTCATCTTGATAAACATATAGTGGCCTTTTGCATAAGCTGTTATGTAATAGGCATTGAATATGAAGATGTTGAAGTCAGACTATTTATAGAGACATTGCAAGGCACTGCTGCAAACTGGTTTTATCATTTGCAAGCACAAACAATAACTGATTGGAACACTCTCAAAGCCAAATTTGAGGTCAGGTTCAAATCTGTAGAAGATGTACATACCCTATTAGCTCAGCTTACACAAATGAAGGAGTCTCATGAACCCATGAGGGACTTCATTTCCAAATTTGATAAGCTGAAGAACAAGATTCTCATAATTTCTCAACTAACGCTTGAGAATCTCAAATGCTTCTTCATCAATTATCAGCTTCCTAAAGTGAGTTTCTTGTTGAGGTAGGATGGCCACATAGACCTTGCTATTGCTCAAATTTTAGCTATTGAGGTTGAAGATGACCTTATCTTGGCAGGAAAGACAAGAAAAGACCCTAACAGAGGTAAATCTTCTTCATCTCTAGAATATTCTTCTGCAGGCACCACTAATCTGATGGTACAAAAGCTAATAAATGAATTGCTAGCTCTCAAAAGACAAATGGCACAAGAGATGTCTACCCCTCCTTATCAAGATATACCAAGGAGGACGTTACCCAACCAATCGTATCAAGGAAATGCTGCTAGAAATCAAGGGCAACTGAACCGCCTTCCTCTCCCACTAGGGAAGCTTGCCATCGAAGTAGCACCAGCCAATTTAGTAGTTGGTTATCTTGAAGCTAGACATGATTTCTCCTTCCAAATTGAGTTGAACCGAGAAGATGACGCTGATCTCTTTGTAAAAGGCAAAGAAGAATTAGTTGGCGACTCCAACATTGCTTTCCTAACTTACTAAGATAAACCCAAAAGTAAAGGTGAAGCGTTTGATGGATCATATGCTATATTTACCAGGTCCTAGAACTAATCAACTCAATAAGTGGATAAAAGAAAAATTGGAGAAGAATCTCAGCCAAAAATTTCAATTACTAAATGAGGAACTTCGCTGCCTTTCCAATTGAAGGACCCAGTGATCACTAAAAAAGTAAGTACCTCAAATATTCTTTCACCTTCTACTTCAAATTCATAGACCAGTCCTACACCCAGAAAAAACTAGATTGATGGACTGCCTTGCTCTATTTATAATTCATTTCAGTCATTCAAAATATTTGACCATACTAGGAAGACTAAAATTTAAATGATTGAGTTTGAATATTTACAAACCAACCCTGAGAAATTGGATAGGTTGGTTGAATGTGTGAAGAATAAAGCCATCCCTGCAGGACAAGATGTTTTAAAGGTAACTCCTAATCCCCCAAAGAACACATCCACCCAAAACAACCTTATCATCATTCCTCTAGCTACCTCAGGGAAGACAAAACTATTTTATGTCTCCCTGTTGATAAACAGTCATCAGTTGAACAATTACATCATAGATTCTGGCACCTCTAACAATGTCATCCCTGCTAAGGTGGTAGAATCTCTTGGTCTCACGCTGACCAAAACCTTTGGAAGATGTTTCTCTATGGAAAACAAACAAGTGCCACTTCTAGGACAAATAAAAGATGCTCAATTTGCATTTGTGATATTTCCAAAAAAGAGAATTAGGATGACGGTCCTGGTGGCTGACGTCCCAACCTCCTACGACATTCTTCTTGGGCAAAATTTTTGCAAAGATGTTGATGGGGAATTAATCATGGACCTGTCTGAGGTGAGGATCTCTGTCAAGGGTGTCATGCAAATGCTGCTTCCTAAGAAAGAGGCAAAGTATATTGTCACCCAAACATCAACCCCTGAAGCTCAAATTCTATTTGAATCTTCAGGCATGGGTAATTACTTTTTATCTACAGATGTTCTTGTTTCAGCAGACAAAAGCTTACTAAGTGACAATCCATCAAATTCAGATAAGACATCAAAAGAATTAGTTGGGCACAGTACACATAAAAAAGACCTCTTCCTAACGAAGAAAAATCTAAAAGAAGATCAAAGTCTGATGATATTTAGATTCTAAAATTTGATTGCAACAATGCTTCTACTAGTTCTAGAGCTAGAGTTGTTTTAATATCTCCTCAAAGAGATATCTTCCCCTATGCATACAAGTTGCAGTTCAGCAACACCAACAACACTGCTGAATATGAATCGCTACTACTTGGATTAGAGGCTGCTAAAGTTAAAGGTTTAAGATCCTTCATGCCAAATGAGACCTGAGCTGGTGGTTTGCTAGGTGAGGAACCTGTACCAAACTGAGAACGAAAGATTGTGACATTATCACAATCTGGTGTGGAACTACATTGAAAGTTTTGATGATTTCAATATTTTTGTAGTGTTCAGAGAGCTTCATAATTGTGCATATTCATTGGCTGTCTATGCAACCCTCATGGCTCTTCACAAAGACTTTAAAGAGCACAATTACACTATCGAACTGGGCTTTCGACCAAGTGTACCTGATAATGCCAACTATTGGTAGGTGTTTGATGCTAAAAATTAAATCATGTGTTTTACTGGACTCGAAGAGCAACGAACTATGGTAGTAGACCATACTACTGCGCATCAACGTCAGGCAAAGAAACTCTTCAGCAAGAGAGCAAAGATTCATGGTAGAGATCGAGTCTTGTTAAGGGGCAAGAAGAGGAAACCAAAAGGAAGGCACAAAAAATTGGATTCCCGGTGGAGAAGTCCATTTGCCAATCACCAATTTTAGGGTGAAAATAGTCTCTTGCTAATTTATCAAGATGAGACGCCATTTTCTCTGGCTCACAATGGGCAGCATCTGAAGCACTTCAATTCTTGAAGTATCAGATAAGTCTAGTTGTACATATGTATAATTTTTGTATAGTCTTCTTTTTGTTTTGTGTTGTTCATTTTTTTTTGGTGCATTTCTTTTTGGGTAGCATGACTCCATAGCCCAATGGCATAGATAAAGGCACTGAGATCCTAGATTTTACTCCCTTTGATTACTTCAATTTCAATCGATGAAAGTTCCTCAACTGGAGCCAGCTGTTGTTCCCAAAATCTGTCACTTGATTTTATGGACAACATACCGACCATTTTGCTCTTGCAGACCAAAACTCTCTCTTTTCTTTCTCAAAAATATTTTGAGCAGCCAAGTTATTTAATTATTTAATCATTTTCAGCTAAGGAACTCACAGGTTCAACAGGCAGGCTTTCTCCAAAGGAAGTTCATAACACTTGAGGCTTTTCCTTAGTGTTTTAAGGCTGGTTCAATGCCGATGTTCAATCAAAAGACTTAACGGTGGGCTTCAAATAAATGGAATGAACCATTAAACCAATGAACCATTGAACCCCACCTTCATAGGTTCAAAGGTTCAACGCGTTTGACGAAAAAGGAAAGGATCCAAAAAGTTTGAAGCTTCAAAGAAATAGATTGAGCCATTGAACCATTGAACCTTGAACCGATATGGTTCACAGGTTTAAAGGTTCAAAGAAGTCCAAAGATGGTTCAATCGAAGAAGGAAAAGAAAGTGAACACATCCCTTCACAAGAGATTGAACCTAAGAGCTGATTGAACCGCCGACCATTGAACCACTTTGAACCATTGAACTAATGCATTAAAAGGTTCAAAAGTTCAAAGTGGTTCAAGTGACCAAATGACCAGTGACATCCCCGTAGATGTCAAATTCAGGGTAATGAAATATCTATTGATTTTCAAAAGATGCACACCTGGGAACAAACTCAATGACCAACCAAAGAAGGAGCCGAAGGAGCCAGCAAAAAGCGAGAAGATAGCCTAAGAGCTCAGATCCCCAAGGAAGGACAAGATGTGGCAAGGAAAAAGAGAACAACTACAAAAAATATAGAAATATCTGTAGGAGAGTTATTTCCAGTAGGTGGAGCAGTCCACCAGGTGGACCTCAGAGTACACAAACATTTAATGGCGCAACTTGTTTTTCTTCATTAAATAAAGGCAAATGGACAGCCGTGTAAGCATCATAAAGAAGACCAAGTAACCCATGCTTAGGAGACATTTGGGATGATTTATAACACTAAAGTTAAGGCCGATGACCTATTCCAACATGGCCCCTTCATAGCATTCAATGCAACATGGGCCATTTCATGAAAACAAGTGCCCAAGTCTTTCTTTGGATGCTATATATATTGTAATCTCTTATAGTTCAAAGGGAGATCTCTCGATTATCAGAAGCAAAGCTCTGCCCAAATTGAAAGACAATCCTGAGACTTTGAGCTCAGACTATTAATCATATTTTGTTAAATGAATGAGAAAGCAAGTGACTTTTCAGACTTTGTGTTGAAATAGCTTATGTTTTCTAGGAAATCATTCTTATGTCTTTTTCCTAAATACAGTCTTGCCCCTTTAATAAAATAAGCAGATCGAGTGGAAATAGCTGGAAGATGTCCTGAAGCTAATTATGGGAGACTTTGTGCTGCCAAAATCATCTTTAGTCTGTGTTTTGTGTAAAGGATACTAGAGAGACTTTAAGCTCTCTTTATCCTTCGTTATCCTTTACTCTGTTGTAGTTTTAGGTGCAGACTTTGAGCTGCACTTAAACCTATTGTGTTACTTTGTCCTAATTAGTGGGAGAAGCAATGAAAGACTTTGTGATTTTGTGGGTTTCTTGTGGTTATCGTTACTACCCAGGAAGGATTCCTGCTGTTTGCTAAATACCATTTTTGAAAGAAGAGAAATGCCTTCAGTGATTACACCAAAATTCTCCTCTGTTCTATGAACATCATCTCTAAAAAAAGAGAGATGGATGGTATGATTTCACCCTTGCATGTATTTTTAGCATAATTATATTTAGTATTCTAAAAGTTTGTAGGGAACCTCCCCTTGATGAGAGGAGAGATTTGTCTCAATCTGGTTGTGGCCACCACACCTGTTTTGCCGTATAAATCTCCTTATGCTGTGGTTGATGCACCTATTTTGCCGTCAGTTGGCTGGTGATAAAATATTCACCCAATACATTATATCAAATTGCTAAAATGAATTATCATTAAATATTCCAATTAGATTGTTAAACTAGATTAACATTCAATCTTCCACTCAGATTATTAAACAAAATTTAATTTATCAAAAGGCATATATAAATTATGAAAATAAAATCGCTAAATCCATTATATAGTTCACCGATTTGGTTTCATATCCTTTTTTGTATGGCTTCCTTAATCAGTTTAGTACAGAAACTAATCACTTTACACAACTAAAATGTTTTATACAACTAAATCGTTGTAGGTGTAAGTTACTACTTTCATTACTTAAAAAGTGACTTAAAACTCGCCAATCAGTAATATACGAAATTAATACTTTTTATGGATTTATTCCCAATGTAAGTATTACCGGTTATGGCTTTGATTAGCAGAATTATCACTTTCACTATTTATATTATAGATCTAGTCTTGGTAATGAATATACTCACTATTTTAAGTTGTTTTAAAAGCCTAACAAATTGATGAACTTAAATCATTATCTTCATTGTGTAGTATCTAGATGTACAAATCACTACAGTTAAATGTATTTTAGTTTGCGTACACCCAAGGGAATTATAATAATGTATAATCTATTAATACATAGATCAGATCACTACATAATTCGTATATACTCTAAATAGTATTAAATCATTGTAGAATCACTACATACTGATATATGTGGAAAATCCATAGCGAAATTATGCCTATATCTATTGTTCATCTATGTAATCAAATCATAAATAATATAGTATCATATAGTAATCATATTTGAACTATGGCTAAATACATTATATCCTTAAAAATCTTAAGAATAGTATATCAAAGACGCTTTAGCTATTACTATAACTTTTAGGTACTTTATCATAATATTAACTATGTCATATACCTTAGCGAGTAACATAGTATGGGGATTATTATACTATGATCAATGGGATTAATGAGTATATAACATTAAGCCTTATTATCACTATATTCATAATAATGATATATTGTGTACATAATAAATATTAATGACTAATATTATTAAGCATTAAGCCTATATTATGCTATATCAAGGATTATAGTCATTAATATACTATGTTACATTATTAATAGGTATTTAATGGGATTATTGGGCCTATGGCTTATTATAGACTATCATAATTTCAAGTTATTAAGCCATATTTATTTTTATTATTATATAAGCTATTATTAAGCCTTAGCTATTATTGTATACAAAAATGAAAATCAGTATTTGGAGGTCGCCTACCTTACAAAATCCTCTTGGCTGAAATGATTCGATAGGATATCCTTTCCTTTGATGTGCTTGTTCACTTTCTCTTCTATCCATGCTTTGCTTCCCACTTTCTATGTTGCCTTCCTTCTCTTAATTTTTCTTCTTCCTATCCTGCACCTCACTTGGTTTTCTCTCTTTTAAAAGGTGTGATGCTTTTCTTTTTATTTTATTCTAAAAACAATAACTTTCCATTATTTTATTTCTTTATTTGTTTGATCTCCTTTTACATTAATCATGAGATTTAATTAAAACTTATCTTTTTTTATTTCTATTTTTATCCAACTTGCTTAGGCGCACAAGTAAAATCCTTGATTTATTTTATTTGTTTTTATTTACTTTTATTTCATTTTTTAATATTTTATAAATAACATAATAATAAATAATTATCTGGTGCATTTAATTAATTACCACATAATCAGACTACAACACAATGCATTTAACCCTATGCATAATATTCATGATGCAACCACACATGATGTATTCCACATACAAATAATAAATTAAGATAACACTCAATTAACCATGCATATACATTATCTAAATACAAATGACATCAAAATGCACTACGTTAACATTCATTATGCATCTAACATGTCATAAATATTATGGTGTGTGTAGGGTTCTAACCAATTTCTTTGTCAACTCCTAAAAAATCTATCTACATCACCCTCACCAATGATGCTCTTCCTCCATCATGCTTTGAGGGATGAATCTCTCCTGCATCAAAATCATGACATGCAGGTAGTTACTCCATAAAATTATGACATGTATATCATAAAATAATGTTAAACTAACACATTAACATGATCATAATGTAAAGAATATACATGACAACTAACCTTATAGCAATGAAATCATGAAATCTAAGCAACATACAACTACCCCATAACAACATATGACTTAGAGCTTAACTATTAACAAACAAAATAAGTTATCAACTATAAAAAATCTATGGATAATCGAGTATCTTAGCGTAGTGAAGAAATCGAGATGTAATAACAAGGCTCCACGGAGAATGAGTTATAATAAACTTTAGTATATTATGATAATATCAAGTGTAGTCTCCAATGAAGTACTATTGTGAGGATGAAGAACATCATTCAAGTGCTTTTCCACACCAACCATGGACCATCGATCCCCCACATAATATTTCAACTATGGAATGACCCTCCCTTCATGGATGGGTAGATAGTGATGGTGCACGAATCCAAAGAGACAAGCTAGTACCCATGTGCTGTGAGATATCTTATACATGATGTGTATCATTAAAAAAATATGTTCTAACATAATATAACACAAACATGTAAATCATACATATGAAATGATAATGTTTAACTAAAGCATTACTTTGACCAAATTTTTTAAAATAGTTAATGATCTCCAAGATCAATCAAATTCATATACGCCACTTGATCGGATTACGCCCATCTTGAATTGATGACTCTTACTAGGCTAGTGAAGTCCATCTCATTGCTTATTTAGTGCCATAAATGTTAGATTTAATTAATTAAAAATATAACCAATAATCAAAAACATACATTTAGTCATCAAGAACATACATTTAGTCTATCAAATGTATGCAATGAATCTCAAATCATATTATTTATTACATAAATAATAAATGTAAACAAGTACAGTGCATACCATCTGGGTATATTTATACTTAGTCTACAAGTTACTAAATCTCAAAATTAACTCACATAAAGAACCTTCTATGATAAACAACATTTATCACATTTCATTCCATTTACATACTTCACAAATTATAACAAACTAGTCATAATTAATTTCGAGGCTCATATTAAACAATAATCCAACTTTCATGTTAATAGTTTGTATTTTTACTGAGTTGTATGTATATAATCATGATATACTGCATCACAGATTATATAACTCAATTAACAATCATAACTATATGCCATACTTACAAGCATACTTCTCATACATACAAATATATGCCATATATGTGTATTAGTACGTATTTTTTCATACAGGTATAAGCCATATATATGTATGTGAATGTAGCTGATTTGTACAAATATATATCGTATATATGTATTTGTACTCATTTTAATTATCTCCTCAAATATTCAAATACATCTAAAAGCACAATCATGATGACTAAATACACTCCTATGTATTTATTAAACTCTGTATTGTCCATCTGATAGCATGTATATAGATACAAGGTATACACATGTTATGTTTGTAATGGCTCATTTAATTATGTATTTTGCATATTTATATACCCAATCAATAACTAGTAAAGACATGTATAGTATACAACATACTTCAATTAACTTTGCCTTCTAACTAAAATCAAATGAATAACTTTAACATATCCAATCCAGTATGCATTAAATCTAATTATAGTACTCTAGCTAATTTATTATCATGATTTGTATAAACAAGAATCATATAGTTAATGAAGTTGATACATCCATTATATTATACTATTTCGATTTATTGATAATTTATGAATCAATCAACTTACAATCCTAATATATACTTTATAACTCACAAACATATACGTCTTACCAAATGTATACGAGAGTTTCAATCTACATAGATATTCATATATGTATTCATAAGTTACATTGACTTACTAATTTTCTAGTCACATCCTCAAGCATTTATCATATATATATATATAAAATTTGTCCATATTCTAAATGCAAACAAAAAATCCAAATCATATAATAGACCAATATCAATTCTACTAAGTGTCCATAATGACTTCGAGATGAGTAATAAGACCATTAAAAATTGTAGGTACTTTACCCATCTGGCACTTTATAAAACTGATTACTATTTCATTTGTATGTATTGATGAATGCACAGGCAACCAATATATTCTCAACCAACTCCCAATTTCCATTCTTATGTTTATATATCCAACACTCAACCATATACCAATGTTCGCCTATATGTTATATAATCAATACCCACCCATATAAATGTTCAGCTATATGATATATAATCAATACTTCACCATATAAATAATAGAAGGTAGGTTCATACGAACTCAAAAACATACTTAAATAAGCCCACGGTCTAACTAAGTCTCAACCAATGGTTCCACAAAGTTATGAAAATAGAGTATATAATACTCATGTCATTATACCTTATCATTTTTTTCTTTCTATAGATTAGAAACCCTAATGCCAATCGTCACCATACCTTGAATCGAATTGACATTCATATATACAATATATTTTTATGTATAAATATACTTTGGTATGTATATATACTCTAGGTCAATAAAGACATGCAAGTTGTATATACATACCCCTATTTATGAATAAATATTTTTCTTTTTGACACACAAAAATTTAAACAATCCAATTTTATTTTATTTTACCACATGACTTATATACACAAAAATTTAATTCACTTGACCAGAATTGCATAGGGTTTTCACAGTCCTAAGCATTAGGTTTTAGGGTTTTCTAGGATATAGATTTGATTATGTGGATGGTCAAGCCATCCATAAGGCCAAATATTTAACCATTTATATATTATTGCATGCATAAACTACAAAACCTTTTTTATGCAATCACACACAAAAATACTTGTATTTTAACATCCATGAATTCAAATACATCACCACCCTGGTTGAGCTTCACAAATTCATTCTTGCCAATGAGAATAGACTCAAGCTCCTCCCTTTCCTTCACGTTGTCCACTATTCTTCATTTGAATCTCATATCTCTCTTGCCTTTTATTTCTTTCCATCTTACCCCAATTGTGAATTTTTCCTCCATGCCCTTTCTTGCCATTAATTTATCCCAATTCCTTGGTAGAGAACAATGACTAGAACTATGCATGGTAAGATTAAATCAATAGAATAGCAATCCACCAACTCACATAATGAATTTTTATCAAAATGATATGGTTAACTTAAGTTAAACACAGATCAAAAACCCTAATCCTTCTCTAATGTTCCCAATAATAATTAAATAATCATTTTCAAACCATACAAAAATATGCATGTTCATTGACCCCATGCATCGACTTTATAAAAGTCCATTATCACTATGATTTCCATTCTAGGTCAATTCAAACAATAAGTCATTTAACATAACAACCATATGGCAAGGTAGTCATAGCATAAGACTATGAACAATGTTTTGACAACCATAAAGATGTCTAATTAATTTTTAAATAATGAAATTACCTAAATCACTTTGCATAATCAATATGTTTATTGCCTAAACATAAAAGATTTGATAAAAATCATTAATCAATAATGTTATCATTAATTTCCATGTCAACTAATGTCCTTTAATGAAGAGCTGTTATTTATAATAACTTAATATAGGTTATTTAACTATTAATAATGTAATAGTAATCATATAAGTAGTCAACAATAACTTATCAACCCAATCAAACACAGTATTGGAAACCAAACAAAATATTGTTTATATCACACTTAGATGTAATCCAAAATAATGATAAATCACAAAATACATGTACATAATTACTCATACATTAAAGCAATAACATCAATAACCATTAATACATTAACAAAACCATATTAGTGAAATCAACAAGGTTATCAAAAATAAGATAAGATCATAACATGCATATATATCATAAATTAAAGATATACTACAACTATCACAAAACAATCAATAATAACAAACATATCATTCTAATGTGATGTGTGTGTAGGTATATAGTTTTTTCTTCTGTAGTCCCCCACCATCTCGATCTATGCCACCCTCTTTGATGATGCTCTCCCTCTGTCACACACTGAGGGATGGATCTATCATGTATCCAAATCATGACAAAGAAGGTAGTTAGCCCATAATATCATCATATAATCATAAAGTATTGTTGTGTAAACTAACAACATGATCATAATGTAAAGAATATACAAGTAAAATTAATTCATAACAATTTAATCTTGTAATCTAAGCAACATACAATTGTCCATTAAATAACATATGACATACAACTTAATTAAATAATACTTTATCAATTTAACAACTATAATAATCCATAGATAAAAGGTTATCAAGTTTAGAGAGAGAAATTGGGATGTGACATCTTTCCCCCTAAAGTTGGTCATCATCCCGATGATATTTATTCAAACACTAGTTGTGAAATTTAACTTTGATCAATAGAAAATAAAATAATATCCAACAATGTATCAAATAAATAAATGTGAAATAAACTTGCATAAATCATCATAGTCCTCCCAAGTGGCATTATCCTTAGAGTATTGGTCCCACATGACCTTGCAATGTGACACTTCACTATTATGCAAATAGAGTTTATGAGTGTTAATTACTCTGATTGGTTCTACCATGACCACTCTGAGATTTAAAAACATTCCATTCTAACACATGTGAATGATCAACTATATACTTTTTAAAATAAGACACGTGCAAGACATTATGCAAATGAGTTAGGGTTGGTAGTAATGCAAGTCTGTATGTAACAAGGTTGACCACTTCCATAAATTTGAAGGGTCCCACATATTTTGATAAAAGTTTTGATGACTTTTCAATTTTAATCAAGATTTTCTGAGGTTTAACCTGCAAAAACACTTTATCACCTACTAAAAATTACCTAGCTCTTATTTTCATATCAACATAATTTTTTTTATCATTGGCCTCAACCAACATTTGCCTAATTGTCCTGGCTTTTTCTTTCATTATTAAAGCATCTCAGGTCTAAAGACTAGCTTGTCTTCCAATCTATCCCAACTGAATTGTGTTCTACACCTTCTTCCATATAATACCTCAAATAGATCCACCTTAAAAGTTGATTGGTATGAGTTATTGTAATTAAACTCAATCAATGGAAGGTACTCTTCCCACTTTTATTGTTGATCTATGCAATACATACGAAGGAGATCCTCTAAAACTTAATTAACTCGCTTTATTTAACCATCAGTCTATGGGTGATATGCAGTGCTGAAGTTTAGTTGCATCCCCAGAGCTGAATCTAGAGTCAACTAAACTTAGAAGTCATCCTTGGATCATGATATGAAATAATCTTTTCTGAAAAACCATGCAAATGATACACTTCCTTACAAATATCTTCACAAGAATAGGTGCATCATCAGTCAAGTTGCCTAGTATAAAGTGAGCTAGCTTGGTTAGTTTGTCAACTACTACTATGATCATGTCATGTATGTTCTATGACAATGGTAAACTTTGGACAAATTTAATATTGATCACTTGCCACTTCTATTCTGATATGTCATGTGGATATAACAATCCAGCTGGATACACATATTCAACTTTCACACGTTGAAATTCCAGACAATGAGACAAAATCCACAACATCTTTCTTGATTTATTTCAACAAATAGAGTGGTCTAAGTTGAATTATGAGCTTGGTTACTCCTAAATGTCCTGAATATGGGGAATTATGCAATTTTTTAGCAATTTTCTCCTTAGATTCTCTCTATCTGGTACATACATCCTTCTATTGTACCACAAAAGACCATTATTCTATACTATGAATCCTTTATACCTAGGATTTTGAGCATTCTTAGACAATGTTTTTTCGGCCTGATCATAGAATTCATCTCTTGATGAGAATTCAATCATTTTATCCTTAAAACTACTCTTGATAGTAGCCACGACTAATATGAACCTCCTACGGCTTAGAGTATTAGCTACTTTATTTTCTTTGCCTTTGATATAGTTAATATTGTTGAAATCATAATCATATAAAAACTCTAACCAATGTCTTTGATGAGCATTTATATTTGGTTGGGTGAAGATGTACTTGAGTCCTAAGTTATCAGCCTTGAGCTCAAATAGTTTTATCAACAAATAATGCCTCCAAACATGTAAAGCATGCACAATTTTTGTAAGTTCTAGGTTATGAGGGGCATAATTTACCTCACAAAGCTTTAATTTCTTAGATTCATAGTTATCACTGCACCATCCTGCATAAGAACTCCTCCAAGTCCATCCCTAGATGCATTTGTAATCATTGAGAATTGATCATTAGGATCAAGAACTCTTAGCATTGGTGTTGAAATAAGCCTCTTTTTTAGTTCCTAAAAGGCTACCTCACACTTATCTGACCAGATAAAATTTTGATTCTTTTGATGCAGAGAGGTAATTGAATTAACTATCTTAGAAAAAACTAGAATAAATTTCTTATAATAGCCCAATAATCCCATGAAACTTCTTACCTCGTGCACATTCTTTGGTGTTGATCACTCCATAATGGCTCTTATCTTTATTGGATATACTAAAATACTCTTCACATAGATAATATGTCCTACACACTACACTTTCTCTTTAAAAAATGCACACTTAGACAACTTGCCATACAACTTAAATTTCCATAAACATTGAAAAAATAGTTCCAGATGTTGAAGATGCTCTTATTCATCCTTAGAATATATGATACGGGCAACAATTCATATGACAATTCAGGTGATGGGTCCACCCCAATTGATGATGGAACTTCTGGGAGCCATAACTTTTGCACCTTAGCTCCAATTGACTTGTCGTTTAAACCGTTGGAAAGCTAATAAAGAGGGGAAAGTCATGAGATGGCATGGAGATTTGCTTGATGAATTTTGACCCCCTAAAACCCAATGGAAGTGTCCTATATTTCAATTTTAGTAGTGCAGTCTAAAAAAAGTAAGTTTCTAAAAATAGTAATTTCTCGAATTCTGTATTGTTGTAAATCATGAAAGTTGAACCAATTCATCTCCCTCGATATTGGTGACCTTCCACATCCTCCCCACACCTTCAAAACATGTATAAATTAAAATGTAACCTGAAATGGAAATGAGACATCTCTTCTCAGAGATAGGCATATGTTTGGTCTATAATTTTGATCAATAAAACATCTCTTTTCAGAGATAGCATTATTTGAATTGTGTTGTTCTTATTTCTGAATTATCTTTCAACCAAAGCTTTCAAGTTTTGGATCAATATATGAGGATGTCATCTATAAAAATCAAAATAAAGTGATCTAGATAATCTTTAAACACGCTATTCATGAGATTCATAAATGTTGTAGGATAATTTATCTACCCAAAAGGTAACACTGTGAACTCATAGTACTCATATCGAGTTCTAAATGTTATTTTTAGAATATATTTATATTTTATCCTCGGCTGATGATACCCTGCTCTAAGACCAATCTTAGAAAAATCATTGCCCCTTGCATCTAATTGAAAAGATCATCAATACGAGGTAACATATATCTGTTCTTGATGATCATTTTATTCAACATTCTATAATCAATACAAAGGTGAAGAGTATTATCCTTCTTGATGAAGATAATTGGTGTACCCATTAGTGACACACTTGGTCTAATCAATCCTTTTGATAAAAACTCTTGAAGTTAAGCCTTCAACTCAACCAATTTGGTCATTTGCATCTTGTACGGTGCCTTAGACTATAGTTCCAATCAAGGTATGATATCAATTGAGAAATCAAACTCACATTTGGGAGACAATCCTAGAAATTCCTATAGAAACACATCATGAAAATTCATAACAAAAGGATACTCTTTGATGGATGGTTCCTTAGATTTCTCCATCTCATTTATATTGACAATAAATGCTTGTCACCCTTTCTTTTGAGCCTTCTTGAGTTGCATTGCAGAAATCTGCCTAAGCTTCAACACTCTTTTCTCACCCTAAATTTATGTCTAATTTTTAAAATCATTTTGACTCTCAACCTTATTTAGATAGTAATCTACCTTGGCTTTATGCTTCACAAGCCAATTGACTCCTAGGATCACATCATATGACCCTGATGGTGCTACATAAATATCCACTTATATTGTGAATTCGGGCAAACTAATCTTAGCTTTGATTAAACGCTTGTCAACTTTAACTTTTGACTCATTTCCATATTGTACTGACCATGTATTTTTCATAACTCTAGATTTTATGGATAACTTATTAAGCACTCTAGGAGCAATAAAATATTATGTAGCCCCTATATCTATCAAAATAGAAATTGGATGTTCAAACAAAATACCTTGCAATTGTCTGGGTGAAGCTTGGAATTTGGCTTATCGATTGTCAACTACTACATAAATCCACTGCTAAAAATTTCCTTGTTGCAGAGTAGAACCTTTGTTCTTTGACTTATCTTAGATACATTCACGAGAAAAATGGTCACCTCTAAAAATAAAGCAACGATCAAGTGGTCCTTTCCTATCAGACTATTGATTTCCCTTAAAACCACCTTTGAAACCATTATCAGGTTTTCTGTTGCCTGTGTCATTATTGAATCTAGCATTCTAACTCTTGAACTGACTCTTGGAGTCTCTACTCCTCTGATTTTAGTTCTTCTTTTTAAAATTTGGTTTAGAACTTCCAAACTTTTTCTTAAATTATATCTAACAAGAGTAAGATATTTTATCTTTTGTTCCTACTTGACTGCCTTCTTGAAGACTTTATCCATGATAGATGGCCCATGCACATCCACCTCACCACCAATTTGGGGTTTTAATCCCATTATGAATTTCTTAATTATGAACCTTTCATCTTCCTAATACTGTGGTATACAATTCCAAATTTTAGTCAAATGTTCCCAGTATTTGTTCATTGATAGGTCTTCTTGCTTAAGATGCCAAAAATCTATAAGCTTTTGATCAAAGTAGAACTGTGGAAGCCACAATGATCTAAACAATGTCACAATTGATCCCATGTGGTGGTGGTAGAGTTAAGATTTATTTTTAACTTCTTGTTGGCCCACCACATAGTTATTTCACAAGCCAATTGGTAAGCTCCCCAAACTGCTTTAGTGAATTCAGAGTAGTTTCAAATCTCAAAATACTTCTCCATCTCAATTAACCATGATTCAGCTCCATCTCCCAAAATAGTTCCATTTAACTTAGGTGGATTCACTTTTTTCATATTTATAGCCAATTATGCAGCTATACGAGCTCTTGCTTCCTAGGGCACTTCCTCATGTCTTTGCTCTTGAGGAATTTCCTACTCAACAGGATACTCTTCAGACACATCTTGATGGGCTTCCTCTTCATGGCCATGAACTTTTTATTTTAGGGTTGCAATTCGGTCTCAGGTTTCATTCATGGTTGTGAGAATTTGATCCAACTTTGCTACTTGTTTAGCGGTAAATTGATTTGGATCCAATGGAGGGTTATTGTTATTGACATTTCAAAGACCCCCACTAAATGCTCTAACTTGCACCATTTTTATTTTTGATAAACAAAAGGATAAGAAAACATTAGTGGAATCATTAAGTATGATTTTAAACTTGGATCTAAGACCACAATGTAACATCCTCACTGGGATTTACTAGAATAACTTTTTTTTAAAATTTAATTTCATGTATTCAAAATTAGACTTCACCACATGATTCTAACTAGTTATCCAAATTATATGCACTAAATATGTTTGTTGGGTGAATATTTTGTCACCAACTAACTGATAAGCAAAATAGGTGATTTAAACCACAACATAAGGAGATTGGTTGGCCAAATGTGCAGGTTTACCACATCAAAAGGGGACAAATCTCTCCTCTCATCAATGGGAGGTTCCCTATAAATATGAGGTGATATATATATATATATATATATATATATATATATATATATATATATATATATATATATATATATATATATATATATATATGCAAAAAATAACACTCAGGGGTAGGACAACACCATCCATATCTCTTCTTTTAGAGATGATGCTCACAAATAAAGGAGAAATCTAGGTGAAAACACTTAAGACACTTCTCTTCTTTCAGAAGTGGTCTTGCAGCTAATAGCATTAGTTCTTTCTGATAGGTAACAAGTAACTGGTAACAGGGGCATAGTAACTAGCAGAAAAAGGTGTAGCACAAAGTCTTCACCTGAACTGCCCAAGAGTGAAATACGAAGGATAATGGGGGCACAAAGTCATCCCAAGATCTTTTACACATAAACAAAAAATAAACTAAAAAGAGACACACTAAAGGCAATTATGGCAGCACAAAGTCTTCTCACAGTTGGCTTCAGGACACCTTCCTGATTACTTCCACTAACTCTACTTATTTCATTAAAATGGACAAGAACACATTCAAGAAATAGACATAGGAACAATTTTCTAAATGACACAAGCTATTACAGCACAAAGTCTGAAAGCAACCTGCTTTCTCATTCAAACAAAGAAATATGATTAACAAACTGAGCTCAAAGTCTCAGTAATCGCCTCTCAATTTTGGCAGAGTTTTGTTTTTATAACCAAGAAGATCTCCTTAAAATAATAAGAGAGATTGCAATATATAGCAACCAAGAAAGACTTGGTGCTTTGTTTCATGGAATGGCCCATGCTGTGCATTCAATGCCTTGAATGCATTTTCAATTCTATCAGGGGGCCATGCTGGAACAGGGCGTCAGCCTTAATTATGGCATGTCAATTCATCTCAAATGTCTTCTCCTCAGCATGGGTTGTCTAGTCTTCTTCTTGATATTTGCACAACTGTCCACTTTGCCTTTACTCAAAGGGAGAAAAATAGGCCATGCCTTTGAATGTTTGCACGCTCAGATGTCTACTCAGTGGACTGTTCCACCTACTAGAAATAACTCTTGCATAAATATTTCAGTATCTCTTGTAGGTTTCCCCTCTTTCTTTGTGATCTAAAATCTCAGACTATCTCCTTTCTTTTCTACAAGCTCTTTCGGCTTCCTCTTTAGCTGGTCACTTAGTTTGTTCTTTAGGTTCTATGCCACATTTGAAAACCAATGGATATTTCATTACCTTGAATTTGACGTCTGCGGGGACGTCATTGGTCGCTGGTCGCTTGAACCATTTTGAACCATGAACTTTTGAACCTTTGAAAGTTCATTGGTTCAATGGTTCAATAGTTCGGGTGGTCTTATCGGCTCCTTAGTTCCATTGCTTCCTTGGTTCAATCCCTTCTTTGTTCATGAGTTGAACCATCTCTTTGAACTGGTCTCTGGAATCTTTCACTTCTTTCCTTTGCTTAGAACTTCTTTGAAACTTTGAACCCATTGAACCTTTGAACTATTTTGGTTCAAGATTAAACGGTTCATCCTCTTTTTTAGAAGCCTTTGTTTTCTCTAAGTCTCTCAAGCTTTGAAATTCCTTCGGCTTTAGGTCTTTAGAACACCTTCTTTTGAAACTTTCGATTGAATCAACTGATTGAACCAACAATGGTTCAACGATTCAATGTTGTGTTCTACTCATTCAATTGACCACTTGAACCAACCACTTTAAACTAATCTCATTAAACCTTTGAACTTTGAACTCTTTTGGTTCAAGGTTCAATGGTTCAATCTTTCTTCTTTTCATTAAGTCTTTTGAAGCCGTTGAACTTGCCGAAGCGGTTAAACTTTGAACTTGTCGAAGTGCTTAAGTCTTTAAGTCTACTGACATCATTGAACCTTTGAACCCATTGAACCTTTGAACCTTTGAAAGTGGGGTTCAATGGTTCAATGGTTCAATCCTTTGTTTGAAGCTTGCCGATGGACCTTTTGGTTGAACCTCAGCGTTGAACTAACCTTGAAATTGCCTAAGTGTTTGGAACTTGTTTTTTTGTGAGAGCTTGCCTGTTGAAGTCATTGAACCTGTTGAAATTGTGAGTCCCTTAGTTGAAAAATCTTGAACAATGAAGAATTTGAACACTCAAAACATTTTTTGAGAAGGGAAGAGAGAATTTTGGCCTGCAGGACCAAAATAGTTCATATATTGTCCCAAAAATAAGTAACAAATTTTGGGAACAACAATGTTAACCATAAATAGTCATGTAACAATCCATTCAATTACTAATCACTATCATAATAAATAAGCAAATCAAGTACAATGTTAATTTAATTAATTTAACTACATATATTCTAAAAGGTAATTACATAATTTCAGCCATGATTGATACAATATTACAACCATTGCTGTCGATGTATAAATACATAAATATTATATTTTCATCAAGAATAGTGTCCCAATAATAAATATAATACAAGATTCCAGCTCCATGGAGCATAAATTACAACAAACTCCAGTAACTTATGGTAATTTCAAGTGTAGTCTCTAATGAAGTACTATTGTGGGGAGGGAGAGCATCATTTGAGTATTTTTTCATACCAATCACGGACCATCAATCCATTGCACAATATCTCAATTAGGAAATGGTCCTCCCTTCATGGATGGGTAGATAGTGATGGTTTGAGAATTTAGAGATATAAGCTAATACCTGTGTGTTGTAAGATATTTAATACATGATGTGTACCATAAATAAAATATGTTCTAACATGATATCGTAAAAACATGTAAATCATACATATAAAATAAAATTATTTAACCAAAACATTACTTTTACCAAAGTTTTGTAAATAGTTAATGATCTCTAAGATCAATCAAATTCAAACACACCAATTGATCAAATTACCCTCATCTTGCGTTGATGACTCTAACTAGGCTAGTGGAGTCCATCTCACTGCTTATTTAGTGCCATCAATGTGAGATTTGATTAATTAAAAACATAACCAATAAATTTAATCTAATTACTTACTATCAATAGGCATAAAACATTCCAAGGACGAAAATAATCAAGAACATACATTTAGTTCATCAAACGTATGCAATGAATCTCAAATCATATTATTTATTATATAAATAATAAATGTAAACAGGTATATCCCATACCATCAAAGTGTATTTATACTTAGTCTACAAGTTACAAAATCTCAAAAGTAACTCATAAATAGAACCTTCTATGACAAACAAAATTTATCACATTTCATTCCATGTACATACTTCACAAATTACAACAAACTAGTCATAATTAATTATGAGGCTCATATTAAACAATAATCCAACTTTCATGTTAATTGTTTATAAATTTAATGAGTTGTATGCATATAATCATGGTATACTGCATCATATATTATATAATTTGATTAATAGTCATACCTATATACCATATTTACAAGCATACTTCTCATACATACAAATGTATGCCATATATGTGTATTAGTACAGATTTCCTTCATACATGTATAAGCCATATACATGTATGAGTACATTACTGATTTATATAAATATATATCATATATAGGTATCTTACTCATTTTAATTGTCTCATCAAATATTTAAATATATCTAAAAGCACAATCATGATGACTAAATACACTCTTATGTATTTATTAATTTTTGTATTGTTTATATGGTAGTGTGTATATAAATACATGGTATACACGTGTTATATTTGTAATGGCTCATTTAATCATGTATTCCATATATTTATATACCCAGTCAATAACCAGTAAAGACATGTATAACATATGACATACTTCAATTAACTCTACCTTTTAACTAAAATCTAATGAATAACTTTAACATATCCAATTCAGTATGTATTAAATCCAATTATATTACTCCAACTACTTTATTATAAAGATTTGTATAAACAAGAATCATACAACAAATGAAGTCGACACAACCATTATATTATACAATTTCACTTTATTGACAAATTATGAATCATTCAACTTACAATATTAATATATACTCTATAACTCACAGACATACACATCTTACCAAGTATATATGAGAGTTTCAATATGCAGAGATTTTGTATATATGTATTTGTAGGTTATACTGACTTACTAATTTTAGTCACATCCTCGAACACACACACACACACACACACACACACACACTTTGTCCATATTCTAAATGTAAATAGAAGATCTAGATCATATAATAGACCAATATCAATTCGATTAAATGTCCATAATGACTTTGATATGAGTAATAAGACCACTAAAAATTGTAGGTACTTTACTCAACTCGCACTATATAAAACTAATTACTATTTCATTTGTATAAATTGATGTATGCACAGGCAACTAATATATTCTCAGCCAACTCCCAATGTCCATTCTTATGTTTAAATATCCAACACTCAACCACATACCAATGTTCACCTATATGTTATATAATCAATACCCATCTATATAAATGGTTGACTATATGTTATATAATCAATACTCAGCCATATAAATAATAGAGTGCAAGTTCATATGAACTCAGAAACATACTTCAATAAACCTGCAATCTAACTAAGACTTAGCCAACGGTTCCACAAAGTTATGCAAATAGAGTATATAACATTCAAGTCATTATACCTTAGCATTTTTTTTCTTTATATAGATTCAAATCCCAAATGACAATCCTCACCATACCTCAAATTAAATTGACATTCATATATACAATATATTTGTATGTACAAATATACTTTGGTATCTATATATACCCCAGGTCAATAAAGACCTATAGGGTGATATACATACCCCTATATATGCTTATATATTTTTATTTTTGGCATACTCAAAAAATTAAACAATTCAATTTCTTTTTATTTTGCCACATGGCTTACGTAAACAAAAATTTAATTTTCTCGACCATAATTGCATAGGCTTTTCACAATCCCATGCATTAGGTTTTAGGGTTTTCTAGGATATAGATTTGGTTCTGTGGATGGCTGAGCCATCCATAGGGACAAATATTTAACCATTTATATATTATTGTAGGTACAAACTACTATAACCCTTTTTATGCAATCACACACAAAAATTCTTATATTTAACATCCAAGAATTTAAATACATCACCAACTTGGTTGAGCTTCCAAAATTCATTCTTGCCAATGAGAATAGACTCAAGCTCCTCCCTTTCCTTCACATTGTCCACTATTCTTCATTCAAATCTCATGTCTCACTTTCATTTTATTTATTTCCATCTTACCCCAATTGCCACTTTCTCCTCTATGCCCTTTCTTACCACTAATTTGTCCCAATTCTTTGGTAGGGAACAATGACCAGAACTATGCATGGCGAGATTAACTCAACAAAACAATAGTACACCAATTTGCATAATGACTTTTTATCAAAATGATATGGTTAATTTGAGTTAAACACAGATTAAAAACCCTAATCCTTATCGAATGTTCCCAATAATAATTAAATAATCAGTTTCATTGCCTTATAAAAATATGCATGTTCATTGACCCCATGCATCGACTTTATCAAAGTCCATTATCACTATGATTTCCATTCTAGGTCAAATTAAACAAGTCATTTAACATAATGACCATATGAAAAGGTAGTCATGGCATAAGACTATTAACAATATTTTGACAACCACAAAGATGTCTAATTAATTGTCAAACAATGAAATTACCTAAATCACTTTGCATAATTAATATGTTTATCACCTAAGCATAAAATATTTGATGATAATCATTAGTTAATAATGTTAATATTAATTTCCATGCCAACTAATGTCCTTTAACAAAGATCTATTACTTACTAATAACTTAATACAAATTATTTAACTATTAAAAATGATAATAGTAATCATATAAGCTATCAACAATAACTTATCAACCCAATCAAGCACAATATCAGAAACTAAACAAAACACTTTTTATAACACACTTAGATATAACCCAAAATAATGGTAAATCATAAAAGACATCAAATTACTCATACGTTAAATCAATAACATCCATAACTATTAATAAATTAACACAACCATATTAGTGAAACCAATAAGATCATCAAACAAAAAATAAGATCACAACATGCATATATATCATGAACTAAATACATACTACAACTATCATAAAATAATTAATAATAACAAACATATCATTCTAATGTGGTGTGTGCTTAGGTATATAGATTTTTATTCTATCATCCCCTAAAATCTTGATCTACGCCACCCTCTCCAATGATGCTCTCCCTCCATCACACTCTGAGAGATGGATCTATCTTACACCCATCTCATGACAAAGAAGGTAGTTAGCCCATAATGTCATCATATAATCATAAAATATTGTTATGTAAACTAATAACATGATCATAATTAAACAATATACACTTGTACAACTAACTCATAACAATTTAATCATGTAATCTAAACAACATACAACTGTCTCATAAATAACATATGACATACACCTTAATTAAATAATAATTAATCAATTTAACAACCATAATAATCCATGGATAGAATGTTATCAAGCTTAGAGAGAGAAATCGGTATGTGACAATCACCCTTATGGAGATGAGGAAGAGAAGGAGATTCTTTCCCATGCATAAGATATGACATTGAAACTTGAAACCTGGTTGTTAAGATATTAAATTTATGGAATAAGTCTAATAAACTATATTGTAACTGATATGGGACATTATGTACATATATGTGTATATCTTCTTTGAATTGATTCCAAATGAAAGGAAACAAACATGCAAATGAAACTAGAAAACTTTGCATTAGAAAGTGCTAAACATCTTGTGTCATTATTATCATGATTAGATAAACCAATAAAAAAATATAAGGATCTGAAATATAAGTATGAGTTCTAGAAGGATCAAAACATAAAACCTAAAAGTAGTCTAAGGTTAAAGTTTTTTCACTATTCAAATTAATTTGGGTTCACCAAATGATTTAACTTTTATGAGTTATGGAGTTTAAGCCCTAGGTTGTTGAAGGGTCTAAGTATTAAATTGGGGTATAAAATATACAATATATACAACCACTGATTTATAAAAGAATTGATTCAATATTATATTTATAATAATAACAATGAATAACATAAATGAATACTTAGTTAAAAACTAATTGAGACGAAGGATCTGGAGGCTGAAAACTAGTACAAGAGCTGGTTTAAGTGTCATAAACATGATTAAGGTATCAGAAACCCTCCTAGATAATAACACCATACCTTAGACAATAATGCTATGGTGCTAGTGTCCACTTTTGGTGCTAACATCCTTTGTGTAATAATTGATATGTACTTCTTAGAGTAGTTGTGTCTGAGTCTGCTAAGCATGTTCTTATGTGAACAAACCCCACTTCGCTATCTATGACCTATTTTGATTGATTTTATATGCAAACCCTAGACTTTCATGTGGTTAGAGTATTCAATTGGCACAAGTAATAAAAATGTGATATTAACTAGGTAGGCTAGACATCCTCAACACCTCACTGTGATGAGAGTTGACTACATACCGATACTCTGAGGAGGGATTAATCCTAATGTAGTTTTCCCTACCTAAGTGTTGGTGCAAGTGCAAGTGAAGCTACTATGAATGCTAGTTTGAGAGCTTTGAATGAGGCTTGAGACTAGAAATCTATGTATTCTAAGCTTAGGATGGTTGTATATGACTGTATGCAAAATTAAGGTAGAATAGAGATTAATAACCTTGATTCTACACAACTTATTCTGAGCTTGTTTGTGTGTATTTGCATCTGATTTTCATCTAGTGAATAAAGGGCTGAAAATAATGTATATATACTAATTTGGTACTTGTGAAGGGTTTGACATAGGTCCAAGCTGACCCTAGGTGTCTTTAGAATTGAAAAGATATCTGTTGAGGCTAAAAAGAGGGATAAAAAAAATATCAACCAACTAGGACACTTACACGAGATGTTATTTTTCAAAGTGTGGTGCTAATGTCCAAGTGGTAGAACCTGAGGCACTAAGGGCTTAGATACCTAAGGGAAGGTGTGAGACTAATTTTGAGATGTCTAAGGATGCATAAGGCTCACATGAAAGTTGGATAAGTGTCTAAATAGGCCCTAAGATAGGACTAGGGCTAAGTTAGGGATGAGTGGTCTTAAGTAACATTCTTGGCACTCAAGTGATATTTTTTATGACTACAATATAATTGATCACATTTTTTCCCTGATCAACCCTCTACTACACTACTCACTCATTCAAATGGGGTAAGTAAACTATGGCATGAGCTATTCGACCATCTCAACTATCGCTATCTGAAGTAACTCAGTCATAATGACATGGTTTCAAGGTTTCCATGTGTTCATTTTTATAAAGGCATTTTCCAAGGTTGCATACTTCATAAGCATCCTAATGAGAAGTATGAAAAGGCAAACCATGGAGAGGTACATAGATATTGAAGCTAGTTCATAGTGACATTCTTGGACCATTTCTAGATCCTTTATTCAACATGACTAAATACATGCTTACTTTCATAGATGACTTCTCAAGGCATAATAGGCTAGCATGGTTAACCAATGATCTCGTTAATCCACCTAGTAGGGGATGTCCATGATCATAGGGAGTCAAATATATCCAAAAAAAATTATCATAATTTGTACAATAAATCATGGAATTATGAGATGCGTGGTAACCCAAACCATCATCACTAAGATAATCATCATAAGAATGGGATGTATGAATTGTCTTAACCTTTAGGATAGAAGTGTGCATATTTATTTGTTTAGTTGAACATTTTTAGGTGCTTGAGCAGGAATGTATGCAAATGTTTGCAATAAGAATATCTTAGGACATTGATGAGTAGGTATTGTATCTATCAATGGTGTAACTATAGGAGTCATAACTCAGAGAATAGGAATTTAAATGTAAGAATTATAGGAACCATAATTGTAAGTGGTGAAATTCTAGCAGATACCATATGTGGTTGAATATATTTTTATAAGAAACACTTTAGGTAATATCTCAAGTTTTTCCCAATGGTGAATGTGTAACTCATAAGGTGTGTCATGAATAGTATTTATTTTTTTAGTATACACAAACTTAGTGTGTATGGGATTACTTTGATTTGATTTAGCCATCTGTTTCCAAGTACTAGATCATATGTCGCATTATCTGAAAATACATAGAACCACACTAATAGGGTCTTAGGACCAATAGTAATGGGTAATGTTATAACATCGATGGGTATTTGCATGAGACCATAATGACTTATAAAAATCATGATTTTTCCAAGTAAGTTTCATTGAGTATAGTCTTTATGAATGACATCATGATTGATTTTGAATTGAACAATTGTCTATCATGATGCCATGTGTGATTATGGAGTGTGAAGCCATAAAAGCATGTCTAAATAGTGGACCATTGTTACTATAATATTTTGTAATTTCATGGTCATAAAATGTGATATACTGAGCTTGATTTTGTTAACCAATGATAATACCATCTAAAGGATTATCATTAAAAATTGTTAGTTGACATATAGGTAGAGCCATGTGAACATTTTTTTAAATTTTAGTATCACGGTTCATAAGTCTATTGTTAAATATTTTAAAATGTTGTTTGGGTATATCAACATATTCATTTCATTTGGTATTATGCCCTTCCACTTGAATAACTTTACTATCAATTAGATTATGTATCTTATGTCTCAGTGAATAACATTGTTTAGTAGTATGTCATGAGATTTATGTTCATCCCAATCGGTATTTAAGTCATATCCTCCAAGAAAAGATCAATATTTATTCAATTCATGTTTCATAGGTAAATATATCACACATTGCATTCAAGTAACCCTTTAATCAAATGGTGACGAGATTGGGTAACCTTGTAAATTTGCTATGTTCTATAGAAGGTGGAATAACTAGCCTGTCAAGTGGTTGTGAAATTACATTTACATTTTTTGTCTCATTCTTAACTTTAAATGTCGAACTCTCATTAGCCTTAAATTTTAAATTTATGTTGCCTTGATATTTGGAGTTTTTATTATAGGTAAGGACATTAGACCAATACTTGAGCATGTTAACCTCTCAAATTTTAATTAAGTTGTAAACCATAAGGCAAGGCTTATCAAAACATTGGTAAGTGTTAAACACAACTTTGTCTTTAAATGGTTAAATTTAATTTTTCTAGACAATGCTTTGTAAGTTGTTATTAGATATTTAATGACACATTTTTTGTAAATGTAGTCCTGAATCAAAGCATGTATTCACAAACATTTTTCTTAGGTGCTTATTTAAGTTGAGTAAGCTGAGAAAATGTGACCTTTTGGCAAATATGACTAAAGCCTATCACAAGCATCTAAATTATTAATCTTGTAGGGTGAATATTTTTTCACCATCTAACTGATGGGAAAAATAGGTGTTTCCACCACAACATAGGGATATTTACCGACCAAATGTGCAGGTCGACCACATCAAAAGGGGACAAATCTCTCCTCTCATCAAGGGGAGGTTCCCTATAAATATGAGGTGTTATATACTATATATATAAGCAGAAAATAACACTTAGGGGTTGGATAACACCATCCATCTCTATTTTTTCAGAGATGATATTCACAGATCAAAAGAGAAATCTTGGGTGATTGCTGGAAGTACTTCTCTTCTTCAGAAGTAATACTTAGTCAACAGCTAGATTCCTTTCTAGTAGTAAAAGTAACTAGAACAAGGCGCAATAACTAGTAGAATGAGGTGTAGCACAAAGTCTCCCCCTCAACTACCAAAGAGTCAAATACAAAGGACAATGGGGGCACAAAGTCATCTCAAGACCCTTTAAATAGAAACAAAAAATAAACACACTAAAGACAATTGTCGTAGCACAAAGTCTCTCCACAGTCGGCTTCAAGACACCTTCTTGGTTACTTCCACTAGTCCTGCTTATTTAATTAAATAGACAAGAATGCATTAGGAAACATACATAAGAACAATTTTCTCAACAACACAAGCTATTCCAGCACAAAGTCTAAAAGGTCACTTGCTTTCTCATTCAAATAAAGAAATATGATTAACAATATGAGCTCAAAGTCTCAGGAAATGCCTTTCAATTTGGGCAAAGTTTCACTTCTATATCAGAGAGATATCTTTTGCATAAGATAAGAGAATACAATATATAGTGCTCTAAAAAAGACTTGGATGCTTTGTTTCACAAAATGGCCCATGCTATGCATTTAATGCCTTGAATGCATTTTTAGTTCTGTCAAGGGGCCATGCTAGAACGGGGCATCGGCCTTGACTTTGGTGTACAAAATCATCTCGAATGTCTTCTCCCAAGCATGGGTCATCTAGTCTATTTTTATAGATATGTACGCGTCTAACCACTCACTTTTATTCAAAGGGAGAAAAATAGGACGTGCCTTTGAATGTTTGCGCACTCAGACGTATACTTGGTGTATTGTTTCACCAACTAGAAATAACTCATGTGCAAATATTTTTGGTCTTTCCCTCTTTCCTTATTGTATTTTTTCCTTTTTTTCAGGTTTCGTGCCACATTTGAAAATCAATGGTTATTTCATAACTTCTAAATTTGACATCCATGCAGATGTCACTGGTCACTTGAACCACTTTGAACCTTGAACCTTTGAACCATGAGAGTGCATTGGTTCAATGGTTCAGGTGGTCCCTTGGTTCAATTGGCTCCTTGGTTCAATCAGTTGAACCATCTCTTCGAACTTATCTCTGGAATCTTCTGCTTCCTTCCTTTGCTCGAAGCTTCCTTTCAAACTTTGAAATTCCTTGAACCTTTGAACCTTTGAACTTTGAACCATTTTGGTTCAAATTTCAATGGTTCATTCTCTTTCTTAGAATCCTTTGGTCCTTCAAAGTATTTGGATCTTTTCTCTTTTATTGAACCTTTGAACTTTGAACTCTTTTAGTTCAAGGTTCAACGGTTCATTCTTTGCTCTTTGAATCCTTTATTTTTCTAAGTCTTTTGAACTTTATTGAACTTGTTAAACCTTTAAACTTTGAACTCTTTTGGTTTAAGGTTCAATGGTTCAATCTTTCTTCTTTGAAGTCTACTTTTCTTTAAGTCCTTTGAAGCCATTGAACTTTTCGAAGCGATTAAACTTTGAACTTGCCGAAGCGCTTAACTCTTTGAAGTATGTTGATGTCATTGAACCTTTGAACCTGTTGAACCTTTGAACCTTTGGAGCAGGGTTCAATGGTTGAATGGTTCATTCCACTTGTTTGAAGCCTGCCGATGGACCTCTTGGTTGAACTTCGGCGTTGAACCAGCCTTGAAAATACCTAAGTGTTTGGAAGTTGTTCCTTTATGAGAGCTCGCATGTTGAAGCTATTGAACGCATTAAACCTATGAGTCCCTTGACTGAAAATGCTTGAATAATGGAAAAACTTGGATGCTCAAAACATTTTTTGAAAAGGGAAGAGAGAATTTTGGCCTGTAGGACCAAAATAGTTGATATGTTGTCCTCAAAAAACAAGTGACGGATTTTGGGAATAATAGCTAGCTCTAGTTGGGAAACTTCCATCAATTGCAAAAACAATTGAAGGGAGTAGAATCCAGAATCTCCAATGCCTTTAAGTATGCCATTGGGCTATGGAGTCATGCTACCCAAAAAGAAAGGCACAAAAAAGAAACAAAAATAAACAACATAAAATAGAACTAAAGACTATACAAATATACAAATGTACAACCAGACTTATTTGATACTTCAAGAATTGAAGTGCTTTAGATGCTACCCACTGTGAGGCAATGAAAATGGTGTTCCATCCTGATAAACCAGTAAAAAACTATTTTCTCCCTAGAATTGGTGATGGGCAAATGGAACTCTCCACCAAGAATCACATTTTTTGTGCACTCCTTTTGGTTCTCTCTTCTTGCCCCATGGCAAGATGTGGTCTCCAATCTAAAAACCATAAATCCTTGCTCTCTTGGCAAAGAGTTTTTTTTCCTGAGTTTGGCATGCAGCAGTATGGTCCACTACCATAACTTGTTACTCTTCTGGTCCAGTGAAACACATGATTTGATTGTCAGCATCAAACACCTACCAATGGTTAGCTTTATCAAGCACACTTGGTCGAAAGACCAATTTGATAGTGTACCTATTATCTTTGAAATCAGGGTGAAGAACCATGAAGGTTGCAGGGACAGCCAATGAATTTGCATGATTATGAAGCTCTCTGGGCACTACAAAAATATTGAAAGCATCAAAACTTCAATACAGTCCCATACCAGATTGCGATAATGTTGTAATCTTTTATTCTTGGTTTGACACAGGGTCCTCACCTGACAAACCATAAGTTCAACATCTCCTTTGGCGTGAAGGAGTTTGACACCTTTGTCTTGAGCAACCTTCAACCCGAGTAACATAGATTCGTACTTGACAATGTTGTTGGTGTTGTTGAACTACAACTTATATGAATAAGGAAAAATATCTCCTTGAGGATATATTAGAACAATCCCAGCTCCAAAACTGGTAGAAAAATAGCTACCATCAATTCCAACATCCATAAGCCATTGTCAAAAATTGATATTTTTTTAGATTCCTCCTGGTCAGGGAGGGAGGATTCTTTTGCATCTGAACTTTGCTCTACCAATTCTCCTATTGTCATGTCTAAACTTTTTAGATTACCACCTATAGGACTTTCATCTGCTGTAACAAGAACGCCTTCAATAGACAAAAAATAATTACCCTGCATGAAGACTCAAACAGAATTTGGGCTTCAAGCACTGATGTTTGAGTGACAACATATTTTACCTCCTTTTTAGGGAGCAGCCTCTACATGATGCCTTTGACAGGGATCCTCAACTCGGACAGGTACATGCTTAATTTTCCACCAACATCCTTGCAAAAATTTCATCCAAGCAGAATGTCATATGAGGCTGGGATGTCAGCCACCAGGACTACCATCTTAATTCTCTTATATGAGAATGCTACAAATGCAAATTGGCCATCCTTGATTTGTCCCACTAGTGGCACTTGTTTGTTCTCCATGGAGAAGCATATCCCAAATGTCTTGGTTAGTGTGAGACTAAGAGATTCTACCACTTTGGCAGGCATGACATTGTCAGATGCACCTAAGTTTATTATGTAGTTATTCAGCTGGTGTCCATTTATCAGTAGAGAATTATAAAATGGTTCTATCTTCCCAAGGGCAGTTGGAAGAGTAATCACAAGGTTATTTCAAGTGGATGCGTTCTTGGGGGGGACCAAGAGTTGCTTTTGAAAATTCTTGTTTTGTAGAGATGGTTTGATTCTTTACACATTGAACCAACTTATCCAACTGCTTAGGGTTGGATTATAGGAATTCAAATTCAGACATTTAAATTTTAGTTTTCTTGACATGGTCGATTATATCAAATGTCTGAAATGAATTAGGAACAGGGGAAGGCAGTTCATCTTTCTGATTTTTAGGAGGGGTGGTACTGGTTTGCAAATTTGAAGTTAAAGATGAATGGATGTTTGGAGTACTTACTTTTTTACTGCTCACTGAGTCCTTTGATTGAAAAGGCAGAGTGGTACCCTGCTTAGCAATTGAAATCATTGGTTGAGAATGCTCCTCTATTTTTTTCTTATCAACTGCTGGGCTGACTGGTTCTAGGACTGGGTGAATACAACGTATGATCCATCAAACACTTCACCTTTACTTTTGGGTTCATCATGGTAATTCAAGAAACTAATGTTGGAGTCACTATCTAATTATTCTTCTCCCTCTGAGAAGAGATTAGTGTCATCTTCTGGGTTTAACTCAGGTTGGAAAGAGAAATCAAATTTTATTTCCAGATATCCAACTGCTGAGTTGGTTGGAGATGCCTCAATGGCAAGCTTCCCATATGGGGGAGGAAGGCGATTTGGCTGCCCTTGATTCCTGATAGCATTACCTTGGTATGACTAATTGGGAAATGTTTTCCTTGGTATATCTCTGTATGAAAGAGCATAAGACATCCCTTGCGCCATTTGCTTCCTGAGAGCTAACAACTCATTTGCCAGCTTCTACACCATTGGATTAATGGTGCCTGCAGGTGGATATTCATGGGATGAATAAGATTTACCTCTGTTAGGATCTCTCCTTATCTTCCCCACTAAGATGAGATCATCTTCCACCTCAATGGCCAAATCTTGAGCAACAACAAGGTCTATGTAGCCAGCCCGTCTCAGCAAAAAACTTACTTCTAAAAGCTAAGAATTGATAAAAAATATTTAAGGTTCTCCTCTGTTGACTAAGAAATTGTAGGGATCTTATTCTTCAACTTGTCAAACTTGGCTATGAGGTCCCTCATAGGTTCATGAGGCTCCTTCTTCATCTGTGTGAGTTGGGCCAACAGGGCATGTACATCTTCTGTAGACTTGAACCTTGCTTCAAATTTTGCTTTGAGGGTGTTCCAGTTAGTCACTAACTGAGCCTACAGATGGTAGAACTATTGTGTAGCAGCACCTTGTAAAATTTCTACGAATGACCTGACTGCTATATCTTCGTATTCCACACCTATCACGCCACAGGCTATGCTGAAGGCTGCAATATGTTCATCATGATGAACTCTCCCATCGCCATAGAATTTGGATAAATTCTTCTTGGAATTGCGTGGTATCTCATGTAGAGGTGGAGTTAGATTGAGTGGACCAAAAGAGTTACCCTAGGGGCCTTGAACCGCCATTATATGACTATAAAAAGGGGGAATAACAAATCTAGGTGGAGTATGTATAGGCAAAGATCTACCTTGTATTGGTGATATGGGGATGGTAGGAGGAAGACTCCTAGTTCGTTGGAGGTGAGGTTGTGGAGGAAATAACTCAAAATTGCTCTGTTGCACCAACTCAAAAATAGGGTCAACAATACCTTTGGATCTCTGATTTTTCGTATATCGTGGCACTGCCAGATTGAAAAATTAAACAAGCACTAGAAATGCTTCAATTTGAAGCTTGAGGCTTCAAAGTGCACGTTCGTATCCCCAGCTATTAAAGTATGGATAAGGCTATATAATGGAAATAGATATAAAATGGAAATAGATAAGGATAGGAACTGCTTCAATCTAAAGCTTGAGGCTTCAGACTGCATGTAACATCCCTAGTGGAGTCATCAAAAACTGTTGGGTGAATATTTTGTCACCAGCTAACTGATGGGAAAAATAGGTGTTTCCACCATAGCATAGGGAGATTTACTAGTCAAATGTGAAGGTCAACCACATCAAAAGGGGACAAATCTCTCCTCTCATCAAGAGGAGGTTCCTTATAAATATGAGGTGTTATATACTATATAAATAAGTAGAAAATAACACTCAGGGGTAGAATAACACCATCCATCTCTTTTTTGTTAGAGATGATGTTCACAAATCAAAGGAGAAATCCTAGGTGATTGGTGGAGGTACTTCTCTTCTTTCAGAAGTAATACTCAATCAATAGCCAGATTCCTTCTTGGTAGTAAAAGTAACTGGAACAGGGCGCAATAACTAGCAGAATGAGGTGTAGCACAAAGTCTCCCCCTAAATTGACAAAGAGTGAAATACGAAGGATAATGGGGGCACAAATTCATCCCAAGATCCTTTAAACAAAAATAAAAAATAAATACACTAAAGACAATTTTGGCAGCACAAAGTCTCTCCACAGCCAGCTTTAGGACACCTTCCTGGTTACTTCCACTAGCCCTGCTTATTTAATTAAATAGACAAGAACGCATTCAAGAAATAGACATAAGAACAATTTCCTCAACAACACAAGCTATTCCAGCACAAAGTTTGAAAGGTCACTTGCTTTTTCATTCAAATAAAGAAATATGATTAACAATCTGAGCTCACAGTCTCAGGAAATGCCTTTCAATTTGGGTAGAGTTTCACTTCTATATCAGAGAGATCTATTTTACATAAGATAAGAGATTACAATATATATCCCTCCAAGAAAGACTTGGGTGCTTTGTTTCACAAAATGGCCCATGCTGTGCATTCAATACCTTGAATGCATTTTTAGTTCTGTCAAGGGGCCATGCTGGAACAGTGCATCGACCTTGACTTTGATGTACATAATCATCTCGAATGTCTTCTCTCAAGCATGGGTGTCTAGTCTATTTTTCCAAATATGTATGCAGCTGTCCACTCGCTTTTATTCAAAGGAAGAAAAATAGGCCGTGCCTTTGAATGTTTACGCGCTTAGACGTATACTTGGTGGACTGTTTCACCAACTAGAAATAACTCTTGCACATATATTTTTGGTCTTTCCCTCTTTTCTTGTTGTATTTTATCCTTTTCTTCGTGATCTGAGCTCTTAGGCTATCTCCTTTCTTTTCTACAGGCTCTTTCAGCTTCTTCTTCAGTTGGTCACTTGAGCTTGTTTTCAGGTTCTGTGCCACATTTAAAAATCAACAGTTATTTCATGACTTCTAAATTTGACATCCATGGGGACGTCACTAGTTGTTTGAATCACTTTGAACCTTGAACCTTTGAGCCATGAGAGTGCATTGGTTCAATGGTTCAACGGTTCGGGCAGTCCCTTGGTTCAATCGCTCTTTGGTTCAATTGGTTGAACCATCTCTTCGAACTTATCTCTAGAATCTTTCGCTTCCTTCCTTTGCTCAAAGCTTCCTTTCAAACTTTAAAATTTCTTGAACCTTTGAACTTTGAACCATTTTGGTTCAAAGTTCAACAGTTCATTCTCTTTCTCGGAATCCTTTGGTCCTTCAAAGTTTCTGGATCCTTTCTCTTCTGTTGAACTCGTTGAACCTTTGAACTTTGAACTCTTTTGGTTCAAGGTTCAATGGTTCATTCTTTGCTCTTTGAATCCTTTATTTTTCTAAGTCTTTTGAACTTTATTGAACTCGTTGAACGTTTAAACTTTGAACTCTTTTGGTTCAAGGTTCAACGATTCAATCTTTCTTCTTTGAAGTCTACTTTTCTTTAAGTCCTTCGAAGCCATTGAACTTTTGAAGCAGTTAAACTTTGAACTTGCTGAAGCGCTTAACTCTTTGAAATCTGCCGATGTCGTTGAATCTTTGAACCCGTTAAACCTTTGAACCTTTGGAGCAGGGTTCAATGGTTCAATGGTTCATTCCATTTGTTTGAAGCCTGTCAATGGACCTTTTGGTTGAACTTCGGTGTTGAACCAACCTTGAAAATGCCTAAGTGCTTGGAAGTTGTTCATTTATGAGAGCCTGCCTGTTGAAGTTGTTGAACTCATTGAACCTGCGAGTCCCTTAACTGAGAATGCTTGAATAATGGAAGAACTTGGATGCTCAGAACATTTTTTGGAAATGGAAGAGAGAATTTTGTCCTGCAGGACCAAAATAGTTGATATATTGTCCCCCAAAAACAAGTGATGGATTTTGGGAACAACAAATCTTTCCCTCCCTTAGGTAATGTTCAAGTACACATTTAAATTTTATTTTAATTTGATGTACGTATGAATTCACATGAACATCAATGTAGGGGATTATGTAGACATCTATTTTGGTACAAGACCCTTTTTTCCATTGTCTTTGTAATTTTTATTGCATTTTTTTCCATTTGTGTACATTTGACTATTTATGGACACCTTAAGCTCACATTAGACTCACCTCAACCTTGATTCATCTAAATTTCCTCGTGAACAACTCAGATTTATCAATTGCTAACACCAATATTTCAGTTATCCATCCTTTATTCAGCTTTGCCTTTGTTTTGAGCCTTTATACCATTTGAGTCAGAATCTGTGTCATCCTTATGGCCTTGGCTTGATTCCATGTTCCTTGATTGTCACCTATCACTATTTTCTAGGGTTAGTGTATGTGTGAAATGCCCTATAGAATATGTATATGTATACCTTTAGTCATTCTTATCATCTGAATCTCTTACAAGCCAAGTCTCTCATATTCAGTTTTAAGGTTTTATCAAAAGGTCTTGATATTTTATTATGTAATCTCACATTACCCTGATCTACCTTGTGCCATCATGTCTTGTACTAAGATAAGGTTATAACAAAGCATTTAATTGTATTTAATTATTTAGGGAGAGGCAGTGAATCACTTTCTCTCATTTTTGGTTGGAAGCACTCACAAAGCTATTAGAAATATATTAAACTTTGATTTCAAGCATGTGAGATATATAATTGCAACTCCTTAAGAGGTTCCTTAAGACAACCGACTTACACATTATATTTCTATTCCAACATATGGAAAACTAAATCAAAATCAAGAGAAATGATACATTGATAAAAAAAACATAAAAATATTTGAAATAAAAATTTCATTTATTTTATATCAATTTAAAAATCAATTATAACTTTCCTCGATAAAATTTAATTCTAAAATTTATTTAATTAATACTTACACAAATAAATAATTAATCTAAGTTTAGATTTATTAAAAAATCATCCTTTTAATTATTAATTTAGATTTCTATATACTCTCTCTTATTTAACAACTTTTATAAAACAATTTTTTCAAGCATGAAAAACAAATTGTTTCTAATGGTTATATAGTGACTATATTTTTTTTTCCATTTTAGAAAAATTAGAGATTGACTCTAGGAAAAGGGATGTTAATATGTTATAATTGTTCAATATCTTTTTTAATAGATAATGGCTTTTAAAGTTAATTATATTTAATTTTATAATATTAAAAAATTAATTAATTGTATTAATTATTAATAAATAAAAAGTTTTTTAATTTTAGTTTTAAAATTTTAATATTTTTAACATTTTATTTTTTATAGATTTTTTTAAATTTTTTAAGTTATTATAAATAAAGTTTTTGTCAATTTTATTTTTAGTATTTATAAATTTATTATTAAATTACTAATGAATGATTGAAATTGGAATTGTGAAAGAAAGTTGGAATCAATTTAAGATCACATGTAATATGATTTTCTCTTCCAAAGTTAAAATTTATGTAATAATTGTCTTGCTACTACAAACAAAATAATATTTAATAATTAATAAATTATATAATTATATTTATTTCTTTTTACATTTTTAATTAATTTAATCAAAATTTATCAAATCATATATCTTTATCATACACACTTTAAATTAAAATTAGTGTTTAATGTACCAATGTAACATCCAAACAATTTTGAAACAAAATATCTCTCTTTTGTTGCCATTATGCATCAATAAGACTAAATTATAACACATACATGATAAATAATGACTTACAAAATCCTAGACAAATACTTATAAACAAATCCTAAATGTAGGTAATGAAGGAATCATAATTATTGCTTTGCATTTTTCATGTGCCCTAATCCTTTAATTAAATGGAATTCCTTAAAATTTGGAAATGCAACAATATGTGCCTTTTTTTTAATTAAAGAGATTTTTTTAAAATTTAAAAATGCAATAATGTGTAATATTATGTTAAATATAAGGATGATTTTTTCTATCATTGCTAATTTGATATGTTCATTACTTTTAATTTGAACACTAAAATCTCACAAAACATTTTTCTTATAAAAATTCAAATTACAACCATCGAAACTATTTAATATTTTATTTTTTTTGAATATAAAAATAAATATTAAATAAAAATTATAAAAATAAAATTAATAATTTATTATTTTATTAATTATACTTTAATTTTTCTTTTTTTTATCCAAATTTTTTGTAATATATAATTCTTTAACAAATTATTACATAAAACATTCATTTTAGATTTTTTAAAAATCTTTAGTTGAGATTATATAACATACCAAATTTTTATTTAAACTAGAAATTTATATGATAAACACTTACAAAACTTAAATCTATTTCAATTTTGAAATTAAGTTATATTTTTTATATTTATTTTTCTTTTACATAAAATATTATTCTATAATTTATAAAACTTTTTATTTATTATGATTTTTTTTAAGGTAAAATTTTTTTATGTATTTTTTTATAATTAGTATATAGTGTATTTTTTTTAATAATTAGTATATAAAATATTATTTTGACTTGTATATTAAATTTTCAAAGAAAATAATAATTATATAATTTTCTTACTCGTCACTTAATTTTTTACGTCAAATTTTAAGACTAAAATTTGTATTTATCTTAAAACAACTAAAAAAAAACGTAAAACTTATTATCAATAATTACAAACTTGATATCTTTTTTATATATTTAAAAAAACTTTTATATTATTAATAATATAACTTTTATAACTTTTTAATATCTTTAATCTTCTTTATATATTTTTTAAAAAAAATTCACAATCCATAATATTAATAATATTAAACACAGTTTTATGAATTTTTTAAAGCTACTAATGCATTTGCTTCTTGATGCCAAGGACCATGGCCTTATATGCATACAGACTACTCTAATATTGTCATAAAAATAAATATTATCAAAAGGAATCATTTTATCCTTATTATTCAATTCAAAACCTACTTTGCATTTCGTCACTTTTCTTGCACCCATAAGCCATTAAATTTATAAATGAGTGTGTAGGTTCATCATGTTTTCATTTATCCCTGAAATCTCCCTAGAAATTGGGAAATCAAACAATTTATGCGTACATGCCTTAGGAAACCATCTTGATTTTCACATAAGCATGTGTGCTGATAATTACATCTTATAAATATTTAATATTAATATAAGTTATATTGTCATTATTTATTTTATGTTTTTGTATATTTGGCCTATTGATAAATATTTTACTGTTTATGAACACTTTCTCTTTACATGGGGTCAACCTTTCATAGTTTTGCATCTTTTGCATTTTCACATAAACATATCAGATTTGTCGATTGTTTGCATCAAGATCCATTCATTTATCTGAAACCCAACTTGATCTTTGGTTTTTAGTCTTTTTTCTGTCACAACCATAATCAATGTTTGTCAATTCTAGTCACCTTTGTTTTATGATCATTTGCACAATGTGTTGATTTCTCATCCCTTGATTATTGGTTCTCACTATTTTCCATAGTCAAACTACACACCAATGTCTTTATAAAGCTTATATATACAAATGTACCTTGCGCAAATATTTTTACAATTGCATGTGTTACAAATGTACTTTCAATTATTATAATAGTTACACTTATTTTCCTATATCATACATGGAACATTTAACTCTTTTATTTTGAGATGAGAGATTTGTAAGACCATCTGTCATCTCAAAAAAGGGGCATATATCCAAATATTCTATCATTACTTCTAGATTCTAGATTTCCATAGAAGTCACCATATATCTACTTCCACGATCAAGAAGTAGAAGTTTACCCTTGTGCCATTGAATCCTAGTTTCCAATTTCAGCATTGGAGTTCTCGAAGAGGCAATGTGGTTGGTACAGGTCACAAGGTGTATTTGCTCCTATGCTCATTTTCCCCAGTCTTATTTCATTTTTTATATTTGCACTAATTTAGTATGACATTGATATACTTTCATACAAACTTGTGTGCATGCAAGTACACCCAAGATGTTGAAATTGGGTTGTGAGTCAACCCAGAAAAATAATGTCTTCATCCCTCCATTCCTATCAAGTAATTATATAGATATATGTTTAATTTTAATTTTGCTTTGATACACACACATGCATTCACACACACATCAAAGTGGGCCATTGTCTAACAACCTAATTTTGGTACATTTCATGTTGCTAGTAAATGTGTTCATATTTTCATGGACTTTGCTCATTTTTGTATATTCGACATTTTTTGGACACTTTCCTTTCACACTTCATAACCTTACATCTTTCACATTTCCTCACAAACACTTTCGATCTATCAGTCATCTACATCAAGATCAATTTAGTCATCCTCAATCCAACTTGCTCTTTGTTTTTTTTGCATGGCCACAATTGGTGGTTGTGGATTCTATTTTAACCATAATCGATGGTGATTAGTTTTGGTCACCTACCTATTGTGGGTCTTTTTTGCCATGTTCTTATTTCTCATGTCTTGATTGTCAGTTCTCACTATTTTTCATGGTCAACATATGCACGAATTTATCTTAATAGAACATATATATATATATAAATGTACCCTAAACCATTACAGATCAAGTGTTATCAATCAATATTCCTCATTCTATATTATTCGATTACACATTGAGTATATCCATTGCACATTTTCAAGGAGCCTACACATCGATCATATTTTACCCTCATCATCTATTGAAGTCTTGTGCCTGGACACTTGTACCAAAAAAAGATTGCATTAAAAATCATTTAATTGCATTTAATTATATAAGAAGAGGACGTTAAGTCTTTTCTCTCAATTATGTTGGTAAAGTTCAAAAACACTAGAACTAAAATGAACCCTGATTCTAAGCATATCAGATGTAGTGCCCTAAAAATCATGACTAAAAATAAAAAGTAAAAATAATTTTATTTGTTTATTGCAAAGGTGTAGTGTGAACAAGGCAATTTATAACTGATGGACTTAGGTGCATACATGCACATCATTTTTCAGTTAAATGGGTCAAACCAAAACTATACAAAACAAGTGTCACAATGGTGCTATGGTTTTGTCTGCCGAGTACTATGATATTTACACTACTAAAACTTGTTCAAAAGTGCCATAGAGCTTGAAAGGTAACTCAGTCCATAAGGACAAGGCCCCGCCAATTTAATTAGGCACCGTAAACATTTTAACATATGGTTTTAAAAAAAATATAAGGGGAAATTAATTTAATTCAATGTTGACATGCACTTTTAAAAAATCACTTAAGCCATGTTTTAATTTATGTTAAAATGCTATAATTCAATGACTTAAAATTCAAATCAATATTATTCATTCACGATACAAACTAAACACATCCAAGAATAAACTACAATTAAATAAAATATTAAAATAACTTAAATGGAAAAGGCAACTTAATAGAGGGTTTAATCTCGGCTCTAGAATCCATTTGGTCATAGTCCTCCATTAAGAGAGACCTTAATCCTACACTTTAAGCCCCAAATTTAGTTATATAGGCCTACTCTCACACTTGCCTCTTTATTTGGTTATGTAACTAGGTGAGAGGAAATGGGGAGGGAAGAAAGATATGATGCCATGTCTCTTTTTGCCTTTACCACAACTGCAAGAGGATTATGTCTCTGTTGAAACAATCTTACTTCTTACCTTAGAAAGATTAGGTAGATAGATTTAATGTTATTCCTTCTATTCATTAGTAGGATTATCTAGAAGTTTAAGGTTTTTCCTTATTTTATTTTGAACAAGCTATTCAAATTTGATATAATTTTTTTTTCCATGTCTCTCTTGAATGAATGTGAAGAAGATATTGGAAGACACTGCAAACTATTTGTCATGGAAGAGGCCTCCCTAGGCCCTCCTAAAAACACATTTTCAAGCTTTATGTTTTATGCAAATTTAGAACAACATTAAGAATAGTACAAGTTTATTATTTACACTAAAGCAAACCACTTTTAAATTTTGGATTTTATTCAAAGTGCATAATTAAACCAGTGCACTTTTAGATGGAATTTTGAGTCACTCAAGAGCCTTAAGTCAAAACCTACCATAATTATTTTATGGACTTTCAAAAATAAATACATATTATTATTTGCTTGTTTTGTGTGATTTATATTTTTATATTAAGTCTTAAATAATATAGTGTTAAGCACGAAATATACTAAGAGGGGGGGGGGGTGAATCAGTATATTATATATCTTATTTCTTAATCCAATTCTTTTTCTTTAACCACCTAACCACACATTCAAGATATGCAATAAAACTAAAACAATAATATGCATCACAAGAGAGAGAGAGAGAGAGAGAGAGAGAGAGAGAGAGAGAGAGAGAGAGAGAGAGAGAGCAAATTTTTACATGGAAACCCAAAGTGAGAAAAACTACAAAAAAAAATCTCAAGTATATGAATAAGCACCAAATCAAATTACAAAATTCGCAAGCACAAACTTGCAAGAGCACCAACCCCTTTGCCAAACATCAACACAACAACTATTTGTGAGCACCAACCCCTTACAAAGATTTGTGAGCACCAACCCATAGGAGCACCAACCCCTCTTGTGTATAAAACACAACTATCTCTCAATGTTGCTTATTCAACAAATGATAGAACTCTAAAATATCTCCTGCCTTTCCCTCTTCGAAAATAAATACAAACCATGCACTCTCTTGCATATTACAAATGACTTCTCAAGCCTTTATTTATAGCTTTCCAAATGACCTTTAGCAATCACCCTTTGTGACCCTTCAATCCTCATGGAAAATGACGCCAAACTTGCATGACCCTTCGTATCCTTGCATTTGAAAACTCATTTAGTGACTCTTCATAAGCAAAAACATCTTTTTCTCTTTTGTCTTTATCTTGGTGACTTTTCATATTCTTCAAATTATCCCTTCATGGAAAAATGCACCATACCCTCTTTTGTCTTCACATGTTGACTCTTCATGAAAAAATGCATACCATTCCTCTTTCATCTTTTACCTTGTGACTCTTTGACTTCTCCATGGGCCCTCTTTTGACTTATATGAAACTAAAAATATATTCATTAATATTAAATAAATATTAACACACATTAAATCCAATGGGGCCTTCATCACCAATAATGCTAGACCTTTGACATCAATGACAATATTTCTAACAATCTCCCCCTTGTCATTGATGACAACCTCAAATTGAAACTACCACATCCTGAAACCTACACATATGCCATCTAAAAAACATACAATAACTTCCCCTTACTGTAGCAACCTGTACCTATTCTCTGTACCTATTTCTACACTTGTACTTATACCTATTATTCTCCTCCTTTGACATCAGTGGCAAAGGGCCTACTTGGAGCTAACACTTAGCTCCCCCTCAACTGATGCTAAATCTCAATGGCATGAAGTAAAAAAAATTACTCCCAACTTCTCTCGTAGATACTCAAATGTGTCTTTTGGTAGTGCCTTTGTAAAAATATCTACAATCTGCTCAGTAGCACTGATAGACTCCATCTTAACCTATTGATTTGCAAATTGCTCTCTCAAGAAGTGATGTTTAATGGGAATATGTTTGTTTCTTAAATGCATCACTAGATTCTTTGAAATATTAATAACACTTGTGTTGTCATAAAAAATAGAAATATGTTCATCATATTTTACCTTGATATCTTCCAAAGTTTGCTTTATTTAAAGCACTTGAGTACAACACAATACCACTACAATATATTATGTTTCAACTGTAGAAAGTGATACTGAATTTTGCTTCTTGCTTAGCCATAATACTAAGCTATCACCAAGGAAGAAAGGTCCTCCACTTGTACTCTTTCTATCATCCAAGCACCCTGCCCAATCTGAATCTGTATAAGCAACTAAAGTGAAATCTCTACCTATGAAATACCACAATCTATAATCCAATGTCCTCTTGATATATCTAAATATTCTCTTCACCAACTGAACATGACTATCTTTTGGAGATGACTGATATCTGACAATCATACATACTGCATGTATGATGTTTGGCCTAGATGCTGTCAAATATAAAAGACTACCAATCATAGATCTATACAAAGATTAATCTATAACAAGTGAATCTTCATCCTTACTCACCTTATTTCTTTTACACATTGGTGTGCCAACTGGTGCAAAATCCTTAAAACCAAATTTCTTCAACATTTTCTTGGCATATTTACTTTGAGATAAGAAAATTCCTTTATCTGACTGAAATATTTGCAATCCTAAGAAAAATAACAATTCTCCAAGCATAGACATCTCAAATTCTTTTTGCATATTATCAAAAAAAATTGTCATCTTTTCAATGTTTCTTTCAAAAATGATGTCATCAACATATACCACAACAATCAATTGATGTTCACCTTCTATTTTGATGTAAAGATTACTGTTAGCAAATCCTCTCTTGAAACCTTGATCTTGTAGGTACTTATCAAGTCTTGTGTACCAAACTCTGGAAGCTTGTTTCAATCTATACAATGCTTTCTTCAATTTGCATACATGGCTACTAATATTTGAGAGAATAAATTTCTTAGGCTACTCAATGTAGACCTCTTCTTCTAGATTCCTATTTAAAAACACATATTTGATATCCATCTGAAACACTTTGAAATTTTTAAATACTACATATGCAAGAAACATTATAATAACCTCTAGTCTTGCCACTGGTGCAAAAGTTTCTTCAAAATCTATTCCCTTAATTTGAGCATATCCTTTACATACTAATCTTGTTTTATTCCTAGTCAGTTTCTATTTTTATTCAACTTATTTTTATAAACCCATTTTTTTCCTATCACATTGTGATCTTTTGGTCTAGGCACTAATTCCCAAGTATCATTCTTTTCTATCTGATTTAATTCTTCATCCATAGCCTTAACCCAATGCTTATCATGTCTAGCTTTTGAAAAAATTCTAAGCTAAATTTTGGATAACAAAGAGAAATTAACTTATTCTGATTCACTTATCATCATTCCTCTAATGTGAATTCTTTTATTTATGTTCCCGATGATGCCACTTTCATTATAATTACTCTAAACATATTTGGATGCAGTTTTGGTGTCCTTATTCTCCTTCTTATCTTCATCTGATTCTTCAAAATATTTCTCTTCAATGAATTCAAGAATGTCTACTGGATCACTGATTCTTTGTGTTCCATCTTCTTCTATCTTGATACTTGCACTTTTAACAATTTTTTTGGTACTTTTGTTATAGCATTTATAAGCTTTACCTTTTCAAAAATAACCAAGAAATATACCTTTATCTACTCTGGATTCAAACTTTCCAAGTTTTTTGTTGGTTCTCTTTATGAAGCATCTGCTATCAAAAACTCTAAAATAATCAACTATTGTTGGTTTGTTTTTTCATAGCTCATAAGGATTCTTGTCACTATTGACACTCAATAATGCTCTAATTTTGAATATGCACTGTTGTAGCAACTGCCTCTCTCTAATATTTATATAGTATCTTAGATTCATTTAACATTATCCTCACCATCTCTTGAACTATTTTATTTCTTTGTTCAACTACTCTATTTTGTTGTGGAGTTCTAGCTACTGAATAATGTCTCTTTATTCCATGGTCTTCACAAAACTCAATAAATTGATCTAACATGAATTCTCCTCCTCGATCTGATCTTAGACACTTAATTTTCAAACTGGTTTCATTATCAACTAATGCTTTGAATGATTTGAAATGTATGAAAGCTTTTGATTTTTTCTTTGAAAACATTACCCAAATCATACGTGAAAAATCATCAATAATCAACATGAAACATTTCTCACCTTGAGTACTTTGAGTTCTCATAGATTCACACAGATCAGTGTGAATAAGCTCTAACATCTGAGTGGTTGAGTACTCTTTTGTTTTGAACCACCTTCTGACTTGCTTCTCATGCTGACAAGGTTCACAAAGTGTGTTAGATGGCTTTGTAATCTTTAGAAGATTTATGACTGCTTGATTTTTGCTGATGTTGACAAGATTGTCAAAATTTATGTGACTCATTCTCCTATACCATAGCCAACATTTTTCAATCTAACGCAAACAACATCTTTGACCTTTGATGTCTGATAATATATACAAATTATTACCTATTCTTTAAGCATATATATTCAACACATCTGAATATTTTCTTCTAATTTCACAACCTCTGCATAAAAATATAGTGTGTGCTCCTAATCACACATTTGACTTACACTCAAAATATTATACTTAAGACCTTCTACATACAAAACATTTTCAGTTTTAGTTTTACCATTATCTAAACTTAGTGTACCTTTTTTGACAATTTTGGTAGTAGTATTATCTCTAAATTTCATTGTACCACCATTGATCTTCTTTAGGGTTATGAACTTGATTTTATCTCCTGTCATGTGCCTCAAACATTCACTATCAATGAATCATGGCTTTTCTTCATTTTTTGCATGCAAAGCTGTCTGTACCAACATAAATTTTTTAGGTTGTTTTTTCTACTATTAATCCATCTGAACTTTCTTCTTGATGAATGGAGCCTTGAAACTCTGGTCCTTCTTGACTGAATTGAACACACTTCTATAATATCAGACAATATGTCTGAAGTTGTTGTACTTGTAACATATTATGGCCTCTTCATTAAAGTCTGATAGAAGAGTAAAAGAGTTGTGGCTTTTGTTTGACTCTGCATGACTTTTCTTCTCTTTATTTTTGAAATTGTTAGCCCTTTTTTGACATTCTATTTTTTATGACCATATTCATTACAATAAAAATAGTAATCATAAAAATAGGACCTGTTTGTTTATCTCTGACCTGATTGCCTTTTGTAGCTTTGTTCCCTCTAACCTTCTTTGTGTGAGATGTCCTCTATAATCTTAACTTTTTCTTTTTTTATTTCTTTTTTTGTAAGAGCTTCAGCATAGCTCTTTCTTTTTTCCTTGTCTGTGAAAGTAGTGGCCTCCCTTTTCTCTTTTTTAAATCCAATACCTGTCTTATCTGACATTGATCTTTAATTTTTTAATATCTTATTCAACATATTAGTCTTATTCTCAAATTTTGAATCATTGGTTGCTCTATCATTGATTGATTTATTTGTTTTCTCAAGATCTATTTTTAAAGAAGCAATTTCAATAACATACCTTTCACATTTTTTACTTACTATTTTCAAATGTGTCATTAGATATTCTTCATTCTTCTTGGCTTTTTCAAAGTGTGCTTGTAGATCTTCAATTATTTCCTTTGACTCCTTTTCATTTTTTTTGATCTGAGGCCTTAATCTTCGATTCTTTTTTTCAAGAGCTTTTAACTCTTCTAAGACACAAATGAGTTCTCCTTCTAGATTCACTTTAGCTTCATCTTTTTCTTCTTGATCATCTGTACTTTTGCTTATAGAGGTATTTTTATGTATGGCCATGAATAGAATCTCTTCTTCTGAATTATTGACTCCACTATCTTCAACTGAGCCAAGATCTTTAGAATATAAACTCTTCTTCTCGAATTCTTTCTTGATTTTTTCTTTAAAATTCTTCTTGTATGTAGACTTTCCTTCTTAATTTTCACCATTACCCTTATTTGGGTAGTTAGCTACAAAATGTCCAATCTTTCTACAATTAAAATATTTAAAAAGTAATTTTCTTTAATATTTACCTGTACTTTTTTTCAAATAGTGAATGAATAGAGCTCCATTGTCATCTTTATCATCGCTAGAACTGTCACTTGATTCTTGAATCTTAGCCTTCTCTTTATTTGATATCTTGAAAGCATCTTCTCTCTTTGAGGGTTTCTCTTGTTCGGTTCGCATCTCATATGCCGTAAGAATACTATGTAACTCATCCATCTTTAGCTTGGCTAAATTTTTCATCTCTTCAATCACCGAAACTTTTGCATCATATCTCAATGGTAGAGATCTCAAAAAAATTTGAATCATAATTGATTCTTTTTAACTTTTTTGTAAGACCTTGAATCTGATTAACTATTTGATCAACTCGTAAAAGATAGCTTGCTATATTTTCTTCTTCTTCTATCTTCAAACTCTCAAATTGTCTTTTAAAAATCTGAAGCTTGGCTTGCTGAACCTTTCCATCATCTTTGTAAATATTCTCAAGTTTTACCCAAGTTTCATGAGCAGATTTACATTGTATAACTTTAACAAAGTGATTCACATAAACCACATAAAATAGCATTTAAAGCTTTAACATTGTTTTCACTTACCTTCTTTTCTGCCAAAGTAGTTACAAATGTTTGTGGCTCTTCATATTCCTCTACCACTGCTTTCCATATGTCGAATCCAAGGGCCATTAAATAAGTCTTCATCCTTATGCTCTAAAAAACATAATTTGTCCCACTAAACGAAGGTGCCTTATTTTTAGAAAAACCTTCATGTGATCCAGCCATCGTGCTTTCCTGATCTACCTTCAAGCTGTAAATTTTTTTCAAAGGAACCTGCTCTAATAACAATTATTAACCATGAAATATACTGAGAGGGGGGGTGAATCAGTATATTATATATTTTATTTTTTAATCCAAATATTTTTCTTTATCCACTTAACCACACATTCAAGATATGCAATAAAATTGAAATAATAATATGCACCACACAAGAGAGAGAGACACCAGATTTTTACGTGGAAACCCAAAGTGAGAAAAACTATGAAGAATAATCTTAAGTATATGAATGAGCATCGACTTAAATTACAAAGTTTGCAAGCACCAACTTACAGGAGCACCAACCCCTTTGCCGAGCACCAACCCCTTGCAAAGATTTGTGAGAACCAAACTATAGGAGCACCAACCCCTCTTGTGTATAAAACACAACTATCTTTTAATATTGCTTACTCAACAAATGATAGAACTCTAAAATATCTCCTGCTTTTCTCTCTTCGAAAATAAATACAAACCATACACTCTCTTGCATATTACAAATGGCTTCTCAAGCCTTTATTTATAGCTTTCCAAATAAACTTAGGCATTCACCCTTTGTGACCCTTCAATCCTCATGGAAAATTGTGCCAAATTTGCATGACCCTTCGTATCCTTGCATTTAAAAAGTCATATGGTGACTCATCATAAGCAAAAGCATTCTTTCCTCTTTTGTCTTTATCTTGGTGACTTTTCATATTCTTCAAAGTGTTTCTTCATGGAAAAATGTGCCATACCCTATTTTGTCTTCACATGGTGACTCTTGGAATTCCTCAAGATGACTCTTCATGAGAAACTGCATCCCATTCCTCTTTCATCTTTTACCCCGTGAGTCTTTGACTTCTTCATGGGCCTTCTTTTGACTTATATGCAACCAAAAATATATTCATTAATATTAAATAAATATTAACACATATTAAATGCAATGGGGCCTTTATCATCCATAATGATAGACCTTTGACATCAATGACAATATTTCTAACATATAAAATTATCAATCTTAGAAGTTGTAAATTTATAAAAATATATAAAATTAGGAGGTCAGGTTGTCACACGCCAACCTACCCACCTCTAGTTATGTCAAAACCCAGACATAAACTACACACAACATTTCAAACAAGGTCGACCCAACCATGTTAGTTGTGCCTTTGGCATAATGGGGAGGGTCGTGTCATCCCTACTACCTATGAAGATAAATTCATCCTTCCAAAAATTAAAAAAAATATAACAAAATAAAGACGCAAAATGCTACTTAACATCTTCCAATTGGTGCATACATTTTTATGCTCTTCATTGATCTTTCTTTGCTTTCCTCCACTTTCTCAAACCAAAAGAAAGTAAATATTGCAAGCGAAAATCCAAGGAGAAAAGGGGGATGGGTTGCTACCCAAATCCCAATTAAAAGTGGACATGTGTCCACCCTCATGGGTGTTCCTAAAACAAACTTGAAAGCCTCGCCTAGGGAATGGGATGCTTGGGAGATGGTCCTAGGCACACAAATCAAATTCATCCTCAATTGACACCATAAAAGATGAGATGGGTTGACATTTACAGTGTTATTATTTATGCCTCAACAATGAATCCAAATTTCACATAATATTTATCATTTATGTTTTGATAAAGAGAGGGATAATAGAAGGAATATGGCGAAGATTAAAATTTTGATATGCATGGTTGTCCACTAGGGTGCAAGTGGTCTTAGGGACACGGCCATTTAGGAAGAATGTGTATAATGAATATGGGTTCTCAATGTTTCCTTGACAAGGAATAAACAATGTTTTATGGTGCCATATGTATATTATTCCCTTGTCCCACATCCTACTCTAACTCGTGTTCCTATACACTCAGGGTATCTATCAATAATCCAACATTTATCTGGGCAACAATTTTGGTGACCATTCAGGTGATAGTTAATTTCTCGAATTTTGTATTATTTTAAATCCTCACCCGTTATGTCCTCGAGCGCTGTATTGTTTTAATTCTTGGAAGTCAAACTGTTAGTGACAGTTATTACCTCGAGCCACTCAATCTTAAATCATCACCCATTAATTCCTTGAGCCACTCGGTCTCCCAATGTTTTCAAAATATGTATAAATGCATTGTAACCCAAAATGGGAAGGCAGACATCTCTTCCTAGAGATAAGCGTATAATTGTATTGCGATATTTGAGTAATACAACATCTCTTCTCAGAGAATTCATTGTTACTGTGTTATTTCTATGCTATTGAAATATTTATCAACCAAAAATTTTGAGTTTTGGATCAATGGTATCAAAGCAGTTTGTCTTGAGAGTGTATGATCCCGAGGACGAGGTCAAGATACAAAAAACTTGGGTGGGAAGCGACATAGCTTTCAAACTTTCCACCTGTGCACCCCAAACGACTTCAAATGGTGGACGACACTGAGACATCCGATCCTTTCAAGGAAATGGTGAATGAAGCCCTCCAACGGTAACAAACGCAGATGCTGCAACAATTTGCTCAAATTCTTCAAACACTTCCGATGGGAAATTCTAGCTCCACGGTTACACATCCTGGCTCCTCATTGAGGGAACTTCCTTTCAGTTCCCCAACACCCTTCAAGGTTCAGGTAAATTTTGATATTCCCACATTTGAAGGCAAAATCAATGCTGATGCAGTGGAAAATTGGTTGGATCAATTGTCTTCTTACTTCTCTGTAAATAAGTTCATCGATGGAGAAAATATCACTTTTGCTCTTTTGAAATCATCATTGCCTTTGAAAAACTAGTGGGAAGTGTACAAAAAGAGGTTTAGTACATATATCATTGGCCTTGGGGTGGAACCTACCTGGGATGATTTTATGGAAGCAGTAAAAGAAGAATACTATCCCATCGGAGCATATGATGCTCTGTACATACAGTGGCAACAACTTTGCCAAGGCAAGGACCAATCTGTTCAAGATTACATAGACATTTTTCATTCTTTGTCTGCAAGATTGGGCATTCAAGAAAGTGAGAAACATAAAACTCTCAAATATCGTGGTGGAATACAATGGTACATACAGGGGGAAATAGAACTCTTCAATTTGGAAACCCTCGATGAGGCATATAAATTTGCAGTGAAGATTGAACAGAAGCATGGCAAGAAGAATACGAAGAGTCAACCCTCAAAATGGAAAAGTGACAAGGAAGGTCAAACACGAGGCCAAAACTGGAAACAAAAGGAGTTTTAGGATAAGAAATCCCAGAAGGGGAAGGCTGGAAAATGGTGTGATTACCACAAAATTGAAACTCACTCCAAAGAAGAATGTCGAGCCATCAAGTCATTGCTCTCTAAGTCACAATACTCAACATCTACTACTCTACCTCATACATGACCCACAGTCGAAGAGGGCGAAGAAGAAATTGTAGATGTTGAGCCTGACACCATCGTCGCTTCATCACAAACCCGTGAGGAAAGACCAAATGACAAAGAAATATTGTTTCACTCCAAATTATGGGTAAAAGGTAAGCCTCTGCATTTCATTCTTGATAGTGGGAGTCAAAAGAATTTAATCTCTGCTAAAGTTGTGAAAAGTCTAGATCTATCCATGAAGCCTCATCCAAAGCCCTACAATATTGGATGGTTGAGCCCAAGGAGAGACCATGTCACCCATCAGTGTCTTCTTTCATATGCTATAAAACCATTCCAGGATGAAGTCTTGTGTGATGTGGTCAATCTAAATGTTTGTGATGTACTCTTTGGTCAACCGTTCATGTATGAGCGATATGGCATCTATGAATCATGAATCTAAAGGATCACCCTCACTCTTGGAACATGGTACTATAGGGTACCAGAGGTACCACCTCCCACGTATGTCTCCCTGATCAGTGCTAAGCAATGTAAGAGATTGGTGGAGAAGACAAAGCAATTTGTTCTCATGGTGGTCAAACCACATAAATCTAAAGAGGCCGATGTTGCAGTCCTGACTACACAATCAACACAACAACAAAAGCAGATAGGATGAATCACAGGAGAATATGATGACTTATTCAAGTCACCCACAGGAGTTCCACTACATTGCCAGGTAAAACATTCTATCGATTTGATCCCAGGATCACCTTTGCCTAACAGTCCTATGTATTGCAAATCAGTTTTGGAGAATGATGAGATAAAAAGATAGATTCAAGAATTGATCCAAAGGGGTCACATCAGGCCAAGCTCTTCACCTTGTGGTAGCCCAATTGTCTTGGCATCAAAGAAAGATGGAACATGGAGGCTTTGCATTAAGTACCGAGCCCTGAATAAAATCTCTGAGGAATCGCTTCCCTTTACCCATGATCGATGACCTGCTGGACCAGCTCCATGGTGCAAAGTTCTTCACCAAAATTGATCTTAAATTTGGTTATCACCAAATTCCCATCGATCCCACTGATGTTTGGAAAATTGCATTCAAATCTAAGGAAGGGCTCTTTGAATGGTTGGTTATGCCTTTTGGCCTAACTAACACACCTACAACCTTCATGAGGATGATGGATGACATCCTACAACCCTTCACCAACTCATTCGTGGTTGTCTACTTAGATGACATACTCATCTATAGCAAAACATGGGAAAAACATTTGCAACATGTTCGTAAGGTGCTTCAAACTCTTCGGGAGCACAAGTTGTACGCAAATCTTGACAAATGCACATTCAGAATGACAACAATTCAGTACCTCAAGTATGTTGTGAATGAGGAAGGGGTCCATGTTGATCTTGAAAAGATTCAGGTTATTTGAGAATGGCCCACACCAAGGACCCTCACAGAGCTTCACAACTTTTTGGGTCTTGTAAATTTTTACCGCATGTTTGTTCTTGGATTTTCACATGTTGCTTGCTCACTAACCCAATTGACTAAAGGAGGAGCTAAAACTACATTTCAGTGGGGTGAAATACAGCAAAGGGCATTTGAGAATTTGAAGGATAGACTCTGCTTAGCCCCTGTTCTTGCCTTGCCAGATTTGCATCAACCGTTTGAGTTGATGACGGATGAATATGCCATGGGAGCTGTCATCATGCAACATGGCCATCCTGTTGCATACCACAGTGAAAATTTCACTGATACAGTCAGGAAATATCCAACATATGATAAGGATCTCTATGCCATTGTGTAACCCTGCAAACACTAGAAACACTACATCTTGGGGAAAGAGACGGTCATCCACACTGACTATAGACCATTGGAATTTATCTAGATGCAAAGCAAAATACGAAATGAGAGGCACCAAAATTGGGCCACATATCTTTAGCAATTCCACTTGATAATCAAACACAAAAATTAGAGCTCAAATATAGCTCCAGATTGTCTAAGCTGCCCACCAATTACTGCACTCACAATAGTTCTTGACCTGTGCAGACATGAGACTGCCACTTGGGGTGCTCTGTATGAAGCAGATCCTACCTTTGCTGATACATATCAAGCACTCCAAAAAGGTGAACATGTTTCTGACTTCTATTTGCAAGATAATGTCCTCTGCCATATGGGGCACATCTGTGTTCCTGTTGCAGAGCAACAAAAGATGATATGGGAAGCACACTTCAGTAGGATAGCTGGACACTTTGGTATCGAAAAGACATTGGCAGTTCTTCAAAAACACTTCTACTGGCCCCATATACGAAAAGATGTGGAAAGATATCTCAAATATTGCACCCCATGTACAATAGCCAAGCCAACAAATAAGAAGCAAGGATTGTACACGCCATTGTCAGAACCAACCAGGCCTTGGGAATCCGTCTCAATGGATTTTCTCTCAGGTTTGCCCACTTCTAAACATGGCAAGGATTGTATTTTTGTGGCTTGCTTGTAAGAAAAATATATCTACTAAAGAAACTTCTCAACTATATTTTAGTCATGTATGGCTCCATTTTGGTCTCCCCAAGTCCATTGTCTCAGATCGAGATAGCAGGTTCCTGAGCATCTTCTGGTCCACTCTATGGAAGATGATGGATACTAAGTTGATGAAGTCCACAGCCTTCCATCCACAGATTGATGGTCAGATAGAGGTGGTAAACCGCTTGATTGTTCACATGATTTGGATGTATCACTCCAAACATCCACGCAGATGGGACAAGGGACTTCCTTTCATACAACATGGATACAATCGGGCACTGCACAACTCGACCAAGCACAGTCCATTCCAAGTATGTTTTGGGTTTTAACCCATGGCACCAATTGATATAGTTGTTCCATTATCCACCATGGAATACACACCTCATGGAATATCTGAGGTAGCAAAAGCAACAAAGTTTATTGAACAAATGCAACACATCCAACAACAAGTTCATGACATCCTAGAGAAGATGAATCATAAGTATAAGCAACGCCATGACAAACATAGGATTGCACACCATTTTGTTGTGGGTGACAAGGTTTGGTTATAGCTTCAGAAGGAACGGCTTGTAGGCCCATACAAAAAGATTTGGCCTCTACGATATGGTCCATACACCATCACCAAAAAAGTTGCAAAAAATGCTTTTGAGTTGAACCTACCAACCTACCTTGGTCTACATCCAATATTCAATGTGGAGCTCCTCAAACCATATCACCCACCTCTATTAGACACTTCAGTTGTGGCAAGAACAACTAGACATTGATGAGCTTGATGTCAGGGGATCTGTAGCTCTACCAATTAGAGCACAATTGATTACTTTCTTATATGCAATTAAACATGAAATTATACCAGAATGATAAAGTAGCTAGAAACTTGAGACAACAAAGAATTTGAGAGACAATACACACTCTTGTATTAAATACTACTGGAAGAAAATACAATAAAGAAGATGCCACTTCTTCCTCCACCTTAAAGGCTTGCCACACCTCAAGACCTTCTTCCCTCTTTCTCTTGCTCAACACAACAACTCTAAAGCCTGAGTTTCTATCCCTCCTTGAATGTTTCAACTGATCTCCTTGACCTTACACCTGTAGATCTCCTTGACCTTGCTAGCTTCAATGCTTTTACTTGCCTTAGAATAATTACAATACATGCCTTATGGGTCTATAAATAAGATCCCATGCTTACAAAAATAGAACTCTAACTACTAAAATTAGACACACAGCCCGCGACTTAAATTAGCCCCTTAGCATGCAAACACTCGGTTCAACTAACTAACTGTTCGTGCAACGAACAGTTTTGGACTGCACAGGCGACCGACGCTGGTCCCTGCTTGTCTGGTGCTGTCGACGTCGGCCGACTCCCTGCCGTCACCGGTTTCCTTCTCCACTGCATCTGACCGACGTCGGTCATACTGCCGACGCCGGTGGCTCTAGTTCTTCAGCATCCTTCCTTGTGTATGCAAATAGTTGAAGCTTTTAGATCCACACCTTAACAATCTCTCACTTGGAGATAAACAGTTGCAACTTGTACCTGTACCTGTACACCACCTATTTTGTTCCTTAGGCTCTGTATCCTTCTTCAATGTCACTCTTGAAGACCAACCACCACGTAAACCTGTGATGCAATACCTGTATCTTATGCCACAAGAATTTTACTGCTCCCAAATTTTCCATGACATACTTCTGAACCAACTCTACCCTTAGCTCAAAAAACTCCCTATATATGAAACCCTGCAACAAGTAACACAATACAGTAACAGGATAATGTAGCTAATATTATCCAACCTGGTAAAGATAAAGTACAATGGTCAAACCTCTATTATTCTGCAGCATAATCAAGACCATATACCATAGCCTTCTGTCTCATGTGTCCATCCACTCTCTTCTCTAAAACGGGAAGCCATCCCTCTATCCAGTGCTTCCTTCTAGCTGACAACACTACCAACAAATACCTGTTTGGTTCTCCAAGGACTCACACTCCTCATTCATGCCAAGCTCCCACTGTTTTTGGATTCTACCTGCATTGCTTCCTCCATCTTCCTAGTTCATGACTATCAATAAGCAATATAAAGAAAGTGAACAATGAATATGCGGTTCACATACCTTTTCTGACCTCCACATGGGTGTTTGAGACTTAATAATTCACCCAACATCCGTTTCAGTGACCGATCTAGGCCATCTCCCAGTCTGCTCCCGATTGATGTCGGTTCCCTACACTGATCCTGACTGCCGACGTCATTTCCCTGGCCGACGTTGGTGTCCCTCCTGCTGATGTCGGTCCTTATGACCGACGTCGGACTTCTCCTGTCTGACCTACTAACCCTGCTGGTCTGCACATGACCGATGTCGGTACTTGGATGACTGACGTCGGTGCCAAGCTACCGACATCGGTGTCTGTGTGTTCCTGTAAGTGATGAAATTTTCATCCGTGAGCTCTTCTTGGATCAAACCTCTGTCCATGTTGCCCTGCTCATATTTATTCAGCCCCTGTGACTGATCTCTATCCTTCATCTCCTCCATAAACACCAAGGCTTCTTTGTTCCTGTCAAAAGCATCAAATTTCCTCTTTCTGCAATGAACTGTATCTGTGCTTTTCAAATTTGAACACATACCTTTTGAATCAAGAACTTCCATTCCCTTACTATTCTTGTGACCAAGCCTATTAGGCCACATCTTCGAATCTACACCAGAAGTAGAATCAGTAATACAAGTAGACAGATAAAGAGTATCTACTTTCTTACCTCTTGCTAGAACAAGTGCTCCCTTGGTAACCTTCCAAGAATCCGCTGTGAGGGTTATTGTGCATCCCTCATCTCCCGACCTTCCTACAGAAATCAGACTATGCTTCAGAATTGGAACATGCATGACCTTTTTCAACACCCACGTGTTGTCAATCTACAATTTCAGCTGCACTTTCCCTTTGCCAACTATCTGACAAGGCGTACCATCCCCTAAATAAAGAACTCCAAAGTCTCCCTGTTCATACTCGTAGAACAAATATCTATTTGGGGATGCATGGAAAGATGAACCAAAATCTAAAATCCATGATCCTACCTGACTATCTGAAGAAATTATGAGAGCATCCTGCATCACAATATTTGCATCCTTTGCTTCTTCCATACCTGCATGTTGATTCTCTTTATCTCTCAACCAACACTCCTTCTTTGTATGTCCTTTCTTTCCACAAAACCAACAGGTAATACCTTTGGACTCGGATCTCCTTTCTGACCTTGATTTCCCTTGCTCAACCTTTTCCCTTTGCCTTTCCCTGCTTTCTGCACTTAGAGCATTCCCTGATGATTCACTTGTGTTTCTCCTACGTATTTCTTCATTCAAGATCACACTCACAACATCATCAATTTTTAAGATTTTAGAAGCAGATGCAGAATTACTTACTGCCATAACCAAACTGTCCCAACTTTCAGGCAAAGAACATAAAATCAGGAGAGCCTTTACCTCATCATCAAAAACAATATTGACTGAAGCTAGTTGGTTTACCAAACCATGGAAATCACTGAGATGAGTATGTATCGATCCACCTTCCTGTATTTGCAAAGTAAATAGCTGCTTCATAAGATATACCTTATTAGAAGCCGAGGGCTTTTCGTATAAATTTGCCAAGGACTTTATCAACTCTTCCGTTGTCTTGCACTGTGATAAGCTGGAAATCATAGATGATGCAAGGCTCAACCTTATGGAACCGAGAGCCTTCCGATCAAGAACGTTCCATTCTTCATCCTTCATATCTGTGGGCTTGCATGCAACCCCACCCAACGGTAAGTACAAATCTTTCTGATATAGATAGTCCTCAATCTGCATCCTCCAATGTTGATAATTTTTGCCGTTAAACTTCTCCATTCGTAGCCTGCTTTCTTCTACCATTGCTGAACTCCCACTCAATCAGAAAACCCTGTGAATGACCTATAATCAAAAACAATACCCTGCTTCCTGCAAACCGTAGCTCTGACACCACTTGTCAGGGGATCTCTAGCTCTACCAATTAGAGCACAATTGATTACTTTCTTATATGCAATTAAACACGGAATTATACCAGAATGATAAAGTAGCTAGAAACTTGAGACAACAAAGAATTTGAGAGACAATACACACTCTTGTATTAAATACTACTGGAAGAAAATACAATAAGGAAGATGCCACTTCTTCCTCCACCTCAAAGGCTTGCCACACCTCAAGACCTTCTTCCCTCTCTCTCTTGCTCAACACAACAACTCTAAAGCCTGAGTTTCTATCCCTCCTTGAATGCTTCAGCTAATCTCCTTGACCTTACACCTGTAGATCTCCTTGACCTTGTTAGCTTCAATGCTTTTACTTGCCTTAGAATAATTACAATACATGCCTTATGGGTCTATAAATAAGATCCCATGCTTATAAAAATAGAACTCTAACTACTAAAATTAGACACACAGCCCGTGACTTAAATTAGCCCCTTAGCATGCAAACACTCGGTTCAACTAACTAACTGTTCGTGCAACGAACAGTTCTGTACCGCACAGGTGACCGACGCCGGTCCCTGCTTGTCTGGTGCTGCTGACGTCAGTCGACTCCCTGCCGTCGCCGGTCTCCTTCTCCACTGCATCTGATCGACGTCGGTCATACTGCCGACGCCGGTGGCTCTGGTTCTTCAGCATCCTTCCTTGTGTATGCAAACAGTTGAAGCTTTTAGCTCCACACCTTAACACTTGATCCATAGAGTTTTGCTCCAGTAGAAGAGGATCAGATTGTGGACACTTGGATGAAGACAACAAGAGGATGCTCTATTCCGTTGTATCGAGTGGTCAGAAGAGGCCAGCTTAGCCACCAAGGTGAGTGGCTCATAGAGAATCAAATCAAGACATAACTACCCCACCTGATAGGGAATATTGACACAATGGGGACCATTGCTTTTCAAGGAGGGAGGAATGATCCAGGCAACAATTTGGGTGACCATTCAGGTGAAAGTTAATTCCTCAAATTTTTTATTGTTTTAAATCCTCACCCGTTATGTCCTCGAGCGTTGTATTGTTTTACTTCTTGGAAGTCAAATTGTTGGTGACAGTTATTACCTCGAGCCACTCAATCTTAAATCGTCACCCGTTAATTCCTCGAGCCACTCAATCTCCCGATGTTTTCAAAATATGTATAAATGCATTTTACCCCAAATTGGGAAGGCAAACATCTCTTCCCAGAGATAAGCCTATAATTGTATTGCGATCTTTGAGTAATATGACATCTCTTCTCAGAGAATTCATTGTTACTGTGTTATTTCTATGCTATTGAAATATTTATCAACCAGAACTACTGAGTTTTGGATCAAACATATACATATAAATAATTCAATAACAATGAATCCAAAGAAAGTCAAGATACATAATAAATCATGACAAAATAATTAATTTGTAACATTTATGCCAAGCATGCTTGTACGCACCCACTGGGTACATGGAAGAACTAAACTTCATATATGTATTCATAACACATATAATTATGATAATCATATGCTACCAAAATGTAGTAAATATTAATGTTGCATTCCAAATTATTCAGACAATATCTAAGTATGATAATGTCATAATAACACATATAATCCAAGAGCTAAAGGAAATATGACATACATCATAATGCAAGAGCATCCAAGGGTTCATTCAATCTTGTATCAACCAAAAATAGAGTGGCATGTGGTAATTTAGGTTTTTTTGTGTGGCTTTGTTGGTGTAAGTTGGTTAAACTCATAAAATGATGTTGCGAAAATATTCATTTGCCACGAGAAAAGTGCAGAGATCTTTTATCTACTTTTGTCAATCTTCATGGACTGTTAATTCATAGACATTGATTATGATGGTTCTTCAACTAAAGTGAGAATTGGATGATAAAATTTGGTGAGGTCATAATAACTAACACTTACAATTGATGCACCAAATTTTAGATCATTTGGAGTTACAATAGAAACATATTGTATGATCCTGTCAAACTGCATCTACAACACTTCGCAAGATGGTTCTCTTGTTGCAGTGATATTTAAATGATTAAATTTGGTGAAGTTATATAACCCGACACATACAACCTATGCATCAAATTTTAGATCCTTTGGAGTTACATTAGAAATGTATTGTTTGATTTTGTTAGACTACGTTTACAACACTTGGAAAGATGGCTCTCTTGTTGCATCATAAGTTGGATTTCCAAATTTGGTGATATGGTATTATCTAACATGTGAAACCTACTTTCTAATTATCAAATAATTTTGAGTTATAGTGATAATTTATGGTCTGTTTCTATTAACCTACATCATTTATCTAGTTAGTGGCACTTGGAAAGATGGTTCATTACTTGCGGTGAGAATTGGATTGCCAAAATTGGTGAGATTATAGAAAATTGTTGCGTTTATGATCCAATTAGTTTTATTGTTTAGTTTTTAGTTTGTTTGTATAGGTTAGTTATACTCGTTAGTTGGTTGCCTTGAACCAACTCCCCGTATACTTCTTTTAAAAGCTTCCCTGTGTACAAAAATAAAACAAGTTTTTATATGAAATATTTTTTGACCTTATTTCCTCATGTTCCACGATCCAATAGTGGTATCAAAGCCATGAAAATAAAAGGAGAGAGAGAGTATGGAGGATATTTGTGCATAATAAATACGTTGAATATATTTTTTAACTACATTTGCTGAGAAGACATATAGAAAATTAGATTGTGTATTCAGTAATAACATCGAATATTTTTTATAGCACCTATGACAACCATGGAGAATTGAAGAAAAAATTGTTGAATATTAACCAGAGCCATGCAACAAAGGAGAGGACACAATATCAGATAGAGATATCAATATTTGTCTCTGAGCATTTTTTGTAAGGTAACTTGACCATATTAAATTCTTAATGTGATCAAATTTGTTCAAATTTTTTGATAAACTTATTCATTTCGTGTGTATGGTGAGCAAACAAAGTTTTTGTCAAATAAATTCTCTAATCCAAATGTTATCCTTTATGGCATAGAACTTAAGGTGGGTGCATAGAAGCCCAATATGAAGAGAAGGAAAATAAAACCTGGTACTTATGCGTTGTAAGCAAGATCAAACGACTTGAAAAAGCTGAGGTTGAAAAGAAAAATATGAACAACCAAATCAATATTTTTTGTGCACAAATTTTAGTATTTTTTCTAGCACAAATTTTTGATGATGAAGATCACACATTGAAGAGGATAATTAAGGGAATTGTTCCAAATAAATCACATAATAAGTATACAATGCTCACAAAAGTATGTTGTGAATTCTGTATGGCACACTAACTGTATATGGGCTGAGTATATTGTAAATTTTGTAAGATCAATTTGCTTATTCACTACGCAATTTCTCAAATTGGAAAATCACATTTGATATACAATAAGTCAGCGGCCTTCCTGCAATCTATTCAAAGACTTTACCCTAATATTGGTCCAATGCAGTTCTTTTTTATGGGCTCCACTAGCTAGGTGCATTTCATTTTCTAAGAGTAAATTAAAAATAAAAATGCAATTTTTACATGCAAGAATTTTGATAAGTCAATTAATTTCAAATGCATGAATTTATTTTATTTGACAAACCAAAAAATTGTAAAGTTCAAATAGCAGATCTTCCATATTTATTTCATAAATAATTGTAGAGCAATTGAGGGAAGATATTTTGTGAAACTCTTGGAAGTTAGAAAGGTCTAGGGTTCAAATTTATCCAATTATCTTTTTGGGTCAAATCGGTGATATAAGGTGTCTTTTTTGACAAGTCCAAAAATCTTTATATTCTTGTAAACGGAAGCTATTTTTGGAGGTAAAGGCAAAACCTCAAATAACATTCCCTTTTTTCTTGACTTATACTTTTAGCATCATGGCTAAAATTGTTAGTCTCATTTCTAAAAATGGTAAATTGGTACCTAAAAACTACAAAGAATGGAGTAAAAACATGGAGAACACCCTCATATCTAATGATTTGTAGAAAATCACTGAGAAAGAGACCACACCACCAATTGAAGTGGTAAAACTGGTTGAATATCAGAAACAAGATAAACGTGCACTCATCCTATTGAAATCATCTTGCACTAAATAAGTTATCATTCATATTGAGGTAGTTAAAATTGGTGCATGAAAAACATTAAAAGATTTGTACGACAAGAAACCTGCATATAAAATATTGACCTTATACAACTGTTGAACAATAAACTGACAGATAATGAAGACATCTCTGAATATCTTTCTTGAATGAAAATATTGAAACAAGAATACTATATAACTGGTAGTAAAATTGATGATGACATGTTGATTTCCATCACATTGAATGGGGTTAGTTATACATACACAAATTTTGTTGAAATGCTACAACTTAGTGATAAGATTAATGGCGCCACATTTGACACCATTTGTGAGTTATTAACTTGGAATGAGAGATAATTTGCAAGGAAAAGTATGCCTATTGAAGAGGCTCATTATGTAAAGAACAAGTCTCAACATAGAGACCATTGCCATTTACAATGACAGTTTTAGAAGCATTCTCTGAAACACTCCAAGTGACATTCTCTACATCATTCTGGACGATCTCTAGAACATTTACGTCAACACTCTCCAGGGTCTTCCAAACGAAAACATCATTATAAGCAGTCCTCTCAATCATGTAATTCTTTCAGTGATTCAACATCTTTTAGATCCCGCAGACATAGGAAAGAACCCACATATTTCAAATGTGGTGAAATTGGACATCTTGCAGATGTATGTCCTTCACGATGACCTCTTTCTCCACATAAAAAGAAAGCTGAAACAAATTATGTAGATCATTCTAGTGGTAGATCTTCTAGATACACTAGTTATTTTAGTTATTCTAACACTTCCTCTGATCAAGAAGTATCTTATATGGCTGAGGGCTATGGTCTCGATGGACCTGACACCATCTTTTGAGTGCTCAGTGATTTACCCATCTTGTACGAGCTACAAGGCTCAAGACTAGAAATTATTGTAGTAGCAATTTTTTGGCTTGTGCTCTTGATTTCAATTCCATTTTTAGATTTATATACCTAATATTCATTTCATGTAGCAGACAAGATTATTTGATTTTATATTTCTCGATGCACATCTTCTCACCGCTCCACTAATAGAGGGAGAAGATATTGCATTGGTTGGTCTTCAATTAGTCACCGATGATAGTACAAGTTGATAGATATTGCTAGCACCTTCAGTGTTGAGTAAAGGTCATCAATGTTTGTTGGACATCTCAGAGATGTCCCATACATAGTATGGGTTTGTCATTTCGATGGGTTCTTATGTGTGACCTTATGTGGATCAATGTAGTTAGGCATGCTTGATTGTGTTTCACTACAGTATGGTACAATGATCATCATGAATGAGTAGACTTTGATCATGTTCATCAGCCATTTTTTACCACAACTCATAGGGGTGAGATTCTTTATGGAGCAACATCAGTTTTTTTGTTACAGTACACCAATTGCAGTTGCAATAAATTTTTTTTGATGACTTCAGAGTTATTGCTTCAGATATTGCATACCCCTTTGGATCAAGTGGGAGTTTGATGGATTTATGATCCAATTAGTTTTATTGTTTATTTTTATTTTATTTTGTTTGTATGGGTTAGTTATACCCGTTCGTTGGTTGCCTTGAACCAACTCCCCGTAAGTTTCTTTTAAAAGCTTACATGTGTACAAAAATAAAACAAGTTTTTATATAAAATATATTCTGACCTAATTTCCTCCAATTGCACGATCCAACAAAAATGTGGTTATCAAGTTGTGTTTCATATTTCATATAAATTGCATATATATTAGTAAAGTTATGATAGTTACAATAACTATTGTTCGACCTGAAAATGTCACCAGAGTACCTGGGAGTCAACAGTTTGCTTCTTTACCATGGTAGTACTTGGGAAGATAATATTTTAGAAGGTGTTTGGTGTTTTACTCTTCTTTTTGCATGCTAAGTTTCTCATTTTGAAATGGAACAATGGAAATGTTTGATAATTACGAGTAAATGTCTTTATTTTGTGACATGTGGAAGGAGTTGTTATTGATAGTTTGGAATTTAATTGTGAAATCTAATAGATGCCAAACTATTATAGGTTATGTTGTAGTTAGAGAAGTTTAAGAGATACCACATGAAGCTTGAAATGTCAAAAAAGATGAAATATTCTAGAAAAAATGTCAGTTGAGAGAGTTGGGGATGAGCGAGGAAGGAGTAGAATTGTTCAGGAGCATAACATAGAGTTGTAATAGTTCAGGTGGAAATGTGTGAAGGTTTAGAACTCTTTCATATAATGTAAGAAGTTTTTAGACTCTTCATGTAATGTTTTGAATATGCATACAATGTTAAGTGCATCATGTCTAAGTATCTATTGAAAGTGTGTCCATGGATAAGTGTTTTGCCCTAACAACATAGATATAAAGAGAGTCATTAAGTGGACCCGCTATAATACAAACATGAATTGGTATCAAAGAAAGTTTTTTAATTTTTGAGTTGAGTGTGTGAGGCTCATGTATGAGTCAGTTGTAGGGTGTGAAAGAGAATTCTGTTGAGTGAGTTACAAGTTGTGAAAAAAAATCTTGCAAAGTAGTGAGAATGAGTTTGTTGTAGGCGTGAGAGAAGTCTTTTAAGTGTTGAGGAAGTTTGAGAGGATTTATATTGAATATTTTCAGGTTGTGAAATAGAATCCTACTTATTGATGAGATATGTCACATAAAGGAGAAAGAGCACCAGAGGTGGAAGACTTAACAAATAATTTGATTAAATTTCAAGCAAGATTGGATATGATGGACATGACTGCACAAAGTGGAAATGTTTCAGCTATGAGTGAAGATGATGAGGAAGAGATGATGATGTGGTTGACATCTCTACAAGTAAGGTAAGATGCTTTGGAGAAATACCAAAAAAGTGGAAGAAAATATTCTACTAGAAGAAAGAGGCCAACAAGGATCAACGTGGAGGAAAGAGGTAAGTCTACTTGTGATTTTAACTTGTTATGTGGTAAAGAGAGCCTTGATAAGCTCATGAAATGAATAGTAGAGCTAGAAGATTATTTTTAAGATAAAAATAGTGAAGACCCCATGAGGGTAAATATTGCATGCAATAAATTATGAGGAGTTTTAGTTGTGTAATAGAAAGATCTCAGATAAAGGAGACAAAAAAAATGAGAGAAGAAGGTAAATGGATGGGAACATATGGTTTTGAAGATGATGGATCATTTTGTGCACCCAAAATTGCAGCAAGAGTGGTTGAAGAAGATTCATTTATAGAGGCTTGAGCATGAAGAAAAGAAGAATAAGATTGACATGAAAGGCAATATGAGATGTAAGTTTCCATGTGAATAGATCAAGTCTAATTTTAAAAGTAACAAAGAGAAGCATGTGTATGTAGATAATAAGGTTGTCTTGAAAGACAATAAGAAGGAGAATTTTTCATGTGAGAAGCCCAAATTTGATTTTTAGAACAAGGACGACGAAGAAATTTGTGAACAACTTATTAAAGAAGAAATCCTTATGCAAAAGGATATGGGTGTGATATTTGTTGAACCAGAAGAAGGTGACCCATTGTTTGATATTTACCTTGGATAATAAAGGCAATAGATTTATTTTTTATATTTTTCATGATAGAGGGTTTGAGGACAACCAAGTAAATCTACATGTTTATTTGAAGAAATAAATAGAGGTGAATGAAGAAGGGAACCTTGAGAATTTGCATGTTTCCATGAAGGAAACAATGGAGGTGAAAGTGTATGTGAATGCACATGAGGAAAGTATGGTTACAGACCATCCATTTGAAGGAGACAAAAATAGAAAGAAGAATGAGAAGAGGAAAGCGATGATGCTTGTTGAAAATTGGCCTTTCATATTTCATCATGAGGTAGAAATCTATGAGAATATTGTGAGAAACAAAGAAGATTTGGACAACATATCCTCGGCATGTGATAAATAACAGGACGAAGTGGTTGTGAGAACTCTTGATTTCTTTAATATGTTTGTTCAATGTCAAGAGGTCCAACAAAGGATATTGAGATTGATATGGTAGACATGGTTATACAAAAAGGACTAAAGGGTGAAGTTGTTATTGCATATATGACAGCATCCCATATAGATATTGGAGCAGAGACTCTTATAAGTCAAGGTTTTCATTATTCTGAAATGGATAAGGAGAGTTCAAAATCCTTTGCACATGACATGGAGGAGATGAAACAAGGAAAAATCAATCAACCTAGAGTTAATATAAATAATTTGAGAAGAGAATAATAATTATCACAAGAATAGTGATAAAATAAAAGATGCTGTGAGAATCTCATGGTTAGTGAGAATTAAGATAATAGAAGTTGGGATGAAGAGAAACAATATCTAATTATTATATTAGGTAATGAAGTTGTGAATATGGAGGAAACATTTATGGGAAATGTTAAGTCTCATGTTTATAATCTAATTAATTCTTATAGTCAGTGTGTAGGTGCAGAAATAGAGAGAAAGGCATTCAAAGAGGCCATCCAAGGTGAAGAGAGTGAGTTTATTGAGTTGTTGATTTGTACGACACCCATAACATGTGGAGGAGGAGATGATGTTTCTGTAGAGATGGAAAGGTTGATTCACATAGCAATGCCAATATTGAAAGATGATAAGATAAATATTATCCTTGAGGTGGTACTAGACACTATGGGTTATCATTTGGATATGCCCAAATGAATATTAAGTTTGCTCAAATGATTGAGGATAAAAGAAGAGATGACAACCATGAGAAAAGAGGAGCTGCAAATAGAGAAGGGTGATAGAAGATGAATCGAACATTAGGTTTGATAATCAGTAGCCAAAGCCAAGAAGTGTTTAGGAGGAGGTGGTCAGTTGGTGGTGGGTTTAATGCCACAAGGGATAGTAAGATGCAATAAAGAGCATCTTGGTGGAGGTGGTTGGTTGAAGGTGAATTTCAACCCATAAGAAGATGGAGAGCAGAAAAGATGAGCCTTTGGTAGATTAGGATGGACTATAGTGGGTCCAATAGCCTGGTCCAATGGTATTACAACTGTAAAAATATTTAGTGGGTGTTGCAGAGATTATTTAGGAATAAATATGCAGTGAAGCGATCCCATGGATTTTTAAAACTACAAAAATTATACCTGCAATTGAATTTTAGGACATTTGAATGTAAAAAAAATTATAAAACAAATGTTTATTCATTGAAAAGTGTTTTTTTGCATAAATTTTTTCTATGGGTGCTGCAAGTTCTTGCCCCCAACCTCTACCCATCTCTAAAAATGTCTTTTCTAAGCAGCTACTACTCCTATTTTTTAGGGAAAGATTCTATTTTTTGTAGTTTAATAAATTTAAACTTGCATGGGACCCCCTACAACTATAAAATAGTTGCAGTTGCCCTCTCCATGGGACCACCCTATAACCCCACAAAAGGAGGAGTGATGAGAGATAATAAAGAGAGGGAAAAAAGAGTAGAGAAGAGAAAAAGAAGACCTGAGGTAAGAAGAGAAGAAAAGAATTGAAACCAACAAGGAGGAGCTGGAGAGGGTGGAGAATGAATGAAAAATAACTTAAGTACTTAGCGTGTTGGAAGGGAACACCATGACCGTTATACTTCATGGTCCAAAGATTCGATTTACCACTTATTCCATCTAAGTGAGCAGGAGCTCAAATTTTATTATGTTAAGAATTTGTTGTTAGTGCTTACATTAATATTATTAATGTGTAAGTAATTATATTGTTGTGTGTGAGAAAATAATGTGAGTGAGTTGTAACTCACATTAGATCAAGGATATAAGAGATATAGCTTGATATTAGATAAGTTGAGGGATTTTGGGGATCCATGATAAGGTTTGAATCAGGATATCAAGGAGTGTAATAAACCTATAAATTGTAATCCTTGTTCAAGAATAAGATATCCCAAATAAATTAGTATAAAGATCATATTATTGTTGAGTCTACTTTGTAATGAAATTATTGTGATCAACTGAGTATACTATGTATGAAATCCTGTAAGTGCTATCAGAGAAGTTTTTTTATTTGTATACTAGAATATTAATATTTTTTATTAGGGAAGTTATTCTTTTCTTTGCTCCTATGGATGGTAGTGCTTTCATTGCAACATTGTTTGTAGAATATGTATTAGATTGATATTATTTAGTATAGGTTAAGGTAGTTTAGGATATTTTTGCATATACCAAGGTATTTGTTTTTATATTTTTAATCTTAATGGCCTATGTTAGTAGAGTAGTCTCCTTCATTTTGTTGCAAGTCTGAGTATATTTGTTCTCCTTGATCCCTCCTCTAAGATCCCACACCTTCATCTTATGTGTCATGTAGTTCAAATCTCTCTAGTATGCTTTGCATATATGTGGCCTTCAATGTGTCCTACACACTTGTGACAACACCTTTGTAATGTAAAACCTATTACCAATGATTTGATCAATCTCACATCCAAATTGTCAAGCTTTTCATTTGTTGGTTTGATAGTTGTTCATGTATTTCATATTATCAATTTGTGCATTATAGTGTGCATAACCTACAAGACTACAACCCATGTATACTCTGAACATCATTTCCAATAATTGGTAGTTGAATTCTACAACTTATATGCTTCTTTGCTCAACTAGACCATGCATCTTTGATATGCATGTGAATCTTGTGTTGGAATGATGTACATGGATGTGTTAGGGTGTGGAGCTAAAAGCTTCAACCGTTTGCACACACATAAAGAAAGGATGCTGAAGAACCAGAGCCACCGGCGTCGGTAGTATGATCGATGTCGGTCAGATGCAGTGGAGAAGGAGACCGGCGACGACAGAGAGTCGGCCGATGTCGGCAGCACCAGACAAGCAGGGACCAACGTCGGTCACCTGTGCGGTCCAAAACTGCTGTTTACGAACAGTCAGTTAGTTAAACTAAGTGTTTGCATGCTAAGAGACTATTTTAAGTCGCGAGCTGTGTGTCTAATTTTAGTAGTTAGATGTCTATTTTTTGTAAGCATGGGATCTTATTTATAGACCCATAAGGCATGTATTGTAAAGGAATTCTAAGGCAAGTAAAGGCATTGAAGCTAGCAAGGTCAAGGAGATCTACAGGTGTAAGGTCAAGGAGATCAGCTATAACATTCAAAGAGGAATTGTAACTCAAGTTTTAGAGTTGGTTTTGTGTTGAGCAAGAGAGAGAGGGAAGAAGGTCTTGAGGTGTGGCAAGCCTTTGAGGTGGAGGAAGAAGTGGCATCTTCCTTATTTGTATTTTTTTCTAGTATTATCTAATACAATTGTGTGTATTGTCTCTCAAATTCTTTGCTGTCTCATGTTTCTAGTTTCTTAATCATTCTGGTATAATTTCCGTGTTCAATTGCTCATATATAAGTAATCAATTGTGCTACCGTTGGATAAGGGGCCTCCTAACAGTTGGTATCAGAGCTATGGTTTGCAAGAAGCAGGGTATTGTTTTTGATTACAGGTCATTCACAGGTTTTCTGATTGAGTGGGAGTTCAACAATGGCAGAAGAAAGCAAGCTACGAATGGAGAAGTTTAACGGCAAGAATTATCAATACTGGAGGATGCAGATTGAGGACTATCTGTATCAGAAGGATCTGTACTTACCGTTGGGTGGGGTTGCATGCAAGCCCACAGATATAAAGGATGAAGAATGGAGTGTTCTTGATCGGAAGGCTCTCGGTTCCATAAGGTTGAGTCTTGGAGCTTCTGTGATTTCCAGCTTATCACAGTGCAAAACAACGGAAGAGTTGATAAAGTCTTTGGCAAATTTATACGAAAAACCCTCGGCTTTTAATAAGGTATACCTTATGAAGCAGCTATTTACTTTGAAAATGTAGGAAGGAGGTTCGGTACATACTCATCTCAGTGATTTCCATGGTTTGGTAAACCAATTAGCTTCAGTCAACATTGTTTTTGATGATGAGGTAAAGGCTCTCTTGATTTTATGTTCTTTGCCTGAAAATTGGGACGGTATGGTTATGGCAGTAAGTAACTCTGCATCTGCTTCTAAAATCTTAAAAGTTGATGATGTTATGAGTGTGATCTTGAATGAGGAAATACGCAGGAGAAGCACAGGTGAATCATCAGGGAACACTCTAAGTGTGGAAAGCAGAAGAAGGCAAAAGGAGAAGATTGAGCAAGGGAAATCAAGGTTGGGAAGGAGATCCGAGTCTAAAGGTATTACCTGCTGGTTTTGTGGAAAGAAAGGACATACAAAGGAGTGTTGGTTGAGAGATAAAGAGAATCAACATACAAGTATGGAAGAAGCAAAAGATGCAAATATTGTGGTACAGGATGCTCTCATACTTTCTTTGGATAGTCACGTAGGATTATGGATATTAGATTCTGGTTCATCTTTTCATGCATCCCCAAACAGAGATTTGTTTCATGAGTATGAACAGAGAGATTTTGGAGTTCTTTATTTAGGGGATGGTACGCCTTGTCAGATAGTTGGCAAAGGAAAAATGCAGCTGAGATTGCAGATTGACAACACGTGGGTGTTGAAGGAGGTCATGCATGTTCCAATTCTGAAGCAGAGTCTGATTTCTGTAGGAAGGTTGGGAGATGAGGGATGCACAATAACCCTCACAGCGGATTCTTGGAAGGTTACCAAGGGAGCACTTGTTCTAGCAAGAGGTAAGAAAGTAGATACTCTTTATCTGTCTACTTGTATTACTGATTCCACTTCTGGTGTAGATTCGAAGATGTGGCCTAATAGGCTTGGTCACAAGAACAGGGAGGGAATGGAAGTTCTTGATTCAAAAGGTATGTGCACAGATACAGTTCATTGTAGAAAGAAAAAATTTGATGCCTTTGACAGGAACAAAGAAGCCTTGGTGTTTATGGAAGAGATGAAGGACAGAGATCAGTCACAGGGGCTGAATAAATCTGAGCAGGGCAGCATGGACAGAGGTATGATCCAAGAAGAGCTCGCGGATGAAAAATTCATCACTTACAGGAACACACAGACACCGATGTCGGCAGCTTGGCACCGACGTCAGTCATCCAGATACCGACATCGGTCATGTGCAGACCAGCAGGGTCGGTAGGTTGGACAGGAGAAGTCCGACGTCGGTCATTAGGACCGACGTCGGCAGAAGGGACGCCGGCGTCGGCCAGGGGTAACGACGTCGGCAGTCAGGGTCAGTGCAGGGAACCGACATCGGTTGGGAGCAGACTGGGAGATGGCCTAGATTGGTCACTGGAACGGATGTTGGGTGAATTACTAAGTCTCAAACACCCATGTGGAGGTCAGGAAAGGTATGTGAACCTCATATTCGTTGTTCACCTTCTTTATATTGCTTACTGTTAGTCATGAACTAGGAAGATGGAGGAAGCAATGCATGTAGAATCCAGAAACAGTGGGAGCTTGACATGGATGAGGAGTGTAAGTCCTTGGAGTAAAGCCAAATAGGTACTTGTTGGTGGAGTTGTCAGCTAGATAGAGGGATGGATTCCCATTTTAGAGAAGAGAGTGGATGGACATCTGAGACAGAAGGCTATAGTATATGGTCTTGAGTTAGCTGCAGGGCAATGGAGGTTTGACCATTGTATTTTATCTTTACCAGGTTGGATAATATTAGCTACATTATCATGTTACTGTATTGTGTTACTTTTTGCAGGGTTGCATATACAGGGAGTTTTCTGAGCTAAGGGTAAAGTTGGTTCAGAAGTATGTCATGAAGAATTTGGGAGCAGCAAAATTCTTGTGGCATAGGTGTCAGGGATAGCATCACAGGTTTGCGTGGTGGTTGGTCTTCAAGGGTGACTTTGAAGAGGGATACAGAGCCTCAAAAACAAAATAGATGGTGTACAGGTACAGGTACAGGTTGCAGCTGTTTATCTCCAAGTGGGAGATTGTTAGGGTGTGGAGCTAAAAGCTTCAACCGTTTGCACACACATAAAGAAAGGATGCTGAAGAACCAGAGCCACCAGCGTCGGCAGTATGACCGACGTCGATCAGATGCAGTGGAGAAAGAGACCGGCGACGGCAGAGAGTCGACCGACGTCGACAGCACCAGACAAGCAGGGACCGACGTCGGTCACCTGTGCGGTCCAGAACTGCTGTTTACGAACAGTCAGTTAGTTAAACCGAGTGTTTGCATGCTAAGAGACTATTTTAAGTCGCGAGCTGTGTGTCTAATTTTAGTAGTTAGATGTCTATTTTTTGTAAGCATGGGATCTTATTTATAGACCCATAAGGCATGTATTGTAAAGGAATTCTAAGGCAAGTAAAGGCATTAAAGCTAGCAAGGTCAAGGAGATCTACAGGTGTAAGGTCAAGGAGATCAGCTATAACATTCAAGGAGGAATTGTAACTCAAGTTTTAGAGTTGGTTTTGTGTTGAGCAAGAGAGAGAGGGAAGAAGGTCTTGAGGTGTGGCAAGCCTTTGAGGTGGAGGAAGAAGTGGCATCTTCCTTATTTGTATTTTCTTCTAGTATTATCTAATACAATTGTGTGTATTGTCTCTCAAATTCTTTGCTGTCTCATGTTTCTAGTTTCTTAATCATTCTGGTATAATTTCCGTGTTTAATTGCTCATATATAAGTAATCAATTGTGCTACCGTTGGATAAGGGGCCTCCTAACAGGATGAATATATCAAAAATATATGTATTCATGAATAACTATTTACAATTAAACCTTACAAGAGTTGGTTGTAAATAGCCAACCAATGTGTTTAACCAACTCAAATAAATAACAAAATTATTTACTAACCTAATACAAAAGTAACTAAACAAATATCAAATGGATCAACCGACCCAATAAATCCCCATTTCATCCAAAGGGGTATAGATGAAAGATGATCTGGAGCTATGACTTTGAAATCATCAATAGTATTTGCCACACCTACAATTAGCACATTGTACATTGTGGTATTGATGAACCCATGTCACTCCATACAAAATCCCACCCTACAAGTTATGGCATGAATGATAAACACAATCAATGTATTTTCATCCCTTTTTTTTAGGTTGTGGAGTTAAAAGCTTCACCAGGATGCGAACAGGAGGAGTTGCTGAAGTGTCAAAGACACCGACATCGGTCAAGCCAACCAACGTCAGTCAGGGGACAGACAGGAAGCTGCCGACATCGATCAGGGTCGGCTGATGTCGGTCATCTCCAGGCAGACAGGGACCGACATCGATCGCCTGTGCAATTCCAAAACTGCGAGTTCACGAACAGTTCGTTAACGAACCGGTTGTTTGCATGTTAAAAGGCTAATTATAGTCTTGGGTTGCGGATCTAATTATTGTAATTAAGAAATTCTAATTATTGTATGCATGAAATCTATATAATAGACTCAAGGGTTGTATTGTAAAATATGTGCTAGAGAGTAAGAGAGCAAATATTAGCTCCTTCAGAGGGAAGAGAGCAAGGTGTGTTCCTCCTAGTTCCAAAGGGGTGCTGAGTGTGTATGATCTTGGAGAGTTGCAGGTGTGCAAGTTCTAGTAAAAGATCCACCGGGGTACTGGTTGACGAATCATAAAGACTTAGGGCAGTAAGGACAAGGGTTCTTCAGGGTGTAGAGACATCTACATGGTAAGTAAGGTCTGTTGATTTACAGGTGGCAGCAAGAAAAGGGAGATCTACTTGGAGTACGGTTATGTACTTGGTGTACTAGTAGCGTTGTTACTGACTGGTGGATGTGAACAACAACTCTATGTTTGAGTTGATTGTTGTGATCGTGATGAGAGAGTGAAGTGTTGAAGGAAAATTACAGGTGAACCCTAGAAGTATGGGAGCTCTAGAGGTGTGGGAAGAAGAAGTGTGGCATCTTCTTTATTGTATTTTCTTCCAATTGAGTATTAATACAATTGGGTATTGTCTCTCATATCCTGTGTTGTTTCATATTTCTAGTTACTTATTCATTCTGGTTAAATTTTGTGTTTAGTTGCTTATACAAGAGGTAATAATATATATTCTTATTGAGGAGTAGGATCCTGACAGTTGGTATCAGAGCTTTTGGTTGGGTTCACTAACAGGTTGTATCAGATTTGGTTAGTGTTTGTTGATTACAGGGTACTCATAGGGGTTTCTGATTGAGTGGGAATATAGCAATGGCAGAAGAAAGTAAGCTATGAATGGAAAAACTGAATAGCACGAATGGTCTGACTGATGGAAAAAAAGAGCAGGTAAAAAAAGACTATTGGTTGGTAGAATATCAGCATGAAGAAAAAGAAAAAACAGATGTTGCAGGTGATGTAGCACAGGATGCTCTGGATAAACTAGAATCTTGGTTTATAGATTCTTTTGCCTCTTTCCATGCAACCCGAAATAGAGCATCTTTTCAAGAGTATGTCCAAGGAGACATTGGAGAGATTTATTTAGGGGTTGGTGAGCCTTGTCAGATTGTTGGCAAAGGGGAAGTGAAGCTGAAATTGCAGATGGGTAACACACAGGTGTTGAAGAAGGTCATGCAGGTTCCAGTCTTGGAGATGAGTCTATTTTTTTCAAGAAAGTTAGGTGATGAGAGATGCACAGTAACTCTCACAGCGGATGCACTTGAATTAGATGGTGGTAAGAAAGTAGGTATCCTTTATCTATCTACTTATATTACTGATTCACCTTCTGTTGCAGAGATGTGGCTTTGTAGGCTTGGTCACATATGTAAGAAGGGAATGCATGTTCTTAAGCGGAAGACAAATATTTTTGATAAATTTAAGAACTGGAAATCCTTGGTGTTCATGGAGGAGATGACGGACAAAGATCAACTGAGGGGATTAAATTATTCTGAGCAAGGCTGTGTTAATATGGACAAGGGTTTGATCCAAAAAGAGATCACGGGTAAAAAGTCATCACTCACAGGCGAACACAGGTACCGGTGTCAGTCATGAGGAACCGACGTCGAACAGACAGGCACCAACGTTAGTCATGTGCAGATTAGCAGAGTCGATGGTGTCAGGCAACAAGAACCGATGTCGGTCAGAAAGGAACCAACGTCGGCAGAAGGAACACTGGCGTCGGTCATGGAGAACCGACGTCGGTAGTAAGGGTCAGTCGTAAAGAACCGACGTCGGTCATGTGCAGATTGGAAGATGGCCGAGATCAGTCACTGAAATGGATGTTGGGTGGACATCAAGTTGTCAAGGATTCTTAAACGCCCATATGGAGGATTGAAAGGGTAAGTGGACCTCATATTCGTTGTTCACCTTCTTACTTGTTGCTTACTGATGGTCAAGAACCAGGAAGACGTGAAGAGGCAATGCAGGTAGAATCTAGGAAACAGTGGGAGCATGGCATGAATTTTTCAGAAGAGAACCAAGTGGGAGATTTGGTAGAGTTACCAGTGGGGATGAAAGCATTGAGAGATGAATGGATTCCCAAGTTAAAGAAGAGAGTGGATGGATACTTGAGACGAAAGTCCAGGATATATGGTCTTGAGGAAGCTGCAGGACAGTGGTACAGATTTGACAGGTGGATGACAAAGCAGGGCTTCAGGCAATGTCAGTGTAACCATTGTGTTTGTCTTACCAGGTGGATGATGGTCGCAACATTATTCTGTTACTGTATGTGGATGGTATGCTTGGTGCAGGTTCATACATATAGGGAGTTGTTGAGCTAAGAGTAAGGTTAGTTCAGAGGTATGTCAAGAAAAATTTGGGAGCAGCAAAATTTTTTGGCATAAGAGACATGGAGATTTTTGTCTCCAGTGGGAGCTGATGTGAAGAAGGTGTTGGTAGGGTTCAATATGCAGGATGCAGAACCGATAAGCACACCAAAGGCTGGATAGTTCAAGCTGAGCTTAGAACAGTGTTCAAAATCACAAAAGGTTTGGTGTAGACCCGAGTTTTCCCAAGCAGTGGGAGTTGTCAGAGAGTTTGGAGCCAATTCGGGGAAGGTGGATTCTCAGGTATTTGAGAGGGACCAACAACAGGGATTCATGCTACGTAGGGTCAAGGTCTTCACTACATGGAGTTGTAGGTTCAGATGTGGCAGGTTACTTGGATGACAGGAGGTGCACCACAGGTTGTGTGGTGGTTGGTCTTCAGGATTGAGTTTGAAGAGGGATACAAGCCAGGAAATGAATTAGATGAAGGTACAGGTATAGGTACAGGTGCAGCTATTTATATCCAAGTGGGAGATTGTTAGGTTGTGGAGTTAAAAGCTTCATCAGGATGCGAACAGGAGGAGTTGTTGAAGTGTTAAAGACACCGACATTGGTCAGGCCAACCGACGTCGGTCAGGGCACAGACAGGAAGCTGTCGACATCGGTCAGGATCAGCCGACGTCGGTCATCTCTAGGCAGACAGGGACCGACATCGGTCGCCTGTGCGGTTCCAGAACTGTGAGTTCATGAATAGTTCGTTAACGAACCGATTGTTTGCATGTTAAAAGGCTAATTATAGTTTTGGGTTGCGGATCTAATTATTGTAATTAAGAAAGTCTAATTATTGTATGCATGAGATCTATATAATAGACTCATGGGCTGTATTGTAAAATATGTGTTAGAGAGTAAGAGAGCAAATATTAGCTCCTTAAGAGGGAAGAGAGCAAGGTGTGTTCCTCCTAGTTCCAAAGGGGTGCTAAGTGTGTATGATCTTGGAGAGTTGCAGGTGTGCAAGTTCTGGTAAAAGATCCACCGGGGTACTGGTTGAAGAATCATAAAGACTTAGAGCAGTAAGGACAAGGGTTCTTCAGGGTGTAGAGACATCTACATGGTAAGTAAGTTCTATTGATTTGCAGGTGGCAGCAAGGAAAGGGAGATCTACTTGGAGTATGGTTGTGTAGTTGGTGTACTGGCAGTGTTGTTACTGACTGGTGGAGGTGAACAACAACTCTGTGTTTGAGTTGATTGTTGTGACCGTGATGAGAGAGTGAAGTGTTGAAAGAGAATTATAGGTGAATCCTAGAAGTGTGGGAGCTCTAGAGGTGTGGGAAGAAGTGTGGCATCTTCTTTATTGTATTTTCTTATGATTGAGTATTAATACAATTGGGTATTGTCTCTCATATCTTGTGTTGTTTCATATTTCTAGTTACTTATTCATTTTAGTTAAATTCTGTGTTTAGTTGCTTATACAAGAGGTAATCATATATACTCTTATTGAGGAGTAGGATCCTGACACTTTGGATAATATACCGTACTACAGTAGAACATGATCAAGGCCTATTCAACCACATCAATCCACATAAGGTCTCACAAAGAAACATGTCGATACAACCACTAACGATTGATCAAAGACCATGCAATAACTCCCCGCTTATCAGGGGAGAGGTGAGAAGAATGAAACATAAAAATTGATCCAACAATTGTGTATGATCTGAATTAATAATATCAATGAAGAGAGTAAAACTAAAACTAAACTAAACGCAACAAAATCCAAGACAAAATTGCCACTATAACAAAACCTGATCCTTGAGTTAGTGGCTCATTCAAGATGGGAAAACCATTATGTAATTAAAACAGATAGGTCTATTGAGACCATAGACCTAGGCCATAAAGGATGCCTCCTGATCAGAGGAAGTGCTAGAATAACTAGAATGACTGGAGTAGCTGAAAGATGTACCACAAGAATAACCAACATAATTTCTTCAACGTGCTTTTTATGCGGGGAACATGGGCATTGAGAAGGACATACATCAATAAGATGGTCAATGACACCACATTTATAACATGTTGGTTCTTTCTAGCACTTGCGAGAACTAGGAGATGAAGAATCACTACTACAACCATTAGACTTATAAGAATGCTTATGGAAATGTCTATATTTTGAGGATTTTGGAGAATATCGTGAAGAATGTTGATGAGAGTGCCAATGTGAATGTCTTGGAGACTGCCAATGAGAGTGTTGTGTATAATGTTTCAAAGACAATTTCCACAAATGTCATGGACCATGTCCTCTCTAGAGCTGGTGTTTCCTGGCCTTTGTGAAGTAAGCTTCTTCTATGGGTTGAGTTTTCTTCTTTATAAACTAACGCTCATGCTTAGTAATCAATTCATAAATAGAATTGAATGTTGCTCCGTTGAACTTATCACTAAGCTACAACATTTCAACAAAATTGGTATAAGTAGAATTGAGGCCATTTAGAGTTATGTAAATGAGTATGTCATCATCTATATTTACCCCTATGTTACAATATTCTTGTTTCAAAGTTTTCATGCGAAAGAGATATTTAGAGACATCTTCTTTAATGATAAGCTTTTTATTTAACAACTGCATTAAGAGATCAATATGTTTAAAGGCAGGTTGTTTGTCATATAAATCTTTTGATATTTTCTAATCTTTCAAGGCATCACATTTAATGGCTCCAATGTGGATAATCACTTGATCAGAACATGATGACTTTAGCAAAGCAAGGGCATGCTTGTTGCATTTTTGATATTCAAGAAGTTTTATAGCCTCTGTGGGTTGTGGAGTGTCTTTTTCAATAATGTCTCATAGGTTGTTGAATATTAGAGTATTTTCCATGTGTAAGCTCCATTATTTGTAGTTTTTTAGAGTAAGTCGTCCATTTTTAGAAATAAGACTTACAATTTAGTCATAATTAGTGTGATTTAGGGACTTGTTTAATTATAAGTCACAAAAATAACCATTTTTAGACCCTTATAGTGACATTACACCTTTTCCCTTCATTACTTGTTTATAAAAGATTAAATAAGGTCAAAAAATAAGTTTGATCAAAATATAGATCTAATGGGGTTTGAATCCTTGACCTCACTTTTGCATGCGACTTACGAAATATTCTATTCAAAATCCACTACAAACACCCTGAGAATACAAGGAGATAATATTTCATGTAACCTTGAGTTTTCTGAGTTGAAATTTTGAAAAAAAAATGCATGTTAAAACAAGTTACTTAGCATGTGAAAACAAGTGACTTGCGCTTCTTCCCTTGTTGGGCCCATTGGAATAAAGTAGTAGAAATATCAAATGGAAACTCAAACTTTATTAGGTAAACTATTGAGCCATCATGCCATTTTTATTGTAGTGCATAATGTCATTTTACAGTGTCAGGCTTGAATCTACCCTTTGTTTTCACAAAATAATATCTCAAAGTCTACAGGAAGCTTGATAATGTCACCCAGGGGGATTTTAAAGGACTTGCACACCGTATATACAACAAACATGTTCTACTTCTACTTAGAAAAATAGTTTTGTATGCTCATAAACTATGTTGCGGTTTAGTTGCAGGCTCAAAATCCTATAAAGTGATTTTTCAAGGATGAAATTGGGTGTGGAAATTGTAAAAATGGATTTAAAGGTTATATGGATCAGTGAACATAAATATAAATTAGATTACAAGCCATACAAATGATTTTCATGGACTGTACAAAGGCTTTGACAAAGGTTTGTAGCCACTCACTTTTGGGATCAGATTTTGAACCAAAAAATGAATTCAAATCTACAAATCTTCATACCTTCTTTTTCTCTCTCCTTGGCTCAGAAAATAATGTGGTTGTAAAAAATTAACCAATGGGTTTAACCAAACTGAATAAATGACAAAATTATTTACTAACCTAATACAAAAGTAACTAAGCAAATACTAAATGGATCAACCAACCCAACATCCTGCAATTGACAAGCAATAAAGTGATTAATAGGTTATTATTTTGGGATTTTTTTAATTGTTTAATTAGCTACTTATTGCATCAAGTTTATAGGTCTAGGTTTAATATTGTTTTTAATGTTAGTATGGTCCTTGAGGTTACTATTTAATAGTCCTATTTCATAGAGTTTGTATTAGTCATTAGAATAATCTCAATATTGTGGTCTGAAGTTTTAAGTTTTCTTATCAAGTTGAATCATTCCATATAGAAAAGGGTCCATTTTTTTAATCAAATCATAATTTGTTAATTATCATGTAATTAAAGTATGTTCGTCAAAATTTTAAAATGTCAATAAAAATATTGTATGTCAAAAGAGTTAAAACTAGAAAAAAATCTTGTAATGGATGTATTTTCGGGAGAACCCAACATCTAATTAACATTCTCTTTCAACATGCGAATGAGTCTCATAGCCAAATGTGTTGAGTGAGCAACATCAATTGGGAGGATGGAGGCAATGGAGGTTGGACGACTTTCAACATCCTTTCGTCAGTTGCTAGTGATAGAATCACTTTATATATTATTGGTATGTTTGTTCATGTTTTTCATTTTCAATGTTTTCATGTTTCCATTGTGTGTTCAATAAATCCTTGCAAAAACATTTGGAAATTAGGCATGTTCCAAAGAAGCACACTTTGAGGGCAAGAGAATATTTTAAGATACATTTGGCATGGATGTTTGTCTAAATAGTTTTGATCTCTAAAAGTCTAGAGGATTTGAAATTCAAGAACCCAAGAAATGGAAACGGTCACATGGAATTCGGCTTGCGACTGCGTCTTCATGAGGATAAAGAGATAACTTGATAGAGTTGAACATGTTTTAAGAAATATTTTTAGAGAACGACATCATGATATGTTTGTCTTTTTCCATGTTCTCACTAAGAGGGAGAATGTTAAAAATTTGTTGTTAGTGCTTACATTAATATTATTAATGTGTGAGTAATTATATTATTGTGTGTGAGAAAATAATGTGAGTTATAACTCACATTAAAATAAGAATATAAGATATATTTGAGATGTAGCTTGATATTAGGTAAGTTAAGGATTTTGGGGATCCCTGATAAGGTTTGACTCTTAATATCAAGTGTAATAAACCTATAAAGTGTAATCCTTGCACAAGAATAAGATATCATGAATGGATTAGTATGAAGAACGTATTATTTTTTTGTCTGCTTTGAAATGAAATTATCATGATCAACTAAGTATACTCTATATGAAATCTTATCATATTAGCCCTAGTTATCTGATGCAAGATCATCTAAGGGTTTGTACAATCTTGCATCAACCAAAAACAGAGTGACATGTAGTAGTTTAGATTTTTTTTTGCCTTGGTGGTGTGATCTAATGTCCCCATTTCCACATCATGATTAAATATGTATTGAAGGCATTTTGTCTATTTTTACATAGACTAAAGGAACCCTTTTGAGGGATTACATTTTATTTGTTATTTATTAATTGTTGAAATAGCAATTTTTATCATAAGGCAATTATTATTTAATTAATAGAATATTTAAAAAGTTGTTTTTACCACTGAAATGCTTAAATGAATTAATTATTAATTTATTTGCCTTAAGGTAATTTTAATTATTATCTTTAAAATTAAGGCAACTAATTAATATATTATTCAAAAAAGAGATGTCGACATGGGAGCTAAAGTAAGGAAAAAGATAGGTGTTTTATCTTCTCAAAGTGGTTCACCCTCTTTGAAAGTTAAAAATACATGGCGAAAGCTACAATGAAAGATACGCTGAATTTTGATAAAATTGTTCTTCATGCCTGAAGAAAACTATTGGGATGCATGCCCAATAGGTGTTCACTATTATTGGTGATTGATTACTCTAAAAGGTGTCTTTTGACACCACCATCGCTAAAGGAGATCTTGTTTTTTCTCTAAAAAGTGGGGCAAATTACTTTGGAGGCTTTGCGTGTATGTTTTTAAGGGTTTTGTGGTCTTTTCCTTGCATCTTGAGTTTACTAATTTATTATGTTAATTTTGCAAGTGAAGCAAACCACTTGGGGAGCTTGGATCTAGGGTTTGAATGTTTCAATTGGTCAAAAATTCACAAATTAAATCATCTGACTTTATTTGGTATTTTTTTGATTATTCTTGTGAAGTTTTGGACAATTTGTGAAGGATTTTAAAGGAGAAAAATTAAATAATAATTTGTATAATTATTATTTAATTATTTGACAGGTTTTCAAGGGATTCTCCACTTGCGAAAGGAAAGAATATTTCTATATTTTTCTGCTATTTTTTTAGGCACTTTGGAAGTAGGGCGATTGACCTAAGACTATTTTAGCAATTTCCATGCTCAAAAAGGTCATTAAAAAAAAATTGGCATTTTTTGCAAGATTGCAGCTATTTTTGGCAAGGGTTTGAATAGGAATTTCACTCTGAATAGTAGCTGTAATTTTGATAATAAATTAGAATTTTATGTCATTATTTTGTGACGTTTTAGCTTCAAAAATGGGTAAAAAAGGTACTTATTTGTGCAGATTAAATTATGAATTTTTTCTACACATTTTCAGTTGTTTTGGATCAAGTTACTGGTTAGATTTTACCTATAAAACCCTATCTTTTTGGCACCTAATATTTGTAGGGTTCATTAAGGGTTTTGAAAACCTATTTTGCAATCTAGGGTTTGTTGATTGCATTTTCAAATTTGAAGATTTTGGGGAAAGTCCTTTTTGCACTAATTCGTCCCATTTGGGAACATTACAATGGTATCAGAGCATCGATGTTGTCTAGCCTGTGAAAGTTTTTGATTCCAGATTTGGATGCATAATCTATCAATCATAGAGTTAATGAGTGAAGATGAATTTAGAACAAAGCTTCACAGATTGAGAAAAAAGCTTTCGCATCCACATCGTTTAAGAAATGTTTTGCTCAATATTTTGAAGGAAGTAGAAAATTGTTTGTCCAACAATCAGATTATAAGTCTATGTTTTGGGCAATGAGTTCAGATTTAGATGTGAGACTTGTAGCTATCACTTGTATTAGTGAAAGTACAAGGATAACATCTCTGGAATAGCCATATAATGACAACATCATGAAGGAAATATTTCAGTTGATGGTGTAAAGTTTTGAAGGTCTTGGTGATGTCATAAGTTCTTTTACTAAGAGGATCACTATTCTAGAAAATATGACAAATGCCAGATCTTATGTGCTAATGTTGGATTTAGAGTGTGATACACTTATTCTTGAAATGTTTCAACATTTTCTTACAGCTGAAAATAAAAATCCTACAGAAGGTATGATAACTTCTATACAAAAGGCGATGACCTTAATACTTAATGAAATTGATGAAATTTTCGAGCCATTGTTGTCTATCTTATTGGCAAGTTTAAGGTTAGAAAAGAATAAATTTTCAGTTGCCCAAATCCTGTTTGAAAAAGTTGCGAATATTTTTGAGAAAAAATTAAGGCCTTATTTAATAGTGGAGCACATGTAAGAAAAGAGTATTGAACTACATGGAGAGTTGGAGGAAAATAATAAAGGGACAACCCTTCATGAAGATCCCAATGAAATAGAAAAATCATATTTGAAGAAGGAAGGTGAGCTACAAAAAGATGACACTTTGGGGCAACCCATAGGGGTGCATGTGGATGATAAAAGAGAAGAAGAAACCAAAGAACATAAAATAAAAGAAGTGCAAGGTAAGGATATTTTATTGATAAAAGGTGTCTAATTATCTTATAATGATTATATACATGACAATGAAGTCACTAAAAGTGATAAAATGAAATATATGGTTTACAAATTGAGGCATGAGGATTCCTTGATTCAAGTTCACAATTACTAGCACCAAGAGGTATGGGATCTGGGTAATTTTTTGAATTTTACAAAGGTTCTCAATTATGATTTTAAATTCTTTATGACTAATTCCATGAAAATAAAGAAAGAATCAAAATTGTGTAAGGCATGGAGGAATATAGGCATGCATAAATTAACATTGGAACTAGCGTTTAATGTGGGAGATAATGAGGATATTTTGCATGGTTTGAATGACAAAAAGGCTCCTTAATATTCATCAATCAACATGATATGAGGATATTTTATGAGTATGAGGAAGGAGGATGAAAGGAACAATGATAGGGCTGTTATGAGACATCATGGACAACCACGTGCTTGCAAAAAAGGGGATGCTACAACACAATTAGTAAGTTTATCTAGTTATGATATTTATCATGCTTATGTTGGATTGAAGTCTGAATTTTATGACTCAAAAAATTATGAGACATCTAATCAATTCCATCCCCTACATACAAACATAATATTACCTTCTTAGAATATGTTTCGGTTCACAAGGAGAGTTCATGCATGGACAAAATCTGAAATCACTTGCTCCCAAAATTTAGAATTAACATGGCAGGCACAACAGTATATAAAAAGGGATAAAATCTAGTATTAGTGGGGTTTGTTTGATGATGCATACATGAGTGAGGAAGCTAACAAATGGCATCCAAGGGAAGGATATACATCCTACATAAGGGGATCCCTACCAATGGGTTTAGATGGTTATGATATGTACTTGCAAGGTATGTTTTCCAATTTGGTTAAGGTTGTTTTCTTTATACAAATGGAAGGACTATATTTTTAAAATAAATAAGGATTGATATGGTATAAATAAGGTCTTATCACACCTTGGAATGCACACTATGGGATCACACATCCTCTAGTGCTTTTCCATGAGATGAATTTAATTATGGGCAGCCTTGCTAAGCATATTAATTTGGTTCAATTTTGCAGTTTTAATCTTCTTCATATAGAGCATAAGTCCAAGATTGTTTTTTGGGGAAGCATGGAGTTAGAGAGCCCATTAAGGATCAGCTTGGTAATGAACAAATTAAAGTTTTCGAGTAGAGGCATGGTTGTGTTTTACTATGACAACCAACATATTTGCATACACAATCTATGGGAAGAGGTTTCAACTAATAAGGAGACCTTGTGGATAAGTTTGAAGCATGATAAGAGGTATGATAGCTACTATTTTGAGTTGCATAACACATTGAATTCTCTTGAGCAACATGCTAGATACATGTATGACAAGGTAAGAAGTTTTGATGGCATCCCACAAATCTGGGTAAGAGGAACAAGCACAAGTATTAATTCTAAATTTTGTCATCATGAAAAATCAGAATTAGGCATGTACTTACAATAGTATCATGAAGGAGGAAAAACTGATTTTTGGGGTACATTCCATCTTTTGCAAGGTTTTGGAAACATGCATGTTTGGGTTCCATTCGCAAGTAATAGAAGTAGCACATGCACAAAGAGGAAACAACTCTCGTTGATAAGCATTTGGGGTAGAGTGTTACATGCATACATGAGAATATTCATAAGGGGAAGCCTTTGGTATGGCACATGGCATGCACAAAAAATCCCATATATGTTGAATTGTACTACATTGAGACCTGACATCATGGAAAGTTTACAAGATGGTACCTAGCTGATTTATTTTTGAATGATTGGAGAGTTATAACATGACATTTGGGGATCCATTACCCTCAGGGCAGCAAGGTAATCAAATTCTATTATGTTTTTTATTTTAACTTTTGGCCACATATCACTTTCTTAGAGGGTATAAGGGAAAGGAGCTTCCTCATGCACCACTTGGTATTGAAAGGGGTGTTTGGTTGGGAACATGTGGAGCCTTTGGAAGGCCATGAGGACACATCTAGCACTTGGGTGCAGCCCCGAAAGTATAAAAACAATAGTATAAAGAAGATGTAAGGATTTTTTTCATTGGGAAACAAGTAAACATTGACATTGTTTGATAAGAAGTGTTAGGACAACCACTTGGATTTTGCAATTGCTTGAGGATAAGGAATTTTGGGTGGGGAGGACTATAATGTCTCTATTTCTACATCAGGATTAAATAGATATTGAAGAACTTTAGTCTATTTTTCCATAGACTAAAAGAGCCCTTTTAAGGGATTATATTTTATTAGCTATTTATGAATTGTCGAAATAATGATTTTTATCATAAGGCAATTATTATTTAATTAATAGAACATTTAAAAAGTGTTTTTTTTCACTAAAGTGCTTAAATGAATTAATTGTTAATTTATTTGCCTTAAAGTAATTTTAATTATTATTTTTAAAATTAAGGCAACTAATTAATATATTATTCAAAAAAAAGATGTCGGCATGGGAGTTAAAGCAAGGAAAAAGAAAGGTCTTTTATCTTCACAAAGTGGTTCACTCTCTTTGGAAGTTATAAATACATGGCAAAGGCTACAATAGAGGATATGCTCAATTTTGATAAAATTATTCTTCATGCCTAAATAGGATGAAAGAATGACAAAACATGCTAAGGAATCCATAGTCTTCACTTATACAAAATCAAAAATTCCAAATGAACATAATAAGAACAGTCATGGAAGAGGTAACAATCAGTTATCTTATTAATTAAAAGGTATACATTTGAGCAGGGCTTCACCGTACTCAGGTGGAGCATCCAAACAATGGCCAAAATGGCTAGTTCTTATAGAACTTGAAAGAGATAGGAGAAGAGAGAAGTCCAAGGGTCAAAAGGACACTTGTCAAGCTGATCCAAGGAGTAAATTATGCATGTGGAGAGAGTATGGGATGAACCATGAAAGGTCTGGAGGTACAAATGTCAATCTAAGTCATAAACCTCATGAAAAGTGGCAAGAAACTCCTCATTCTGGCTCAAAAAAACTATCTGCATGATTAGCCCTGTTTAAACACCTTATAACTAATTAGGATCAAGTCCAATGATTGGAATGAAGTGTAAGGACGTCATACATGCCTCTCTATACATTTCTTGTAGGCTTGGTCATCTGAAATCACTTGAAAAGAAACAATCATCCTCTGTTATCTAGAAAATTGCTCTTCCATGTACCATGTACACTTGGCCTCAAAATTGGCATCATTTGCTTATGAAAATCCATGGGAGGAAGTGAATTACCCCTATCAAGACCCTCCATGACCTTAGAAGCACCAAGGACACCTTAAAAGTTCATTCACTTGAGTTTTCACACTTCTCCCTAGCTTGGCTACTAGGCCAATTTTGATTCACTGAGTTGAAGCACCTAATTTGGATATTTAAGAGTTGTTTCAAGGCATGATAGTGATATATGGAGTTAGATTAAGTCTTAATATTTCCATCCATGTGATTTTCATCTCTTGAAACCTCCTACAACATGAAAAACACATAAAATAGTCAAGAAAACCATGTTTCTACCATGTTCATACAGGTTTGTACATCAAAAAAGCATGTGGAGTAGATTGAGGGGGTATTTTTCAAGGTCCAATAGGTTTCATGATCCAATTGTGCCATCAGATTAGCTTTCCAACTGCATTATCACAAATTGGTCTTTACAAGGGTTTTGGAGGGTTTCTGAGCAGTTTAAGCCCTTAAGCTTTGTTCATAAAGATGGGATGTCCAATTTGCAATAAAAATACACAAACATGGCATTAAATACCCCTTATAACATCGTTGAATTCCTTTGGCACCCATGCAAATCCTCATGAAAGATATGAGTTCTCAAACCTAGCCTATCAAGCTTGTCTCCTTTATTCCAATAGGCTTGAAGGGTTTTTGAGCCAAAAATGGCTTCTCCAAGGTTTATTTTGCATGTTGGAGGCTTGGAAACATCTTTTGAGACCAAATGAACATGTTCAAATGCATTATAATTATTTCCAAAGATTATAATTGAAACTGACTCATCATTTGAAACTAGGCCTAGTCATGTTCGTTTAGGTCTGACTTCAACCTAATACAAAAATGGCCTTTGATGGATTTTTCTTGCCTCTTGATAGCCTAAAACACCTAATGTCATCCCATAAACATGTTTATATGCATTGGAGATCTCACCTAGGTCTCTAATTGACAATGACTTCCCATTTGGGCACTACACCTTACCATGTCCACTAGGCCTGTCTGCAACTTTAGGAGTATGGAGTGCCCTGTTGAGTTCCATTCCTTCCTGCTTGGTTTATCATGCTTGTCCTAATGTCATCCAAATTTATAAACCCCTTTTAAATGTTTAAAAAACTCCTTACCTATTCATTTACCTCCCTCCTTCAAGACTATCATTTTGTACACCTAGGGAAGTGCCCTCTGTCTGAGACAAAACAGAGGGCACTTCCCCTATTTGTCCAAGCCAAATGGGTATTAAAGAGGCTCCTTCAAGTGGCAAGGATGATATACACAAAAATTGATCCCTTGATTAGGTCAAAAGACCCCTGAATTCCTTCAAAGCTTAGAACAGACTTGTGTGAGGAGACTGCCAATAGGGTTTAGGACTGTAGGTTGTATGTTACTTGTTTGAGATTCTTTCTATGCATGACTTCCTGTGATGAGAGACTATTGAATCCTATTTAATCATGATTTATTTATCTTCAATCCATTCACCACTTTAAACCTTTATATGCCCCTTGCTACCCTTACATTCTCAAGACTATAAGTATAATCCTAACTGTGTTTTGCAAAACAGGGGCACCTGCAGGTTATTCATATCCTTAGTTGAGGTGATTTTGATGAAAAAAACCTTGAGTTCACTTTTAAATCATACACCATTCTTGATCAATTTTTACTCACCCTAAATGGCCAAAAAACATCATAACTCATGCCTATACCACTGTTTGCATCAACTCACATGTCTGACCTGTAGGTGTCAATTTTAGGCTTGAAGGGTGCCATGCAAGTAGTCATAGAGGTATACAAGGCCTTTCTAAGATCTAAGTCTCTTGAAATTTCATTAGTTCAAATCTTATCATCTTCATCTCCTCTAATGCATTCTAACTTCAAAGACTGGGTCTTTTCTCCTTGACTGAGAAACTTCACTATTAACACTGCTTGTAGGTGTGTATTTAACCCCTTGGGCTTGGAAGATGATAAGAAAAAAGGTTCTCCATGAACTAATGAGAGACATTTTATAACCACCAAGTAGTGTATTCACCTTGACATGCACTCAAGATTGAAACCTTTACTCTCCAAATCTTCCTTCTTGATACTGGGATACCCCTGTTGTAGGTCAACATCTACACAGTGTACGAACTGAGAGTGTCCATGCAAGGCAAATAAAAATCCATCTATTCCTTTGAATATATTTTTAGGTCATGAGTGCCCCTTGAATCATTTGAAACCAATACCAAAGTTGGTATGATCTCGGATGGTCAAACTAGAGCATAAGGTCACTTTTGGGTTTAATCTTGTAGATATTTATGCCTAAATTTAGTAGTTTTGTAGGCAACTTTAGGCCTTTGAATGACCAATCTCCATTTGATTTCTTCCCTTCCAATTTTTCTTAGTCTTTGTCATTATTATAGACTATAAGATGGACACATTTGGAGGCATGAAGGACATTTGGAACCCTTTCAAAAAACATCAACAAAACCCTAGGGAGCTCTATTTTACAATTTTAGGGAAACTTCCCAGAACACAGTTCTTTGAGCTTTTGAAGTGATCTCAACTCCAATTTTCAAACTCGACACATTAAAATGGATCTATTATGGTCAACCTCATGCTAGGACCTCAAAATAAGTTTTCATCTCATGCTTCAATGCTATAAAATAAACTCTCGGACCTCTATCAAGGCCACTTGTAGGTGGTAATGGAATCATACAGGTAGTGTATGAGTTTAGGCAGGGAATGAGGATGAGTTTGATCCTAGGACCAAATTATTGCCCTTAAAAAAACTCAAATGGTAGATGATGATATTAAAATCTTGAGGCAAACCTCCATATCACATTTCCACGTTTGAAAACTCTCCAAGCACCTGTGTATGCATATTCATGGCAGACTGTCTGAGGATGTTGCTCATGACTGTATAGTCCTTCTTTGCACCAAATGAAGTTTGATTCATTACTTAATGCTATTAATATACACACCAAGGCTTTAAATCCTTAATATAACTCTGTGAACATGACATACAAGTTTCATACATGTGCTTTACCATAGTTGTAATAAATAGAGAGAAAAGTTGACTATATGGTGTTCATAACTGAATCCTCATAAATCATTGCCTTGAAGAATGAGATTGAAAGGTGAATGGTGAATCAAGAACACTTTGAAAACATTTCAATTAATTTAACACATCTTTCTGAATCCATGGAGAAGCACAACGTTCTTGAAACTGGTGAAAATTGCCCATTGCACTCAAAAGAGACAAATCTGCAAATTTGAGGTTATTGGCTAATCCAGACACCACAAAACATGAAACCAAGCATGGGGGCCATTAGAGGAAGAAGTAAGCATCATATGGGATCAATATAAAAAACTAGATCGTATAGAATCTCCCAAACAAGAGCAAAACCCATAGGGTGCACAAAATAGCTAACAGATTTGCATAGTCAAATTCATGAGAATGGTTCATGAAGTAAAGGCCACCATTTTTTCAAAATTATTATATAAAAAAAATATTTGAGTTTAATTTAACCTCCCCAAATCATTTTACCTGAAACGTCCTAAGTTGTTCGTACCAAGCAAAACCTTGAAAGTCACTTCTGCTTGCCAAGAAGGGTGAAAAAATATATGAACGGTTTTGAGCAAGAAATGACACTTTTAAATCAAACCAAGCATGGAATTGAGAATGGGGAAGCTGAAGAGGCACTCCCTGACCATTTTTCATGTGGCACACTTCCCAAGGAGGTTGTACTACAAGTGCCAAACTCTTCTTTTCCTTTAAGAAAATTATTTTTTCTTCTGCATAACCTACCATATTTAAATTTTGTCAGTTACTTAAGACTTCTAGGGACACATGGGGCATGACATCATCTTTTGACACCTTCACATTTCCAAAGAAACTTGTACAAAGCATTAAATGCACCTTTTTGACCCCTAAAATGACTCAAAAAGACATGTGCGCTAATGAAATTTATGACCAAGGATAATATATCATTGAATAACATCAAATGGCCTATGAAACTCCTCATGACAAGATATTATGCCCCCCAAAACATCTAGAAAACCAAGTTTTTACCTAGGGGTGCCCCAATTTGACTAAAAGTCAAATTTGGTCAACAACGATTGAAATCAAATTTCTAAAATTTGAACAATGTGCCAGAATCCTCTCCTGATCCACTCCAGTGTGCCTCCTACTTAGACCTGCACACAGAGAATAAACCACATACTTGTTTTCAGTTATCGTTGCAATATCTTTAAATAATTGTACTTTACTATTTAAAATATTATTTTTTTGAGTTCTGCAATAATTGCCCTAATCTAGAATATGTTATAATCATTGTTACCTAATATATTATAACCCTTTAACCCTATATTCTCCAATCTACCTCCTTAAATTTAGGGTTAAACATTTTTGTGAACCTGCCCTTTGATGAACATTGTTAAAACCCTAGTTGATTTAAGGCTTTCTGATTTATGATTACAACAATCTTTTCTGAATTAAATGCTACAAATTATCATTATTTTATTTATTTTTCATTTATAAGCAATGGAAAACACTTTTGAAATGGAAGATAAACAAACTCTAATCAACCATCTTAATGCAAACTAAAAACTAATTGATGCATTTCTATATGTTACAAGAGATGAAATCGGTAAACATGAAAAAGTTAATGCATCAACCTTTATTGATGGTGATACCCTAGGTGGTCACATCATAGATCAAATCCCTTTCTCCAACCCCATGACTACATCATCTATTCCAATATCTAGTGGGGGTGTGGATTATATGTTTAAACCATTGTTCCCTTAAGATCAAATTGTTATACTTACTATGGAACAAATACCAATGTTAATCCCTACAAATACACAACATATATCTACAAACCATTTGGTAACAAATCAAATCGCACATCAAACACCAAATGGGTCTACCATACAAAGTCTATTGCAAGTTATCCAATCTTTAGAGAACAAAGTTTCTAAAATTGAACATAATGCACTCAATTCTCCACATGCTATTGATTCCCAATATGTACTTCACAATCCTCTCACCCCTGAGATCTATATGCCCCCTGTAGACACCAACATTGTGTCAACCCCCCCTTGGTCCCCTTCTTAACACTTACACACCTTATTAATTTAAAATAAACTACTTGTTTTAAATTAATGACCTCACCTAATGACCTCACCTAGGACACCTAACCTGGACACCTCACCCTAAGACCTTTTCTTAACCTATGAGTCACCCTAAGATTAATTCCTCCACATTTTAACTACCCATGACCTATTCTCACCCTCTTTTAACTCCCTAACTAACTTCCATGCCTCATAAACCCGTGTTTTGACCGTTCTCCAACGGCAAATGCACTTGGTGGATGGAGAAACGGGCAAAGAGCTAAAAGTAGCCCTTTTACCCATTATCTATCCGTTGACATCGGTCAACTGTCGGTCGATGCTAACGGGATCGCCGATGACTATTACATAAGCCAGGTTCTAACCTTGAGCTGGGCCCCCCGCCTCTTCGCATATCGACATGCACACTTTGAGACTAAGCATCAGAATTCGACTATCACTCCCTTGGCTACAGAAACTCTGCACAAGTCACTCCAGATTGGATTGAAACATTGTACGAGGACCTCGACATCAGCCACAACAAGAATAATCACTCTGGCACCTCTGGTTCTTCACCAAGCAGAGCTAAGTATTCTTCTGTCTCATTTCAGTATTTTAGAATACATTGGTAATTAGTTTCCATTTGATATTTCTGAGTACTATTGAGAAGAGACCCGACTTCCTCTGTGGAAGGGCTGAAAAGCCTTCCTCTTATTCCCACCTTCTTTTATACACCTACCCTTGACCCTCGTCATTCTCAGACCCTATTCACTTTCCTGCAACCCTGCACAAACCTCCTAACTTCCATAAATTCTTCTGTAAAGCACAAAAATAACTTGAGACCCATCCAAAAGCCCACTACCCCTACCGACATCGGCATCCTAATCGAGGTCAGTACTATTTACCTACCGATATCGGCAGCCTAACTGACGTCGACGACTGTGCAAACCAGAAGACCAATCCAAACAGCCCAAAGACCAACAAAACCTTTGACCAGCCTGCTTTAACATTCTGAAACACACTGACTACAGGGAACGAGTACATAATATTCTACCTTTCCATTTCTTTAAGTCTTTTATCATTTCATTTTATACAAATCTCTTTTCTTTAAATAGTGGACTGTCATCCCTTACGGAGCTTTACGCTTCCGGGACTGAGCGCGTAGCTTGGCAGTCCACCATATCATCTTCTAACATTTTCTTTGTGTAAGTTTCTTTCTTTCTACAGGTGTTTCCTCTACAGCCAAAAAAAAGCTCCTACAACGCTTGGATACGATGCGCAACTTAATCTGAGTAACGTACAAACCCCAAACCTTTAACTTTAGTTTCTTCTTTCTTCTGAAAATAATTAGCAAAAACTTAGAGAAACATTTTTGGAGTTTTCCTTGGGTTCATTCTTCTAAAAAACAAATCTTCATATAGTTGCATTAGGAAAATATCCTTTTCTTGCATCCTCTCTTCTATCTTTTTGTTTTAAAAAGAAACCATTAGCACAAGTTAAAAAGAACATCTCTCTTTTTCTTCTTGTCACTTCTTTCCTGCATCTTAGAGTAGTGAACAATTTCATACTCTTAACCTCTTCTCCAATTGTTGCATTTGAACAAACATATTTCGATTTGGGTTAAAAATAATTGCATTTCATTCTTGCTTGAATGCATTCTTAGCTCACTTAGTAATTAAAAGTATTATGAATAAATCGTAGTGCACAAATGTTACACAACCAGACCACAATCACATCAAATTAAACACTTGAACACACTTGAGACAAGACCCGTCTAGGATTTCATCACCTAGCGGATACCTTACCCTTCCCGGCGATCCTACTTGGACTTCACTATAAGAGGAGGACCCACTCTGTTCTCTGCCAGAGTATAAACTATAGGCAAAGTATATATTGGCTAAGCAACTCAGCTCAGCTCTGGGTTCGTGAAGTGAAGGGAGCAAGCCCTAGCACCAGGCCACGTACTGAACCTAACACAGATCTTTGAGCACCAAAACACAACCTGAAACCAGCCATAGAATAGGACCTGTTCTACAAGCCCAATTCCCAAACACATTTTTCTAAGGCATAAGCCACCACGACTCTAAAATTTATTCTTAGGAATTTAACGTTTTAGAAGTTGCTTGCCAAATCATCTTTTCTGTTATTTTTATCTGATTGTTTGAGCTGGTAAGGTCGCATCATTCTGAAGTCTAAAAACAACTCAAAATTTCTCCTTCCTTCAAAAACTATCAGTTTTCTGTGTTTTTGGAATTACACAGAAAACGACATCAGTTTTTCCACCGACGTCGGTCACTGTCAACAAATTTTCATCCCAAACGGCAAGCTTAAAACCTGACTTTCTTGCTGTTAAACACAAATTCTGGTTTTCTAAAATTGAAACACATAGTTTTTGGAACCTAAACCCATTTCGCTTTGAATGGTTCTGACACGCAGTCAAGCTAAATCTCATGTTGACCACGCGAGTCAACAGCCACTCCCACCTTCACCTTTCATACCAAGTCATCTAATGGAGTATACTTCAGACACTGAGCATACTCCTATCCAACCAACCCCCGATTGACCTCCTATTGTTCTCGAAGGGGATCAAGAATTTGAGAGATTCCTTGACCACAATGTTAAGGCTCTCCAACATTATCTCGCTAGAAGCCAAACGCGAGACCCTTCAGGGAATCCTATTTATGGGATGCCAACTTCCCTGGTTGAAGCGGCAATGATATCAACAGCATCCGCTACCCAACCTATGGTTACTCAGGCTATTGCCTCGACCAGTAACCCAACCATGGCCAATGTCCAAGATTTGGCCTCCCCTTCTATTTCTGGCCCTACCTCCATTGGGGTTTCCGTACCCCCTCAACCACAAACAATTCAACCAAGTTTGACACCTTTTCAGAACTTGATTGTCTCTATCCCACCCGCTCTTGCGCCCATAAATATAAGAGTGACCACCTATCCTTTAACTAGTGTCGCCACCATTCAACCACCCTTTGCGGCATCTAGTCAAGTTGTGCCCTCCAACTTCATGGCACAAGCCCCCTTGGCCTCAACATTGGCCCCTATGACGAACTACCAATATGTTGCGCTTACACAAATGCAACCAAGTACGTCATATGCCCCTCCCAACACCTTCCAAGTACCCTATAACCTAGGGGGTGCCCCACTTGCCAATCCATCTACCGATCTAATTAAGATGCTGATGGATAAGATGTCCAACCTTGAGACATCTGTTTCAGGTTCAAGGAGTGTTCTTTCATACAAACAAATCTGTAACGAACCTATTCACCATTCGATGCCTATTCGACCATACTCTAGCCAGTGGAAACTCCCAAAATTTACTCGCTTTCAGATTAAAGAGGACCCACAACATCTACGAGCGTTTAAACATGCTTGCTACCTCATAGCGCATGATGATGCGTTATTACTTTGCACATTCCCCATGTCACTTTTCGGCGCCGCCCTTGATTGGTATAGCTCCATTACCAATCATTCTTTCTTTACCTTCACTCAACTAGCTCAGCTATTCCTCGACCACTTCTCAATCAACATCACCAAGAAGGTCTCCATCATAGACCTTTATTCTATTAGACAATTTGATGATGAGTTAATAGCAGACTTCGTCGCCCGTTGGAGAGGTTTGATCAACCAACTCTCCTTTTCACTACCTCAACCTGAGCTCATTGAGCTCTTTTCAAGAGCATGTGCCAAGCACATCTCATCCACTTTGCGGGTTCAAACTTTCCACACATTTGACGAAGCTTTCACCATGGCTCGAAAGCTTGAACTCCGTGCGGTCGAAGAGGATAGAGTTAAATTGCGTAGTAAAAATACCAACGCAAAATCCAATGACCCTTCGTCTTCCAAATCTTCTTCTTCCCACTCCAAGTCCAAGGGATTGGCAAACACTGTGGTACTTAGATCATCATCCTCTACCACAACCACCCAATCCGAGCCCTCCACATCACAAAACATTACAAGACAATTCCAACAACGGTATGTACAGCGTCAATACACTCCAATAGGAGAATCATACGCTTCCGTGTTGGATAAATTAGTGAAGCAGGGAATCCTCAACCTCCCTCAAATCTGACATGTCTAATTTGATCCCTCACGAGCCATCCCTGCATGGTATAGGAAAAATGACTTTTGTAACTATCACTGCGTCAAAGGTCATGACACGGACAATTGTAAAACCCTCAAAAACGTTATTCAAGACATGTTAGACAAATGAGATCTTGTTTTGGATAACCCAAATGCGCCAGCTAACCAAAACATAGATATCTTTAGGCAACCATTCCCTAACCATCCCCCAAGTCAAAACAATGTTCAGACGATGGCCGATGACCCTCAAGAGCGCAACATATGCACGGTCGACATGGTTTCTCTTTTTATTCCTAACCAACCTCTCCCACAGTCTGAAGAGGTTAGTCAACCTATTTCTCCACCACGGGTAGAAGACCCTTCTTCTCCTATTTGTCCTCCACAGATGGAGGATAATCCTCCATCCACCCCCCTTTCACATGTAGGAGAGTCTACTTTGACCTCTCCCTTATTGGAGGATGCTTTGACAATACCAACGCCACTGGCCCCGCCTTCATCCTTCTTATTACCAATAGAGGATCATACTTTTCATGCTCCTAGACCACATGTAGAAGGCATGGTCATCCATGCGCTTTACCCTCTTGAAGAGCCAAATTCTCCAATCCCTTCTCCACCGAAAGAAGAACTCACTACCTCACCCACTTCGGATGAGGAAGATCCGATGATGGTTCTCTCTCGCCTTTGGCCCGAGATCACTGCGTCCAACACATTTCTGCTCTCTCAACTGCCGAAATCCTCCAAAAGACTAACTGTAAGACCTCACGTGATGTCATCTAAACCCTTCTCTCGATTGACAAAAAATTTAGGATTTCTCCATTCTAGGAACCTAAAACACGAGGCACTATGGGAGTGACTTAAGTCTCCTTATCTTACACATCCTGCTTCGACTTATACTGCCAACCCTTTCGCGACGATTCACCCCAAAGTTTTTGACAAGGATCAGGCTTCAACTTCCAAAACATCAGAAGCTCAACCTTCCATGTCTGAACCTAAACCCTCGCAGGCGTCCACCATGTCGAAATAGATTAAATCTCTCGGTGTTCACCCTATATCAAACCTTACTCACCCACAAGTGAAGTTAGATTTGAACCTCGCCCCGCACAATAGTAGTCCTTGCACCATGCTAAAGGAGGATGCTAAACCACGTCGGTCTACTCTTCCCCCAACCAAAAAGGTGGTACGAAAAACTCCCCCACCTTCACCATTGCCCTCTATTTTGGGTCCACATCCTTCTACGTTAATAGGGGTGCTCCCTACTCCAACACCTCATAAAAACAAACTGCCTCCATTACTCCCTCTACCCGTCAAAAACATATTTCCTCCACGAAATCCAACACCTCTCATCAAGAAAGTGCCATATACGCGTGTGGCGACACCACCTAAAAAGGTGGTACAAAAAACTCCAACTTCTAAACAGAAGTTGTCAACCCCTACTGCAACAACACGCGCAGACCCATTAGTGGGTTCCTATGCTTTGTTGTTACACCGATTGTTGCAGTCTTCTAGCATCATTCTCTCGCCCATTAGGCCATACCAACCTCTCGGATCAAAACCATCTTGGTTCGACGACACCTAAATCTATGCATATCATCGCACACCTGGGCATGATATTGAGCATTGTTGCACCCTTAAGGTTGTCATTCGCCAACACTTGGAAAAAGATACCCTTCTTGTTGAAGATTCTTTTGACAAACCACCAACACCATCCCATGCTTCCCAAACCTTTTCACTTGAATCGGGATCCCTATGCGAGATTATGGTACCTCTACCACCTTCTCCCCCTCTATTTGAAATCAATACTATTAATGTGGCCACAAGGTCCCAAAATATAAAGGATAAAGGAAAAGAACAGGTTTCTATCCCTTGGACATATCCATTCGCCAAGCCTTCCCAACGACCAAAACCCAAGATTTCTATTTTGGACACATCTCAACCAACATCTTCTGGGGCAATTCGCGACTCCATGGTGAAACAACTTCACCAAACCCCTGTGAAGATGTCTTTGTATGACCTAATACAAAGCTCTTCGCAACATCGCCAGGCCTTGATCAAAGCCTTACAGGGAGTGGAGGTCCAACCTGAAGACCCCCAACCACTGGCTGCTTTAGTCAAATCATTACCAACCGTTGCCTCCATCACCTTCAGTGATTCTGAGATTCCAAACTACAATCTGGAAGATCAAGATCTTGCCCTCTTAAACTAACCTTGTCAGGCAAAAGCTTCGCAGGATGCATCCTTGCATCGCACTCTTTGTCAAAGAGGAGCTTTAACGTCTTCTCTCCATTTATCCAACCCATTGATTATCCGCAATGGGTGTCAAACATTGTCCCTGTCACAAAAACAATTGAGGGAATTTGAATTTGTACTGACTGCCTGACCTCAACCTAGCTTGCCTAAATGATGACTTTCATTTGCCAAGCATCGACCAAGCATGCCTACAATAAAAATCTAAAAGAGCGAGATTTCAAAATTGGAGATCTCGTCCTTAAAGAAAACCAACACATGACCAATATGGAAAGAAGCAAATGGAGAAAGTTTGCTCCTAATTGGCTTGGACCTTATATCATAACGCACAAGTATGGATCAGGCACTTATCGTCTATCTTCTCTCAAAGGCCGGCCAGAATTTGAGCCCCTTAATGCCTTACATCTGCGACCATTCTATTGTTAATCAAGTAATCATTCACTTGATGTTTAACTTGAGCTCGTCCCTTGAGCAACCTTTCGTCATCCTCATTTCTATTTCTTTCAACCCTTTTTCCCTACAAACATTAGTTAACTCTTTTTAAGCATTAAAATACTTTGTTCTAATAAAAGGGAAACCCCTAAACCTCTATAGTCTAGTCCATGACTACAAGTTCAGTCACAAACCAAACATAAATTGAGATGGCTAACAAAAGGTCATAAACTATAAATGTAAATTGCTCCCTCGAAGGACAGTTGCATTATTTTTGTAATTAATAGACTGCTTCCTTGAAGGACAGCTATTCAAAGACATCAAAACTTATAAAGCAAAACATAGACCACTCCCTCGAAAGATGGCTATGCCCAAATTTTGCTACCATAAACAACACCCTCTCAGAAGCTTCCCGCATCGATCAGCTTCACATGACCACAAAACAAAACAACATCCCAAGTAGACTTATCGCATTGATCAGTCTACCAAAATAATAATAAATGACTGACAAACTATTAAGTCATGGACTTGCCTATAATCATTCTCAGGGTCACCTATAAAAAAGGCAAAGTTACCCCTGCTAAAAAGGGTTACGTTATCCTGACATATCACATAATCAAACCTATTACCCCAACATACTCAAGGGACTTTGAGCTCACTTAACGTCAAGTGATTCGAGTACTTCTCTAACACAAACCAATGGTCAATGACGTAATGCATGAACGGGGCTTTTGTTTGCAAAAATTCTATGTTATCACTATGGTCCTTGTCAATGAAAGAGAAAAACACCTTTCACTTCTTACACACCTTCGTCACATACAACCAAATCATTTTCTAACCAAACCAAACCGAACCCAACCAAACCAAACCAAACCAAACCCAACCCAACCAAACCAAACCAAAACATTTTCTAGCCATTAACATAACATCATGATTTATTTAATGCAAATACCAATTTGTGTTATATAAATTATCATAGCCCATTCACACTAGTTTTTATGGAAAACAATACACATGAAAACTATCAACCAAACACAATTTATGTCAAGCATATACCATCAACAATATGGAAACCTGCTGAAGCATAAATAAACTCATTTCATTTTTAGCATACACCATCACTAATATGGAAAATTGCTAAGGATAAAAAATCACATAACCCATGTTACAGCATACACCATCACACAATATGGAAAAAATTGTAACATCATCATACACTCATCATTTTAAGCCATGGGTGACTCATAGCCCCATTCACATTAGTTTCTATGGAAAACAATACACATGGAAACTATCAACCAAACACAATTTATGTCAAGCATATACCATCACCACTATGGAAACCTGCTAAAGCATAAATAAACTCATTTCATTTTTAGCATACACCATCACCAATATGAAAAATTGCTAAGGATGAAAAACCACATAACCTATGTTACAGCATACACCATCACACAATATGGAAAAGGTTGTAACATCATCATACACTCATCATTTTAAACATAACCAAACCAACCAACAACCTCTTAGCCTCCGTCTTCCCTTTTGGAGAGAACTACATTGGCCTGAGGCCCTTAAAACAGGGGCTATGTAGGCAGCACTCAGTTGACATAGGGTCTTCTGAGGTTAGCTTGGCCATTCGTTCGTTCGTCTACCTGATGGACCAACCATATAATCTTTAACCATGACTTAACCTAGTCAAACCCAATCCATAACCTACCATTTTCTTCCCTTTTGGGGAGAACTACATTGGCCTGAGGCCCTTAAAATAGGGGCTATGTAAGCAGCACTCAGTTGACATGGGGTCTTCTGAAGTTAGCTCGGTCATTCGTTCGTTTGTCTACCTGATGGACCAACCATATAACCTTTAACCATGACTTAACCTAGTCAAACCCAATCCATAACCTACCCTCTTCTTCCCTTTTGGGGAGAACTACATTGGCCTGAAGCCCTTAAAACAGGGGCTATGTAGGCAACACTCAGTTGACATGGGGTCTTCTGAGGCTAGCTTAGCCATTCGTTCGTCCGTCTACCCAATGGACCAACTATTCGACCTAAAACTGCCCAAAATCATGATCAAACAACCAGCCCAGACACTGTAGAAGTCACATTAGAATTATCATGGGGCACATTGAAAATCACATACATCTCCCTAATCACAACAAACACCACTTGAGATCACTTATATCTTAGCTCGACTCGACCAATGACCTTGGAGATCGTGACCACTTTCGAGACAACTTTGCCTTAGTTGTTTTGATTGCATATGCTACCTCACGAATAGTTAGCAAATTATACGCACCCCATGTTATGCCCCTCACATGTATTGTTAGATCGTGACCAAGTTGATCCCTAATATTTGTGACATTTTCTTGTTTTTTAGGGGCACTTCTTAGCCCGAATACTTGGAACACGAGGACTATTGGAGTTACAGCTTTGATCGATTAACCCAATCAGCGACCACTAATAAGTTGGGGACCGGTTACTTCGATTTTAGTACTCCTCGACCATTAGAGCTACAACGTTGATCGTTTAACCCAATCAGCTACCACTAATAAGCTGGGGACTGATTACTTCGATTTTAGTGCTCTTCGACCTTGCCTGCGATAATTTGACCTGCCTATCAAATGAAGTGGCATACGCACAATCTCAACTATTGCAGCGTTCACACTCAAACTTCACCCTACCCATTCACTGCCTATCAAATCGGCACCTGACTTCGGATTATCCTCTCTCGATTCTCGCTTTGAGGGGGAATACCTCATCCCATACCTGGGGCAACCTACACCTATTTTTATTTTGCAGTTCGTCAGAACAAACCACAAGATAAAAAGGGGCAAATGTAGACACCAACATTGTGTCAACCCCCCCTTGGTCCCCTTCTAAACACTTACACACCTTATTAATTCAAAATGAACTACTTATTTTAAATTAATGACCTCACCTAAGACACCTAACCTGGACACCTCACCCTAAGACATTTTCTTAACCTATGAGTCACCCTAAGACTAAGTCCACATCTTAACTACCCATGACCTATTCTCACCCTCTCTTAACTCCCTAACTAACTTTCACGCCTCATAAACCCGTGTTTTGACCGTTCTCCAACGGCAAATGCACTTGACGGATAGAGAAACGGGCAAAGACCTAAAAGTAGCCTTTTTACCCATTATCTAGCTGTCGATGTCAGTCAACTGTCAGCCGACGCCAGCGGGATCGCCGACGTCGGTTACATAAGCCAGGTTTTAACCTTGAGCTGGGCCCCCCGCCTCTTCACATATCGACATGCACACTCTGAGACTAAGCATCAGAATTCGACTATCGCTCCCTTGGCTACAGAAACTCTGCACAAGTCACTCCAGATTGGATTGAAACATTGTACGAGGACCTCGACATCAGCCACAACAAGAATAATCACTCTGGCACCTTTGGTTCTTCACCAAGCAGAGCTAAGTAATCTCCTGTCTCATTTCAGTATTTTAGAATACATTGGTAATTAGTTTCAATTTGATATTTCTGAGTACTGTTGAGAAGAGACCTGACTTCCTCCGTGGAAGGGCTGAAAAGCCTTCTTCTTATTCCCACCTTTTATACACCTACCCTTTACCCTCGTCATTCTCAGACCCTATTCACTTTCCTGCAACCCTGCACAAACCTCCTAACTTCCATAAATTCTTCTGTCAAGCACAGAAATAACTTGAAACCCATCCAAAAGCCCACTGCCCCTACCAACATCGGCATCCTAACCGAGGTCAGTACTATTTACCTACCGACATCGGCAGCCTAACCGACGTCGGTGACTGTGCAAACCAGAAGACCAATCCAAACAGCCCAAAGACCAACAAAACCTTTGACCAGCCTGCTTTAACATTTTGAAACACACAGACTACAGGGAACGAGTACATAATATTCTACCTTTCCATTTCTTTAAGTCTTTTATCATTTCATTTTATACAAATCTCTTTTCTTTAAATAGTGGACTGTCATCCCTTACAGAGCTTTACGCTTTCGAGACCGAGCGCGTAGCTTGGCAATCCATCATATCATCTTCTAACATTTTCTTTGTTCAAGTTTTTTTTTTTCTACAGGTGTTTCCTCTACAGCCAAAAAGGAGCTCCTACAATGCTTGGATACGATGCGCAACTTAATCCGGGTAACGTACAAACCCCAAACCTTTAACTTTAGTTTCTTCTTTCTTCTGAAAATAATTAGGAAAAACTTAGAGAAACACCCCCTTTGCCACCGATTTGGTTGCACCTAAGTTTACATTTTATGATGGCAAACATGATCTTGAATAGCACCTTCGTTCATTATTTGTGACATGCCTTGATTATGCTTCAAATGATAAAATTTTAACTAAATTATTTCTAAAAAGCCTCAAGGTCTCTACCTTGTTATGGTTCTCTGACTTACCTATTTAATTAGTGAAATCTTTCAAACCCATTACGGATCAGTGTTTGGCACACTTTTCAATAAACATGATTGAAAAAAATTCCTATGCTCAAATTACAAAAATCAAACAAGGTACCAATGAACCAATTAACAAATATGTCTTAAGATATAAGACAATGTTGGATAAAATGAACAATCCAATGGCGAATAAATAACTACAAGATATCTTCAAACCAAGCCTACTTGCACCTCTTTATGAATCCATTGTTTTCAAAAGGTTCAAATCTTACGACAATTTATGACATGTGGTTCATGTTCGCAAAATGAAACTTAGCGCATTAAAAAAATTGAAATATGTATTGAATACATCATCTACATCCAATACTAAGTTTCAAATAAAACTAGTTATAAGGTCAAACCATCAAAACCTAAAAAGGACCAAAATACAACTGTGAATGACGTGGGTCTGCAACCAAACAAACTTATTCTATTTGTTGCACCGAGAAGACAATTTTCACACTTACCAGAATCACTTGCTTCGCTTCTTAAAAAATTGGTAGTGTCACCTTATATCTCTCCCTCCTCCCATAGGTTTATATGAGTCGATCTCTACCTCACAGATATGATGTGAATGCCTATTGTGATTACCATCAAGGCCCTGGCCATTCTACAAATAGATGCTTTTCACTCAAACATAAAATCCAGGACCTAATTGATAGAACCCAGATTACATTTGATGATCATTCAAACGATGAAGGGTCACAACCAGGGGACCACATTCAGTAATAAAATATTCAATAACCCTCTTCAAAATCATACCAAGAAAACATTGGAAGTGCAAATGGCATATCATGATCCTCCTCCAACACAGTATGGGCACCCCGTCAACGGGATTATTTGTACTTTTACATAGCTTACACCTCATGTGGCTCCTAAAACCTCCATTATGTTTGATGACACTAAACTTTTGGATGATGGTTTGGATATTCATTTACTATTGGTCAGAGCATTTATCGATCATCAACCTATTCATAGTGTCATGATTGACAATGGTTCTAGTGAGAACATATGCACCATGACTCTACCCACCCACTTGGGATACATGCCAAACGATTTATACACTTCTACCAAATAGTCAGAGCATTCGATGGTACTTCACCAAATGTTTTGGGTGAGATAGACCTATCTTTACATATTGGTCCATCACACATGGCCACACCTTTCCTAGTTATACTACATACGAGAGTCTTCAATGTGTTATTGGGATACCCATGGATACACAAACTATGTGTGGTACCTTCTATTGTACATGGATGTATAAAGTACATTCATAATAACCAAGTGATCAAAATTTTAGGTATACCATATGAATATACATTACAATAGCACAAATTTAGTCCATGACCATTGATTGTACAACCTATTAAGGTTCATAATCTATGGAAGGTTAAGCAACAAACAATCTCCTTCAATAGGAAGCCTATTTTACAAAAACCATCGAACCAGAGACACACAATAGATTCAATGCAATCCTCATTTACTTCTATACAACATACCCCGATATCTAGAGCACCTAAACATGTTCCTATTAGTGACACTATGAACAAACCAAAGAGCACTCAAAAATAGGTTCCACGAACCAATACTTTGCTACTACTAGTTCTTCATATGATACTCCTATTCAAAAAATATTGAGCATTACCAGATCTTCAAATTCAAATATCCTACCTACGCATATTCGTTTGCAACATCACCAATTTATTGCACCACATTATGAGCACATTGCACCATATGAACATCCCTTAGTAGGATAATTGGATAGACTTTGTCCTAATTCAAATATATCAAAAATACCAAAAAAACCAAATATTCCAAAAATCTAAAAACATTCAAAAATGCAAGAAAATAACAAAAAATTATTCAGCATGTTCCTAGTTGTCCTAATTCTTATGCATATGTTGTTTATTTTATGTTGAAAGATAGCATATCATTCTTTTCATACACATGTTTCACGCATCTGTTGAGTGTGACACAGGTATACATTAGACACGTGGCCTATGTACATGCGAATGTTGGTCCTTGCCTCTACTCACATGTTCAGTACAATGGGGGCATTTGCTCACTTGATCACGCTTATTCACCTAGGTTCCATATCTATTTCATGCATTACTAGCTTAAAGGGGGGGCAATGTAGATACTAAAATTGAATATTCTAGCATCTTGTCTTACACACTTGGCAAATACCAAATTGGGCTCTACCCTTCACTTCCTTGACCTTGTTGTTGAAAGGCTCACCTTCGCCATCTCATTGTGCCTAAATGTTTATCTATAGCTCGACCCTTACTATTTTGATGACTCAAACCAATTGTGTTGTGAAAAAATCCTAAACCCTTATAAACATCTTTCTCTACTAGTTACAAACCTTCAGTTATTTTCATGCTCCCTAGACACTAACCTATACATAGGACACTAGCATCGACATTGGTGTCTTAATGCGGTGATAGTGTCCAGTTACCAAAATTCATCCAATTTACAAAGGGCGATGCATCCATGGGTCAGCCTATATGTTTTTATTTTCCCTAACATAAAAAACTACCCAAAAGGATTACTATATACACATGATCAATCCTCCTCATTTCATATTCAAAACAACTCAAAAGGCTATATACCAAGGAGCATTCAATCAAGCATTCAATTGAGTTAACCTACCCTATTTGTCCCTATTTCTACATCATACATAGGAGCAATCACAAATCAGGTCTGAAGCATCCCAAGAGCAACCCCCGAGCCATATTTGTCAAGTTGTAAGCAAGGTCATTGCATGCATTGTCACATAGTATATTGCACCATTGCTATCACACACTCCCACACGTAAGGGAGAATTACATAAGTATGAGGCCCTCCTTGGAGTATTTGGCTATGCAGGCAATACTCATTGACATAATGGCCTCTGAGGTCAAATCGACACCGTGAGGCCATTAACCTCTTTTTGACAAATCATTCCAAGGGTGATGAAGGGTGAATATTTAGGGTTTGTGCAAACAACAAAGATCAAACCCCTGTGCATGAGATCTGAGCACATAGAAAGGAGATAGAAAACCTAGAAGGGTGAAGTTGGTTGCACCCTGATACAATGAATATTTTGCACTGCACAGAAGCATCGAGGTCAGACACTAACATCAATAGCAGTGTCCTGAGCACTGAAAGCAAATTTTCATAATCTAACAATTGTGCCAAAATCCTATCTTAATCCACTCCAAACTGCCTCATATTCAGACATGTACATAGACAGTAAACTAGCTAAGTACTTATTTTCAATTATCATTGCAATATCTTTCAATAATTGTACTTTACTATTTATAGCATTTCTCAATATTATAATTCAAAATATTATGTATCTGAGTGCTACAATAATTGGCCTACTCTAGAATAGGTTATCATCCTTGTGCCCTAATCTATTATAATCCTTCAACCCTAGATTCCTTGATCTGACTCCTTCAATTTAGGGTTAAACAAGTTGAAATAGTTCAAGAGGAATTGTAGGAGAGTCTAGAAGTCTTTCATTTAATATAATAAGCTTGTAAAGGCATGTGTGAGAGTGAGAGAGTGAGTGTGTTTTTGCATGTAATGTCTTGAATATTAATGCAATGAAAATGTGTTAAGTGTGTCAAGTCTAAGTATGTGTTTAAAATGTGTCCATGGATAAGTGTCTGGCCCTAACAACACATAGATAAAGGTAGTCCTTAAGTGGACCCCCTCTCTAGTGTTTGCATCATATCATGTCATAATCAATAATAACACACCTACACCACATCGACATATAAGTATGATACTAATAAAATTCAACACCATTAATAATGAAAGAAAAAGTAACTTGGCACCATGTGTTCTTATAGAGATTGATCAAAAATAGTTGAATAGCAAAAATAACAGTGGGAGTACAACTATAAAAATTAAAATTGGGCATTATATCCCCCACATCTTAAATGAGGCTTCCTTTAGAATTCACTAGAAAGATGGGTATGGAAATCTAAATAAAGAAGCATCCTCCCAAGTGATTGTTGTCTTGTCATGGCAATCCCATTAGAGCCTACCTTGGTTGAGGTCTCCACCCCAAAGGTCTAGTGTTCATTGCTCCAACATGCAAACAAGTTCCAAAGTGAGTATTTTTCCTCCACCATCTACAACACCATCTAATCCAATACATGAGAAGTGTCTGATACGTACTGACTCAAAATTAAAACATGAAATGCATCATGAACTTGCGATAACCTAAGGTGGCAAAGCTAGGTAGTAAGAAATTGGACCAACCCTCTTCAAAGTATCAAATGGCCCCAAAAACAATGTGTGAGCTTAGAGCCTTCTCCATAGCAAATCGAATTCTTATTCGGTCGAACACACAAAAAAAAAATTATTACCTACCAACAAGTGTTAGTCCAATCTCATAGCATTGGCATACTTCCTCTGACAATCTTGCACCTCCTAAAGGCATTGTCAGATGAGAACCATATTGCACTTCATATCCTGCAACATCACAGGGCCAATAATGACACAACCCTCAATCCGATCCCAAATCAATGGGTTCCTACACTCTATACCATATACTACCTTGTAGGGTAGCATATTAATGGAACTGTGATAGTTACTGTTGTTGGCTAACTCCACTAGGTAAAGGTAACCCTCCCAATACGATTGAACATCTATCACATACATGCATAACATTTCCTCTAATGCATGGTTTACCCTCTCAATCTAGCCATTTGTCTCGAGGTGATAAGACATGATAAATTTGGGCTTTGTGCCCAATGCCTCTTGCAAGGTAGTCCAAAATCTCAATGCATACATAGATACCTTCCAGATATGGTCTTCTATGGTATACCATGTAGCCTAACTATATCACCCAAGAACTCTCTCACCACTATCATGGCATTATAAGAGACCTTCGTGGGCGAGAAATGGGTAACCATGGTCAACTTGTCAAGGGTTACCATGATGGCATCGTGTCGATAAGTCAATGCATGGAGACCAATTATAACATATATGGAAATGGTATCCCATTTCCACTCAAGGATTTCACGAGGATACATAAGCCCTATAGGATGTTGGTGCTTAGCCTTGACACTATGGCACTCAAAGGCATTGTACTACAAAATATGTTATGGTTCTACATAAATTGGCACAATTGGTGAAGCTCTATGTGCATCTTCTTAGCCCCTGAATGAGCTTCATATGAGGCTTGATAGTCCTTTAAAAAAATCAAACATCAGAAGTCTCATGAATCAAGTACATAAATGCAACTTTTATGCAACAAAATACCATTAGAGTCAAGGGAATAACCTATAAACTTGCCCACAAGAGCTCTCTAAGAGTTTGACAGTCATTGCACATCCTGATACATGTCCTATGGGAGACACTCAAGGATCCCTCAAATCAGTCATCACTCTCATACCTCTAGCCAATGGCATCTCCTACTAAGGACTTCCACGACAATATTCCCTTGCCCTTAATATACTCATTCTCAAAATGATACTCGCAAATGAGCTCCGTGCAATGTCATTGACGAGCATTAAAATTAGGTTGAGTGAAGATGTGGTGTAGGCTCAAGTGGTCGGTTCCCAAAACAAAATGTTGACCCAATAGGAAGTGGCACCACTGCACAAGTGCATGAACCACTGCAGCAAACTCTAAGTCATGAGAGGGGTATTTGAGCTCATAGTATTTGATCCTTCATGACTTGTAAGCCACCACCCTACCTTCCTGCATGAGAATGGCTCCAATGTCTTCCTTATAACAATCAATACAAACCAAGAAGTCCTAAGTTGGATTTGGGACTACAAGAATGGGTGCATCAGTGAGGCACTCTTATGAAATTTGAAATGCCCTCTCACAGTTTTCTATCCACAAACATTTTCCCTTTTCTCTGAAGGGAAGTAATAGGGTGAACTATACAGGGGAAGTCTTGAACGAACTTCCTATAATCCCCTGCCACCACTAAAATTTATGTGTGCAAGTCCAGTCCACAATAGCTCGAATCTATTGAGATTCCCTCCCCTGAAATAACATTGTTCAAAACTACAACTCAGTCTCAAAGAAGGCACATTTTCCAATCCTACAATAAAGTTGATGTTCCCCCAAACATTGCAGTACCTTTCGAAGGTGGATCTCATGCTCCTCAACAAATCGATAAAATTAATTTATCATCAAAGAAAAATTAAAACAAACTGATACAAATACACTTGGAACACTTCATTCATCAAACTTAAAGATTGTCGAGGCATTAGTTACCCTGAAAGGTACCATTGTGAACTCGTAGTGGTCATATTTTCATCTATAATTTGGAACTAGCAATAGCAAGTTGAGATCAATTTTAGAGAACACATTAACTCCATCTGACCCAACAAGTCATCGATCCTGGACAAAAAGTGTCAATTTTTTATTGCGAACTTGTTCAACTGTTAGTAATCAATGCACAAGCAGAGGGATTTGTCCTTCACAAAGATGATTGGCATGACCAAAGGGAACACACTATGATGAATGTGGCCCTTCTCCAAAAGCTCTTGTGGCTGAATCTTAGGTTCACTGACCTCGTGGGTGGTCATCCTATAAGGAGACCCTAGACACAAGCCTTGCGCTCGGCACCAAATCTATACAAAAGTCAATATTTTGCATGTGGGCAAATCTTGTAACTTGCTAAAAAATAAATGTACGAACATGCAAAGGATAAGGTGAGCATCTAAAGTGGTCTCTACAACCTCATCCTACAAAATGTCCCTTTACTAGGATAACATATATATGACAACCCTTGCAAATGCTCTGCCAATGTTGCATAGCAAAAATCATGTAGAGGGAAACTAACATCTAAAACCCTAATACAACTACCTTTGCTCCAAAATCATCCCTACATTGAAGAAGTTTGTCATAACAATCCACCTATACTTTATGGGTCTCAAGCCAATCCATTCCTAAAATCACATCATAAGAGCCCAAAGGGAAGAAAGTGCAAATCCAAGGTGGTAGTGAAAACACCAAGATCAAGCATGCAACAACTCCCTAAAGTGTTAATGGGCTTCTTGGCACCATATGCCATCTCAACCTCCCAACAATCTAATTGTCTAGATGCCACAAGCTAGCAAAGGTCCATAGTTGCAAGAGATATGGAGTTTGATGCTCTTGGGTCAAATAAAATGGATACAAACATACCTTCAATCATACATATAGTCTCTATCAATGTGCCTTAACACACTCCATGTCTATCATTAATTGTTACATAAATACAGTGTGCATGGCCTACATCCCCAACTGTTTGCTTTGAAATTGACACCCTTTGCCCTGAGGCTATTGTACCTCTCTACAGAGAGTGTCTAGCCCAATTAGGATAACCACAAATAAAGCAATCATCCCATGGCGAAGCCGCCGTTGAAGGTCCCTATACCACTAGTTCCTTTGATCATTCATGCCCCCTCTACCATTGTGTGCACGTGGGTGTCTATCCTTGTCCCTATTGTCTCCTAACCCTACCTTGACCTTGCCTGTATATCCCCAGTTGCACTAAGGAACCTACGAAGGACAATTTTGGTCATCATGAGGAACAGAGTCTACTTTCAAGGATTCAAACTACAGTCATAGACATATCAAAATTTATTTCCAAAACCCAATTAAGTCAAATTCTAATAGGTGTCTCTTTTTATCCATCTCTCATCCAATTTACCAAATTTATCCATCATTCAATCTTTCAATTCCCAATTTCAACACATTAAGGAAGTCTTATTACTATAGTTTTCTATATTTATTTGATCTCGTTTATGTTATTGTTTAGAAGATTGTTCACTCTTATCCCACAATTAAATAAAACAAATTATTATAATGAGCCCTTATTAAATTTAAGAACATTGGAAAAACTAAGAAATACAACTTTGAAAGTAAATGTATAAAACCCTTTTGCTATATCCGAAGGAAGAAAGGGTCTTTTTTTTATATTAATAGCGCACATTAATTTGTTGTATAATTACATGGTTTTACGTTATTTGTGTGTTCATTGATTTTCAATTCATATTAGGCAATTATTGGCACATGTTCCTAACTAGTTTCGTGTTCCTTTTCCCTTAGTCTCTTCTCTCCTCCATTCCCTATTTATTGGGTTATATACTTTTGGTCTGGAATAGTAGTGTACAGGTTATAGGATGGGCTCTTGTGACCCTTGTTTTGACCCCCCATGTTTGTGTTCATTTTACTACCTTTTTTGCCCATTGTATGATCCTTGCACAACTTTCGCACAAGTCTACACACTCCTCATAAGGACTCTCAAATCTCCCACGCACAATATCACAAGGCACACTCAATCTTCCAGTCCCTCCACGAGTTGTCATAGTACCTTGATGTTGCTTGTGCAAAAACACAACATCGTGCAAAATCATCTGAACTTTTTAGCTTGCACAACTACCTATTACACATGCACACCATTGTCTTGTCTCACAATACCTCCACAAGTTGATGCGATACCAAGCAAATCATGTGTCTTTATGGTGCCATGTAGGAACGTCCACGCTTATCATCCAAGTGTCAAATTCCTTTTGTCATGCAACATCCCATCTTGCACTTTTCCAATTTGTGGAACATTAGAAAATTTGTTAACAATGCTACATCAATGGAAGTCTAACTATGCACCTACAAGAAGACCAACCATTACTCGACTAGAAGATGAACTATCACCATTCTATAATTGCCCAACCCATAAGGGATTAGAGATAGAGACATCACACAAACCAAATAAAAGAGTGGGTTGTGTATCTAGCATTCACACATTTACAATTGTCTTCTTTCAGTGCAGACATATCCACGAGAAAAAATGCCCTTCCTAATCACATAAACTTGTATTCCTATTCTTAATGAAACTTCTACATATTTATAAGTTTCCCTATTCTGCATATTGATTTTTTTTTTTTTTTAAATGTGTTATTTTGCATATCAAACTTTTGCATTCTAATGTGGTGTTAACCTCTACACATTCTACAATTTGCAGCTTATTGCCAAGTGCAACATTATCGACCATACTAGCATACTAGGCTCGATGATGCGGATCATTGTCTATTGACTTGTGTGCCGATAGGGACCTAATTTAAATTAGAAAAGGCTATAATTAAAGAAGTGCTTAACTACCTAGAAGACAAAAAACAAAAGACGAGTTCACATACAAATTGATAAGGAATAGTCACACATTTATTAAAATAATCCATTGAGTACACAAGCATTGAATTTTAACAATTTTGAGCATTCAACCAAGATCTCAAGCATTTTTTTCCTTTGTCATGCATTATTTCTAGTACAGAAATGTCATATACTTGACTAGGCCCTACATTCACAAATTGTTTGTCCACTTGCATTAAGAGTGTTGATTACCAAATTAGTCCCCAATCTAAAGACCTCTACTAAATTACCCATTTTTCCCAGGGTTGATGATTTGTTAAGATTTGATAAAGGAAAATCAATTTCCTAGAGATTTGAGCAAATTTTGAAAAAGCGAGCAAAGTTCTCAAAACCCTTAAGCAAATGAACATAATCCTCAAATCATTTTTTACTCATCTACACTACACAAGAAACAACCTTGCTCTTTCAAAAAATGACCTACTCTTTTCGAAATGTCCTTTACTCTCTCAAAAGAGTGCACTGCACAATTATAAGATGTAACCTCAATTTGTTCTATTTTTTCTACATATTGTTCACCTAACCATCTAGACCTCTTTCTTACTCTTTATTTCTGATAATTATCAGACCTCTTTCTTACTCTTTATTTCTGATAATTATCAGACCTCTTTCTTACTCTTTGTTTCTGATAATTATCAACAGATTTACAATTCATATTTTATTTTAAACATTGTTATTTATTACTAATCTTAGAATATTATTTTTTACAAATCAGGTTTGATTTAGTGTTTAATTGGATTAGATCTAATTATGCCTACTTTACATATTGTATGGATAAATTTATTACACTTCAACGTAAAACCACTTGCCCTTTCTTCAATTACTAAATGGCTAAGCGACTGGTTGCATTTGTAGCCCTACATTATCTCTTTGCTTAAAAACATTATTATAACTAGTGTTTATACAAATGGCTCGTATCACTTCATTATAGCCAAAGTCGCTAAGGTATAGGAAGATTCTTAGCCAAAATTGATCCACAACACACGGCCAATATTTATATAAATGAAATTTCTTTTGCAATAAAATATATATAATTACATATAAAGGAACATATAATTAATGATTAGCAAATATATATATATATATATATATATTTTCATCCTAATTCCCAAAAATTAATCAGTAAAACCAAACACGAATTAAAAATTTATTCAAGAATTAGGTTGTCCTATAAGTGAAAGGAGCCAACTACTGTGAAAGTACTAGTGAAGTACCGTTAATTGTTTAAATAGTCGTGAATGAATGTCACTTTCACAACTAAATCTTGAATAAAAAATAGCCAATCACAAATCAAATCAAACAACTAGTGAAGTAATTGTCCACCTTAACTTTTAAACTAGAATGTAATGGAGCCTTTCAATTTTACAATAATTCCCAGTAACACACGGAAATATTTGAAATGAAGCTTCTACCCAGAGCTCACAAGGGCCTAATCATAATTATATATGAGATGTCATATTAGATGTCCCTACTCTTTTACAGATGGTTGAAGTTCAACGTCTTTAATCATCAGTAAATTCATAAAATTCAATCCACAACAAACTATAATCTCCATCCTTCTTACGTTCAGTTGCAAAGCATTTGGCATTTCAATTTTAGATCTTTGGACTCAAGACAGCTTCTTTGTCAATTCACCGAGACAATAAGAAATATGATACTTTTAATGGAATTGAATCTCAGCACAAAAGAATAAAATCACCTGCATCTGCTAAGTTGTTTGATGTGTTCATCAAGCACCAAGGTCCCGATGTCAAAGATACTCTGGCTCTTCAGCTTTACAATTCTTTTCAAAAATTGGGATGCCGGACATTAACTAGATTGCCAAGAGAGAGAATTGGGAGATTTTATCCCTCCTACATTAGAGGGTTCTATCCACCCTGCATCAGTTCAAATCGCCATGTTTTCACCAAGATATGCCAAATCCAAATGGTGTTGGGAGGAGCTGGTGCTTATGTTACAGCAAACAAAGGCGATGTTTATTCCTGTGTTTTATGAGGTGCAGCCTTGGGAACTCCCTGACATAGAAAATGGAGGGTATGCACATGCATTTGCTGAATATATGGAGGAAAGAAGGTACATCAACAGGCTTGATGACTGGAAGGAAGCCCTTGCTTCTGCTTCACTTTTCACTGGCTATTAATTCGGCAAACAAAATGGGTAAGATTGCAAAACGTGGATTTCATTGATAATTGATTATTCTACTTTTTTAAATTCTGTTTTCACCCCAAAAACAATGATTGACTTTAGTGTCAAAGAATGTTTTCTTATAAAATTGTTATTTTTGCTGCAACTTTTCAGAGATCAAGATAATCTGTGTAAAGGCTTAGTATTCCAAGTCCTGAAAGTTGTACAGAAGACAAAACTGTTACTAGTTGCAAAAAGTCCTGTAGGGCTTAACACCCTTGTCAAAGATTTTGAAAGACATTGCTTGAAGATGCAGGAGCAGGGCAAAGACAAAATCATTGGCATATTTGGAATGGGAGGGTCTGGGAAGACCACCCTGGCAAAAGAACTATTCAATAGGAAGAAATCAGAAGACAATGGATCATATTTTCTGTCAGAAGTGACAGGCATCTGGTAGAAAATGACTTGTCTTCCTTCAAAAGAAACTTCTCAAAGATCTGGTTCATGAATATCATCCTGGATTTGAGCACACAAATGAAGAATCCAGTTATTTTGGTTCTCATATCAGCTATCGCTCGAAAAAAGGAGATTTTCTAAGCTTCCTAATTGTTTTAGATGACATTAATAGGGTGCGTCAGCTAGATACTCTGTTTCCCATAGATAGCCTGAAAATTCACATAGTTTGGTAATAGTGACAACCCATGATGCAAGGGTGTTCATACACGCAGGAATAAATCTATGTTTTAAGATGAATAGCACATGATAGCAGAGAACTCTTCTGTCGACATGCCTTTCACAAGCCGTATCCAACCCCAGGGCAATGAGGATTTGGTTGAGAACTTCGTGGAAGTGAGTAAAAGTTTGCCCGTCCCTCCAAGTGTTGAGCGGACATGTATTTGGTAGCTCTGATAAGCTGTACTGGCAGTTACAGTAGAATAAAGTTCATAAGATATTGCCTGAAGATATAAAACAGAAACTTAAAATAGCGTTCAATGCCCTGGACGGTAAGAAGAAACAGACATTTATGGACATTTTGTGTTCCTTCATCAGCAGAGAGAAAAGGATGGCTATAAGAATATGAAAGAATCAAGCCACTCAAGCATGGGCATCATACTCTACCAATAACATTGAGTTTTTGTCCACTGTAGGTTTGGATAATGTGTCAAAGCATGAAAGAGCTTCATAAAATGAGACCTCATTTGCAAGAGTAAGAAAAGAATCGTCTACAAAATGGGAATTAATAAGTTGAGCATTTATATCAGGAAGAGCGATGGGTTTAACACACCCTTGATCAGCTCTATGGGCTAGCTAATACCGAAAGGACTCACTTTGTGTACTAGCAAATACCCAAAGGCCTCAACAACAAGAACATACAGAGGAGTAAGTGGGCATCCATGTTTGATATTGATGCAACACACCAATACCAACACACCAACGCATCGGTAAGGCCTCTTCTTTGTCCTCAATTGCTTCAATCATAATAAAGTCAACATAAATCAGCCAATTGGAAAGGGGAAGGTTGCACCCCACAGCAGTAAGGAGAAAGGGGAAGGTTGTCAATAAGCCAATGCCATAATTTCGCCTGTTTCGGTCCATCATTAGCTGCATAAATGTTGAGCGGACCCAATGCATAGCCGGTAATATCAGAAGCGACCCACACATAGCAGTGCATTGGTTCCTTGCCCCAAGAATTTATTCACAGAGATATGCTTATGGGAAATCAAGACTGTTACGCCACCACACCCAACCTTGTGCAAAGTGGTGTAACTATGAAGTATCAGAACATGTGTTTTTTAGCGATTTGAAAAAAAAGTCATAACTTTAATTTCTTGAAGGTCAATAATGTTGCAGGCTACTACCCACTAACAGGGAATCCTCGCAAAGATTTTCTCGAAGTCTCTAAGAGGCCACGCACATTCAATGAGAAAATATTCATGTCGAGAAATCCTCCATGGGTAGTTCTCCCTGACCACTTTCATTAGAAGCTAGTGCAGTTAATTGATTTCCAGGAAGAGCTTGTCAGTTTGGATGCAAAAAAATTGCCTAGCAAAATGGAGCGGCACTTTCCCCCATTGTCTTCCCTCAATGAGTCATCGCCACCATGAGGTGGGTTGTGAGACCACCTATGAGGTATATTCCAAGATCACTGCAAATGTCCCAACACTCAAAGTATTGCCTTTAGGAATCTTAACTTGCGATGTTTGGCCTTGGGGGAAAGACTTGCTTGAGGACTACTAGAATCAACTTTCTTGTAGACTTCTTGTTGTAGTTTGGTATTTGCAAGAACTACTACTTTATAGGGATTTTGGTCACTGCCATGAATGTTTTACCACCAATAGTGATCCAACCCTCGTCTTTCACGGCCTTTGAAGGTGCCTCAACTGTCGATTTGGGCTCAAGATGGACAATCAGCCAACAATCATTATCTGATGGTCAGAAGACTGACAATGAAAACTAGTATTGAGAACATTGATAAAAACACTATGTTAAAAACAGTGGGAGCCCATTTGAATATACAAAGATTCTTTCAAATACTTCAAGAGGGTCCACATTCACACAAACCCATTTGTTGGGTCAAGCAGAGTAAAACCTATTAGGCTCATGACAAACAAGTCAACCTAAGGATTTCACAATTTCTTCAAGGAAAGCCTGAAATTGCCAAGCCTGGCAGCTCGACCCACACGAGGCCTTTGAGGGAGGCCTATTAGGAGACTGAAAAATCATGGGACCAGCATGATAACACCATCAAAGTATTCCACATGAACCAACAACGAGAATTATTAAAAAGCATTTGCACTTGCTGAGAATCAGCAAAAGAGAACATTTTAAATCTTTGGGAAGGTTATGAAGTCCAAAGAGTTTAATACCATATCCTAAGTATGCTTAACCCACGAGTTGAGGGATTGCTCAAAGGGTATACAGCTAACATAATAAACAACAGAGTATTATTCTCATAACAATTCAAAAATCGTCAACAGCTAAGAGCACATCTACAACCTAAGTGGGATTATCTGAATCATTACCCCGTCATATACTTTCCAAACAAACTTTCGCACTCACTTTGGTGCTATGCTCCCCCGCCTTTTGCAACTAAATGTTGCATCCTACTGGTTTAGAGACATAAATTCACCCTAAGGGCAGCGGTAAATGCAAAATGTAATATTGAGATGTGACCTAAAATGTCTCATAGAGGCAGTGACATGACAGCCTCAGAGAACAGGCAGAAAAAACCCAATAACCATACACATACACAAAACCCTAGCAAAGTCGAAAATACTAACCTCCATTAAGGTGAATTTAGTAGTCATGTTTTATTATTTAATAGAAGGCTTTTTTCGCACATTTAACTGAGCTCAAATGGTGACTGCACACATTTTAGCAATATGATCAACTATAGCAGAATTTAGATGACGGGCAACAGAGAAATCATTAGAAGTTGTTCCTCAAAGTAATCTTTGTCCTGATCATCCAATAAGTTAACCAATTGAAACAATTCCCTTCTCATTTTATCAAGTATTCCTCCAAGCTGGAAAAATAGGACTTACAGGTACCATGGCAAAATTTAGAAGACGAGTAACAGAGAAAACATTAGAGGTTGTTCCTCAAAGTAATCTTTGTCCCGATCATCCAATATCAACCAATTGAAACATTTCTCTTCTCACTTTATCAGGTATCTTTGTCCTGGGACATATTCGGGAGGATCCACAGTCCTGCAGGATCCTGCCGTATCGAGGGGGATCAAGGTGTATCAAGTATCTAAACTTTTCGGAGCGATCTGGTAACATAGACAATTTGTAATGAAACTAATTTAAAACATTAAAAAATACTTTCTTGCATAAAAAATAGGTTTTGCGTGTCATTACATACATGGCTAAACAAGACCATTGAAAATAATTAATATAGACTGACATTTTCATTTCATTCAAGACGTGCATTAAATTATTCACACAAGCAACAGTTATCTTAGTCAAAACCATTGTTACCTAAGCCTCAAGGATGGCAGAACAGGGCTTCCAGAACAATAAAAAAATTCCCAGATTTTGGGGAGGACAGGGACAGCTGGGGGACTGCTGTTAAAATATTTAATAAAATATTCAAAATTTAAAAATAAATATTTAGATTTTTGAAATATAAATAAATTAAAACAACAAAAATATTGGTGACAATTAAAATAAAGTTCAAAGCCTCCCCCCCGACGCCGCCCCCCCGCCCCCCGCAAGCATCCCCCCTTTCTTTTCACATTTTTGGTACTTATGGGGTACATTCCCCCACCATCCACCCCCCCTCACCCAAAGTCCCCAAAACAGCTCCAGGATGGAGGGGAAGCACCCCCACGTAACACTGGTCAAAACATATATATTTGAATGTAATGAACTATTCATATCATGAAAATAAGATTTATAAATATGTGTTTACATGGCCAATTCTATAAACCATTGAAAGCAAGTAATATAGGTCTGTATTTTCATATCATTCAGGACACACATTAATTATTAAGCATTTAACATTTGTCTTAATCAAAACAATACATAATTGTAGGTACTGACTAATTCTTATCTCAATAATACTATCTTCTGTTATAATGATGCAAAATTTCACAGGAAGACTCATAGCGGCCAAAGTCACAGGGAAGAAAAATTAAATAAAATTCTAGAAGGAAAACATATCAATTCATAAGTCATACATTTTTAGTCTAACGGAAAAAAATAGTTCAACAAAATTTTTGTTCAGATCAGAGAGGTGCAAATGACAACACATAAAAATATCTGAACTCCTCAAATTCATTAAAATTCAATTGTTTTTACAGGCCGAAGGAAAGAGCTCTGAGTTTTTCTGCAATATATTAAACATGTCCCAACATCAACCTTGATAACTTCAAATTCCTACCCGCATGGAAGTGGCCTGACCACTAGGCACCGCTGCTGAAGCAACATTGTTTGCCAGGACGTAGGTACGCATTGACAATTGTTTTGTGCTGTCTATAATTTGCTCATACCTGCATAAGACCATACATGTGAATCATGTGTGCACCTCATCGCACATTCAGAGAAATATACAGCAACAGAAGTAAAAGGCCTGGATTAAGTGGTCATTGTCGTGAGTATGTCCACTTACACGCTTGTTTGGTTTGTTCCCATGACCACAGTCCCTGAAGTTGAGTCAATCTTTGCATCCAACTTTGCATTCTTTACAAGGTTTACAATCCATCGTTCCGCCTCGTCATAGCTCATGCTGAGCTTGTCAGCAAGCATTCTGGCAGGGACCAAATTTAACTTTATAAAAAACCAACAGGGTAACTAAAATATTGAATAGTATATACGAATTCAAGGTCATGCATACCATGACAATCAATATATATATATATATATATATGAAATATATTCATAAATTTCCAGCCTGCATCTACAGATAAAATTACCCCGATTTGAAATAATGGACTATAAAATATTTGAAGGATATTGATGGAGACTAAACGCCAAAAGTAAAAAACAAGGGAGACAAGTTCAAGATCCATAAGAACAAATAGTACACTTCTGAAGCAAATAGTAGCAGCAAAAACACACTGTTCAAGCAAAGAGGGGCAGCAAAATGCATTGTTCATGCAAAGAATGGCAGCAAAACACACTGTTCAAGCAAAGAGTGGCAGCAAAAGAACAAGGATTATTCAACAAATGAACAAGAAAGTGAGACCAAGTTAAGAGGCACAAAGCTGTTGGGAGGAAATCAGCTTTGTCCTACTTATGCTTAAAGCATGTGTAGATATAACTTTTCTCAAGATAGAGTTGGAGGAGTAAAATTCAATGAGAAAAAGGTTATGTCCATGGACCTACCACAAGGATTGTAATAGGACCAATATTTTGGCACTTATTTCAAGGGTCAAAATTTCACTTCTCTGAGTCATCTCAATTATCTCTTGATTGACAGGACCCAGGGGCCAGTTATGATTGCCAAACCAATTAAGGGCATTTAAAAAATTATTATATCGACCTAAAAGAACCTGGTGAAAAAGAGCAAGTGATTAACAGTAACATTAGAACTTTAAATCATCTGATCTACGAAGAATGGCCAATCATTTCACCAAGAAAGGTTTCAGGTTAAAACTGCAAAAGTTATAAACTGACAGCAAAAAGGACAGAGCTGAGACAGGTCAGTTTCCCACTCTCACCAATTAGTTGTCATGGTGCAAAGGACAGATCTGAGAAATATCAGGCTGCCACTCTCCCCATTCATGATTTACATGTTGGACTGACCTGCAGGCAGCATTGGATATTTTTATTGAAGTGTATGGTAGTCAATATTTGCTATATGGATGAGAAAAAATTTAGAGCTGGGCCAAATTTGTTTGGTACCGTTCTTTTTAACTTTACCACGAATCAAGATAACACAACCATGCATGATATCAATATGAGAGAGAACAAAATCCCATGATTTTAAAGCAAAAATATATGGCCACAAAGAAAGAATCAGAAAGTGTGAGGGCAGCTTATGTGTCTAGAAATTTGTAAAGATAGGCAAGCTGAAGCTTGAATATTATAAATGTAGTTCAATCTGTCAATAGAGTTTAGGAAATGCAGGATGTCGCCAAGGAAAAGCTTGGTTCAGACTTGAACTGCTACACCAGCTATCAGAACAAGAACAATATGTTTATTCTGGCAGGGAAGATAAGGCAGCCGATTCAAAGCAGGAACAAATATACATTTTCTATATAACTGAGCATTATAATTCTAAGTTGAATAAGATGAGAAGTCCCCCTACCCAGCTGAAATGTTTAATGGCAGATTGTCAATACACGAGAACTGAGGACAAAGCAATTATGCCTAAGGTTAAAGGCATTTTGATATGAATTCGGGGCAAAGTCAGTATGGTGGAGGTTGATAAAATAAAATAATTGTTAACATAAGATTGGAAGAGATATATTGGATATGTAAACATATGGAGAAGTGGCAAGGATATCCTATGCAAAAATAGACAGACTGGTAGCAGAACTGATCTGATTTCTAAAGAAATTTCAGTGAAGCCACTATTTTTGCATTCATCATCTTATCTTATTTTATTGAAAAATGATTTAAGTTATACAATTTTGAAAAAATTATTAGAAGTAGACCTTAGAAATCACACCAAGATAAAAGTTTAAATACAGCATCCAATTCTGGAATATCACCTTACTCTGGCACATTTCTTGCATAGTTAAATATATTTTAATAGTCCACTTTTGAACATTAAAATAAGTGATGTCTGAGAGACAGAAAATGAAACCATAAAAGGAGAAGAATATAGAACCAAAATTACAGACAAGAAAAGCAGCTAGATATTCTATTCATTTGCATGAATGCTTTTCAAAATTTCTACACTCTTACCGTATGTCAATGCATTGATGAATACGACAGTATGTCTCGAAAATGAAAAGACGTGCATTTTCCATGAACTCATCCCTCAGAGGCACCGTAACAAAATTTGCCTCCTGTACTTGCTTACCAAGGAAGGGATCATTCAGTATTACCTGACAGAAATTCCAATATTAGTGTCAACTAGATACAAAAAGACCATATACTCATGTGTACTTAACATGGACTATAGTTTCCTAGCTTGAGTATGTGTTTATACCTTGGACTTGTTGCAACAGAATCAGTCAAATTGCACACAGGGCAAACATAAGTTATTTAACAATAGCTCTATTTCTGTTATGTAGCAAGGAGAATCAGGGCCACTCCACAACCGCCTGGTGCCTTACACAACTAGATAAATTGTTTTGTTGCACTAAGCAGGTAAAAACTTAACATACTTTAATTTGGATTACCAGGAATGGCTTTTAAGTAATTTAAGTTTTAACAAAGGCATATGACAGGAAGAAAAAAGATAATGCAGACCTACTTCTTTACACTCAATGAGTTTTTTGTGACCCTCCAAAGTCATAATTTAGCCATGATATATGACAGGGAAAAAAAAAGATAATGCAGACTTACTTCTTCACACTCAATGAGTTTTTTTTGCGCCCCTTCAAAATCATAGTTTACATACAAACATTCCATAAATTCTGTGATGGGATCTTTATATGCATATTGCTCTTGTTGAATAACTTTAATCAGCTCCTTTAGCATATTTCTCCTTCTTTTGTTGACAATCACTGCAGTAGCAACATATCGAAGGAGATGGTGTCCATTTGTCTGGATGGCATTCAAATACCTAAAGACAAGGACACCTGAAATTAGATTAGAAACAAATGCTAATGCTTTAAATGGAAAATTTAGACAAACATGATAAACGCTAAATCATTCATAGAAAAAATAAATAATGAAAATTATATTAATGTCCACGAATGACCCAAAGTAGGTCAATGGGACTTGAGAATACATCCAATTAAATAGATAGTGCTAGGGTAAAAGGATAAAATACTAACTATTAAAAAATGAGCTCAAGCATTGAATATAAACTAGAGGATGTGGTTAAGGCACCAATACAAATAGCTGTATGGGGGAAGCAAGAGCCCCCAAAGAGCATGGGTCGATGAAAGTCAAAGGATAAAATGCTATTCCCATCATATATCTCTGACCATGCCCAAGGCAGAGGAATCATGTGTGTCATCTCCTATCACTGTGAAAGGTCCAATGCAGGGTCTGATAATGCTCATCAAAGAGTGACTAGGCCAGAGATGGCTAGGCTGGGTAATCCTAGAAGGAATCAAAGCACCCCCTAGAATCCCTCGTAACATCCAATGTTGAAGAAACTCCCATGGTAGCGAAGAAAATCTTAATGTGTCCATGCCCCCACAACTTGAGATGCAGTCGCAGAGGAACAAATCCACGATGCAGAGAAGATACAAATTCACATCACCAAGAAAGTAAAACTGATATACCCCAAACCATATGTTTGGAAATCAAGAGATGTGCAGGAGGTTTGCATTGTGGGAATAGTTTGAACCATAGTAATATAGAAGAAAAATTCAGTTTTTCAAAAATATACGTTTTTCAAAAAATCGTGAATAATCGAGAAAAAATCAGAAAAGCATAAAACCGCCAAAAAAATGTGGAAAAAAAAAGAAAAACTGTTCTTTTTTAAATTTACAAGCATTTCCATTGCATAGAGATAAATATTAGGCATTTCAATTGCATAGAGAATAAATAGCGATTATAAAAAGATAAATGAGATTGTACGCCAACAAAATCAGTCAATTGTTTTCTTTCATTACTTTTCATACTATTCAAAATTCAAGACATTTGCATTTCAAAATGCATTATTGTTTGTTTCCAAGGGAACTAAATAGGGTAGGGAGCTAATGCCAACGAGGTAGACTATGGATCAGCATGTCTAGTCTTCAACATCTCTCCAAGGTTCAAGTCTCTCCTTAATTGAGACACGACCTCGGGGTCAAACCCAGCATCCTCCATGACGTCAAAGTCTTCATTCTCAAAAATTAGCTCATCATTATTTTTGAACCATTCGGGCTATGGATCAATCTCGTAACTTCACCACGGCAATATTGGAAAGGTGGGATACATATTTCATCATACTTTTCAACAGGAAATTCATATGATATTTCCATGTAACTTCACCACAGCTTCTGTTGTCACTTGTCACCTGTCACCTTCCCTTCACTAGCTTTGGCATTTATCAACTGATCTTTGGATACGCCATACACATAAAGGCCCCCATTTACACTTTAAATTGAGATATCGAAATGAATTTCATTTGTTTTTCCTCATACAACATTGAACAAAGATTTCATCAACTTTCTATTATTTTAATTTTAGCTAGCTTAGTTATGCAAACAGACCAATATAATTAATAATTTAATTCAATGAAGTGTCATGCACATGATGGTCAAAATCCAAACATGTGCTTTTGGGGTTCAAGAGTGACACGTCACCCATTGTGTATTTTTTATTTTTTTAAACTTCTGTTTCGTTAAATTATATTTCCTATTGCAGGCCCCACAAAAGCAATGGATCCTACACGTGAATATGGCTACACGTAATGTTGACCAAACAGATAAGGGTGGTCCCCAAAAAAGCCAAAATTACCTCATTTCTTTGCCCCAAGACCGCATTGTTGATCAACCAATTTGTTAATTTTAGTTAGTATAATTTTGTAAGATAGCAGGGTGGAAGCCGCCTACCAGCACCTACATCCGCACATAATGTAATATATTGTGGATTGAGCCTCTTTAAGAACTTCCCCCCTACCTAACAGTCATGGATATTCTGCAGGAAATGAAGACATTAGGCCAAAGTCTTTGCCCTTGTCTCTTCACCTTGGTTCACTAGAAAACTAACACATCTATACAGGAGCTCTCATCATCGTACTTGCTGCGATGTTCACATTTGTTGCCTTTCCCACTATCTCCATAGCTTATAAACGTAAAGCCCTCCCAACACCTGAGCTCATTTGCTGCATTCGAGCATATATAACTGAAAAAGTTGCTGTGAACAGTGAAAATCGCGATTTATACAGGTTCAAATCGTGATTTTCAATGATTTTTTGACGGGTTTATGGCGCTTTTCAATGGGTTTTTTTTTTTTGTTTTCCCATGGTTTACTGTTGGAAGTGCATTGACCAGTCAAAACCACAATTTTTGCCACAAAAAAAGGATTTTTAGCAGCGATTGGAGACTAATCACAATTAATTGCGATTTATTCGCGAGTTCTGCATCTATGGTTTGAAAATAATTTTAATGAGATGTTCAGGGGCAGTCCTGAAGCTTCTGGTACTGGGGGAGTGTATCGTGCTCACATGGGTAATATGCATTTTTGGCATGCAATGAGCCTAGGCACTTAGACTATGTATGTAGCCAGATCAGTAGGAAAAAAATCTTCGCTTGTTGTAAGCAAAGGAAAGCAAGCTCGTACATATTGGTAAAGAAACTGAGTAGTAACCTAGAACTTTTGAGATACAACAAGCAGAATCAGATATTATTGATTTGGCAAAGAACATACAGTGTATCCAATCCTTTCTAACAAGGATCAAATTTCTTTGTGATAAAACGGGCAGAAATGAAGTGTTCAACTTTATCAAGATTGGAACTTCCCCCTAAATAGCTTGATCTTCCCTAACACTGGATAATTATGTGGGTCTTAATCCTAGGAAATTTTATAAGCTCCGTGACAATGACAATGATATTGGAATGAGAAGAAAACTAAATCTTTGACCCTTATAGCTGCCTTTTTTGAAGGGTAATGATGATTAGAGGAGAGATTTGGGAATTAATTAGGCATGCCATTCCCCTCCACCCGGTTTGAACTCTCATGCCTGCCTCAGGGAAAGTTGGATGCAATTGTGATGCTGATAAATCTGTGTGAGTGGTTACTGCCTTGCTCTAAAATACTTTCAGGATTTGTCAGTGAATATATCCATCTGAGCACTTGATTCTCTCCAGCTGCCTTAGTTTAAATCTCTTTTTACTTAGTTATAACTTATGTGAGTTAGCTTCAATATCTATGTTAGTTCCATGTAGTTTAAGTCTTGGAAAAGGGTTAAGAGTTCTTGGTAGGTATCAGATAGTTTCATGTACTGGCTGTTTGGTATATCATTTTGTTGTAATGGTTGTTCGAAATATCATTTTGTGAATTTCGGTTGTGTTGAGAGGCAAAATATCAGCCTGCCTGAACAGATGGTGTATATCTCAGGAAAAATATGTAATAATGTCATATTTCATATGATGCAGCATTGTGATCACCACATTTGGGAACTCTTTTTGGGATGAAGATTTGGATTAGAGCTCCTAGGGCTTTTTGTATAATGATTACCCTCTTTCCTGCTTTAAAACATAGTTTTCCTTTTAGAAAAGGAAACGATAATTACTAATAATCCATCGAAAAAAGTGTCCCTGGTCCCATGTTCAATTGCACTGATATGCAACTCTTATGGAATAAAAATAATTAACAAAACATGTCTAAGACTGCAATGTACATTGCCCTCCAATTTCAAAAATTATTTACTCAAGATAAATCTGATAAAAAAAAATCATGCCAAGCTCAAAAACAAAAAATAACTAGATAAAGAAATAAAATTCAAAAACTAAGAACTTGTACCATAAAGATCAAAATTCATAAAAGTTTAAAAAAAGTTCTGAAAATAAATCCCCTCTGATCCAATGCTTGATAATACTTTGATGATTAGTAAAATAAGTTATAACCCCCTCTGATCAGATCCTTGGCCGGAGTGACAATTAAATGAAATTCTTCCATATACAATACAAACGGCATAACACAACCATTTTGAAACCAATGACATGTATTTTACAGGAAAGAAATTTCATATTATTACAGATAGTAATTAAACCACTAAAAGACAAGTTGCTACTACCAACCTCTCTTGGAAAAAGAGATCAATAATGCCATTTCTGCCATTCTCGTGATTGAAAAATATAAAAAGACTCCAATGCATCAACCATGTCCGACTCTGCAGTTGATTGAGGGGTGATGCAAAATTCTGTCATCCCCAAACACAAAATTAGAAACAGCACAAGCAAATAGCCATGTACAAAGCAACGCATGCATAGATAGACAAGCAATAAATTACAAAACCTTGGAATCAATAATTTCTTTCAGGCGATTAAGTTCCTCAAGTGCAACATCCCAATTTTGCATCAGAATCTCTGCTGCAAGCTTCCCCCACAATGCACTTAGATTCCTGTCACTGTTTGTACATAGAGCACGATATTGATATAGGTAATCTGCTGCCCCAGAGTAGTTACCACACTCAAACTGAAACTTGGCATATTGATATAACGCCTCTATCTGATCAGGTCCAATCTGCTCAATAAATGCACATCAATTCATATGAACAGATATTTTGAATAAATTACAACATTTGTGTTGTGCCATAACCGAAGAAAGGAAAAACAAAGCTACCAAATAGTACCTTCCAAAGAGGCACTCAAAAACTGAAGAATGCACTAATGCCAAGAATGTAGAATTATAACAGAGATTGAACAGTCAATAGACAGAATTCTAACAAAATCTTTGAGTGAAGGTGGCTCGTAGGGAAAAAATTTAAAAAAGAGGTTCCTGTATCCATAGACTCGTAATGTGCCAATCGAAGAGACCTGATATGGATAAGAAAAATTTCCAGATTAATGCATAGTTGTTGCAGTCATAACTGTGAAAGGAATTGTCTATCGAAGACAAAAGTTTGGTATATCATAGAGCGAGTAGACTATTCATTAACTAAAAACATTAATCCCACACTTATCACATTCAAAACAGGAGCACGAACTTTATCCCAAAAAAAAACTTTTGGAACTGGAGAACAACACTTCTCATTGTCCACAATCATCTCAAACAACAAACTGATAGATGGTCATAAACCTGCAGACAGACAGCAGATAGGTTCAGTAGAGGAGACCCCATAGAAAATTGAATGGATAGGTAAGAAATGCAATCAGGTTCAGGCTAAGATCAAGCATCTTGACAACAGAGATGGCAGTCCTGAAAGATACATTAAGTTATGAGCAGACTACAATGGTGCCACTGAACTTAAGGATTTAGAAGAGGAACAAGGCTGAAATGAGAAAACATTGTACCTACATCTAGCCCACACAGCATAATAGAATGGCGTGAACATATAATTATTAATTTATCATATGTAATACGATATTTTGTTTATAAACTCATATTTTGTAATTATTAACAAACTAATATTTGGGAATCGTTTCTTTGAACATTCTGCAAATGCATGTACATTTCACTCTAAGGATGTGCAGGCACCTCGGATCCCTTTTTCTTGTGTTATTGTAGGCCTATGTTCTTCACTGCTATCTTTGTTCTTAAGTGCATTTTTTCCTGTCATTTCAGTATTATAGCGTAGTAGCATCATTCAGTTATCTAATACACTAAATATAGTGTTTCATCTAACTAACCATGCATGTAGGTTGTTCTTAGCTTAGTGATTTTTGTTTAGTAATACTTTTCAAGGTAGTAAAGAGGTCGACAAAGCTAATTATTCTTCAATGTAGTATCAGAAACCCCATTTTTGGACATGTTAGATCGTGTCATGGAATTTCTGGCCTGCAAAGGTTTACTGCACCTCCCATTGTATGTGATTTTCTATGTAAATACAAATTTTTGTTTTGGTAAAAATAAATAATATTGTTGTCACATAAAGTTATGTTAAACACTGTGGAAGGTTTGGTAATTGTATAATCCGGTAGTTTTTACTATGTCAAATAATTTACTGCTATTTATACTTGGAAATTTGGTAGGAAAGATTTGTGCAACCTGAACATTTAAGAACAATATTGATGAATAGCTCCTCTGATATTTTCAAATATTTAATTAAATGTCGGAAAATTTTGACAAAAGAATGATATGTTTAACAAATGCCTGGAGGCCATGGTCTAGTGGTAATGCCAAGCAGGTGCAATAAAGACAATCAACTCTAAGTCCGGTGTACCATTAAGCATGTGTTGGTGTTCGAGACCTGAGCCTCCCCAGCTGAAAAGTGAAAACGAAAATGGAGCAGACACCATGATAAAAACTTGCATTATAACCAAGCAGGGAAAGACCGTGTTAATGTTGGCAGAAATGTATTATTCTGGTAAAAAGCGAATCCTCAGGAATGGTTTGGAAATAGAATAAGGTTTCTAAAATATGCTCTGGAATCAAACAGCAGTGATTTTGTTGCAAATTGCTGATTCATAAATTTCAAGACAATTCCTGCATTATAACCAAGCAGGGAAAGATCATGTTAATGTTGGCAGAGATGTATTATGCTGGTAAAAAGCTAATCCTCAGGAATGGTGTGGAAATAGAAAAAGGTTTTTAGAATATGCTCTGGAATCAAACAGCAGTGATTTTGTTGCAAATTGATGATTCATCAATTTCAAGACAATTCCAGTCGCAGAGCAGGAGTTTAGGAGCAAATCAACAAATGTGGTTGTACCCTCCACATATCTACATTTTGTTGCTTCTAAATCAAATGGGTTTTGGAGTAAAGAAAAAACAAATGATGAACATTTAACCTGATAGCGATCATTGAGCATCTGCAAATTGTACTCCTTGTCAGAACGAAGCTCCTGAACAAGTGATGGATTCTGAAGAAAACCGATAAGCGGTGCTGCCATCTCTTCCAAGGACTTGAGCCTCGCAACTACTTCTACACGCCGGTCTGTCATTTCTGCAAACAATAAAAAAACAAACCATGCTAAGCCTGTGTTCTCAATTTTGAATACTGTCCTATTTTTTCTGAGACACTCTACAATCAATCAGCCCATAATAAATTTGCCCAGATATTGTTACCCTGTGATCAAAACTTTATGATTTCCTTTACTTTATTTCCACTACAACTTCACCACGTATCCACTAGATATGGCTACCTTGTTTCAGTGAGATGGATTTGAATCTGTGTCACACTCGTACGAGTACCCCAATTACCATTACATTAAAACCCCTTCAACAAAAAGAATTTTTTTAATTACCCTCTCTATATCAATAAAATAAGATTATTACTGTAGCAGCAATAGATTTCCAATATTTAGATATTTACATGTCCCAAGATGTTGAGGTGTAATGGTAATAGAGAGCATTTGTGACAGCATGAACAATGTCCAAATCCCCCCATCGCCATACAGCAGCCCAAAACTCCAACAGATATGTGGCACAGTTTTGGTGTAATGATTGCAAGATACATTCAAGACAGATGCATGTTTACAAATATTAAGAATATAATCCAAGCTAACCTCAGTCTATGTTAAAGGTGGCCAAATGTCCGTGTTAAAGGAGACCAAATGTCGCCTTACCCATAAAAATAATAAGGCAGCCCGTAACTCCAACAGACGTGGAAAGTTTGTAGTGTAATGATTATGCATACATCAGAGCAAGACAGATTTACAACCCGTGTTTTAAAAATCTTAAAAGAATGCAGCCCAACCATACCCTAAACCGCATTAGAAGAGACAAATAACTTCGCCCACAAAAAACCTAAAATAAACTAAAGCCTAATAGGGCTTTTATCTGTAATAACGACTTAATCCATCATTAGGGTTTTCAGGGTCTAATAAGAAATCTTTAGGGTTTTAGGGTTTTCAGTGTTAAATAAAAATTCATTAGGGTTTTCAGGGTTTAATTAAAATTCATTAGGGTTTTCAGGTTTTTTAAGTGTAATGAGAAAGGAAATGAGAATTAAAAAGTACCTTGCGGGACTTCTTCTGTGCGGTAGAGGCTCTTGTGAATGTCCATGGCGTAGTCGACCATGTTCGTCTTGCTAAGCAACTCGATCTTGGACTTGAGGATTTGGTCATCTGGGTAGAGCTGCTTCTCCTGCAGGAATTCCAATAGAGGGAATACCAGGTGCCTGTCAAGCTGCGGCGCTATTTTCGATGTTAAATCGTACTGCGCCATTGCTATCGCTTCGGTTGAGTTTTAATAAAAACCAAATAGAATTGCAGAACAATGGTTACAGGTGCTCTGTGTCTCTGTTGCATACAGCTTTTCACCCGTCGGGGAAGACAGTAACGGGAAACTGCAGCGGCTCGTGGCAACGGCAGCGGTAGCTTGGTTGCAGGGCAAATAAAACAAAGAGTAATCGAAATTAATTCAATCTGTTTTCAGTCACCAAAGCCCCAAATTAATTAATCACATTAAGCCTTCTATTTTTATTGAAAAGGATTTTCCTCAACTTTTGCTTGAAATTATAAATAAGAGCTCTGAAGGGGTTTTAGTATTTATATGTAGTTAAAGAATTGGTTGCATAGAGGTTTTAATAAGCGATTGGTAGAATGAAAAATAAAAAGTATAGGAATGAAAATTTTATAATTTTTTTTTTCTGAAAATAAGGGGTTTGCATTTTTTTTAGTTACATTTTCATGAGATTATTTTTTCGATTTAGAAATTGTTGATGGGATTATTGTTTAGTCTAAGTAAAAACAAAAAGAAGAAGAATTATTCTGATGTTAATTAAACTTTGTGTTGTTATATAGTTATAATAATTTTGATGTTTGTATTTTCTCAGTTACTAGATTTGAAATAATCGATTAAGTTTTTTTAATTTTATAAATAACGTTTGTGGGACTCATTCTCAATAAAAAATAATAATATATACAAAAAAAATATCAACGAAAAGATTTTTATTTCTTAACCATAACAGCGGTTGAGTTACAAAAAACTTAATATCTATTAGTAGGGTGCAAAAAATAGAATCAATATCAAATCAGAAACAAAACATTCACAAATCTAGTCAATATGTATGATTTCGATGAACTTGAAAGTAAACATAGGTCTAGAACAATCCCCAGTCAACAAAGAATGCTTTTCAGGAGCCAAACCAACAGCCACCACATTAAAATCAAGAACCACCGAGGCAGACATAGTGTCCAGTTGCTTGGACTTGCATTTATCTATGGCCAAATGTTTGTCTGAAGCCCTAGTAACTGTTACCGGAGTCTATCTGATTAGCCATGGAGAAGGGGAAATGTCACGAAACACCAATCGAGGCAATAATTTGACTAATTCAATTCTTTGGCGAAAATGGTGAACAACATGCATGTGTTCTAAAGCAGGTAGAGGTGACAAAGCATTATCTAAAGGTGGAGGGGGAAACAATGAACTACACAATCTATTTGATTTCATCTCAGAAACCAGAGCCCGAATGTAATCATGGAGAAGAGAGAATTTCCTTTCTAAGTTTATGAATGTGACCATTGGCACGAACCTAAACTTGTCTTTACCAAAGAAAGACAGATTCTTCCTAGTCACCATAAAGGGATGTTATAGCTTCATCCAGACTGACCTTGAAGACTGTATTAACAAATAATTCAACCAAAAAATTCACATTCTCTTAATCAAAGATAAGGAACATGATGTTGGTAGCAAAGACAAAGACAACCATCAAACTAACTTTGATCGTGTTAATAGTAGAAAGGAATTCTTCACCGATGATATAAAGGATGACATTCAAAGCTTGTTCTGAAGGAATCTAAAAGATATTGTATATATGAAATCTGCTAACAAAAGTTATTTATGGTTTTGGCATGAACTCAAAATTGAAGAATAAGCCAAAGCTTGTTGCCCAACAGGGTCCATTGAACTTCGAGTAGAACTTGATGACAAGAATAAAGAGTTCGGAGCTAGGTTGTTGAAAAAAATCATGTTGGGAAAGAAATAAATAAACACGAACTAATCATAACCAAAATATGGTGGCAGCGGAGGCAAAGAAAGAGAAAAATGAAATTGATTAGCAATATCAATGCTCAATCTTGTCAGTGAAGCATAAATATGATTACCAATGATAATATATGTTGATTGACTACAATATTCGCCAAAGCACTGGTAATCTTATTCATTTATTAAGTTATGTTATTGTAACATGTGCGATGGTATTTATAACATATGTGATGACTTTTTTTTATTGATGTGATGAATTTCAAAGTGATGAATTTAGTTAACACTCATTTATTATTGCTTAATGTTCTAACAAATGGTTTGTGTGACATGGATTGAACTTGAATAGATTCACCATGTCATTCAGAGTTAGAGAGGGCAGTCCCCTAGAATTGTTTGAGATGTCAGTCCCTGGGAGAGCCTTGTCCAATGGGAGATCACTGCATCATTTAGAGTAAAAAAGATAGGTCCCCCAGCCCTGTTCGAGATGTCAGAGCCTGGGAGAGCCCAGCCCAATGAGAACTCATTGTGTCATTCAGAGTCAGAGAGGGTAGTCCCCCAGACCTGCTAGAGATTGTAGAGCCCGAGAGAGCTCAGCCCAATGGAAGATCACCACATCATTTAGAGTCAGAAAGGTGAGACCCCTAGCCCTGTCAGAGATATCAAAACCCAAGAGAACCCAACCCAATGGGAAAATACCATGTCATATAATGCAAAGATGAACTAATCACCACTTATGACCTAAAAAGCTCATGATGAAGTACAAATGGTTAACCAGGACCAATTGGGATGCACCATGAGTCCTTAGCTGACACATCATCCTAGCTAGCATAAAGGCATAAAGTACAAAGCCATGCTTAAATGATGGCCATTAATAAAAACCAATAGAGGGGTGACACGTGTCAGAAGGTGGGGGCTAGTTAAGGAAACTCTAAGAGATGTGGTCGCATGCCTACCACATGCTTACCGTTAAAAAAGTAGGGAACTAGACCTAATTTGATAGTTTTGAAGAACATTGTATCACTATTACTATACCTATCCGGCATCGGAGGATCATGGGCTCTGAATCAATAACTAGATTTGGAAATAAAAAGAGAAAATCTCACCACTAACTCAAATTCAAAATTCAGAGCAAGTGGGTTGTCAAATGACATTAATGTAGAGAGATGCATGTACAAGATTTTAAAGCCCAAAGAAGGCCCATTAATGATTACTAGTGACAATATGGGAATCCAAGCACTTGTTGGCTCATTTTTTTCTCGTGTGTAGATCCATGCATTGCACAAATAGGTGAGATAGACATGTTTTAACTATTAAAAAAATCAAAATATGTGTTTTGTATAAGCATAATATACTCTTTAAAAAAATTACAATTTTAAATTTAAACTTTATTATGAGAAAAGGGTGAATAGCCATAAAAAGTCAAATCTATAACTAGAAATATATTTATTAAAAAAAGGTAAACTTTGGAATAATGAATAGAGTGGGCAGATAAAATTTTGAGTAAGTTATTAATAGTTAAAAAAGTGTGGAAACTAAATCCATAAAATAATTTTAAGACTTAAAACAATCGTTGAGTTTTTACAAGAAGTATCTGTTATGGCTGACACGCCTCAACGCCTGCTCAAAACTTGAAAATAAACATCGCCTTTATTTCCTTCAAACAGTAATAGACCTTTTTTTAAACTTTTTTAAGAACTATTAAGTAGCATTTGTTTGCTTTTAGCATACCATGGCACTAACATTGCAAATTTATTTTCACTTGAAGATGTTCCTAGATTCTACTTTCCTTTTTGGAGTAAGAAACTATGGCAAAATCAAGTCCTATGTGTCTAACAGGTAAGCTTTAACGAATCATTTTCTTTTTTGTCATTCTTACTTTGTCATCTTGTGAATATGACAGAGTCTAGCCCAATGAGAACACATTGCATTAATCGAAGTCAGAAAGGCCAGTCTCCTAAACCTATTAGAAATGTTAGAGCCCAAGAGAACCTGACCCAATGGGAGATCACCACATCATTCAGAGTCAGAGAGGAGAGTGCCCGAGGCCTGTTAGAGATGTTTGAGCTCAGGAGAGCCTAACTTAATGGCAGATCAATGCATTGTTTAGAGTTCAAAAGGTGAGTCCCTCGGACCTATCAGAGATGTCGAAGTCTGAGAGAGCCTGACTCAATAAAAAGCTGCCACATCATATAATGTGAAGATGAACTAGTTGCCACTTATGACCCAGAAAGCTCAGAATAAAGTATGAGCAATTAACCACGACTAATCGAGGTGTGTTACATGCCCCTAAGTGACACATCATCCTACTTTGTATAAAGGCATGTAGTACAAAGTCATGCTTAAACAGTGATAGTTAATAAAAAATGAATAAATAGATGACACAAGTCAGAAAGTGGGGATTAGCTAAGGAAATTTTAAGGTGTGTGGTTACATGCTTGCCACGCACTCATCATTAAAAGAATGCAAAGCTAGACCCAATTTGACAATTATGAAAAACATCATGTTGTAAATGTTATATCCGTCTGGCGATGGAGGATCTTGGGCTCCGAATCCAATTCTAGATTTGGAAGTAAAAGGAAAAAATCTCATCCCCAACTCAAATTTTAAATTTACAGCAAGTGAGTTACTAAATGGCATTAATGTAGTGACATGTGTGCACAAGCTTTTAAATCCTAAAATAAACCCATTAATGATTACCATTGATGTCTTAAAATAAATCTTGCACTTCTTGCTTTCAAATTTATAGAGAACTCATGTATCCTGCACCTTCAACACCTTAAAGCTTCTCAATTCCTTTTTTATCATATTCTAATGGTTGCTACATCCTCCAACCTGAAGGTCAATCCTAAGTACTGAGACACCACTTTCCCTGCTGGTTTAACCAGGTACAAAACACTATAATGACATATTCAAAGTAATCGAATAGGTCCCTAGGGACTCTGGCGATGTGAACTCCATAGAACTGCAACCAAACTAGAGGCATTTCCATGCACTTACCTGTTGGGTGACATCCTCCATAAGGGCATCCGAGTGTAGGATGGTATTATCTAAGTACAAGATGGTGTTAATGATTGGGCATGTTCACCCACCTCTCGACACAAATTGTCGACATATCTGAGAATGCTTTTAAGGAATACTACTCCCTCTTAGACTTCTTATTCTCATACGATGTAATGGTAGTATCGATCTAGATGAATGATCACCAGATATATACTGACCTCCAGGACTGAGCTAAGAACTTAGACTCCAAGTGGGTCAATAAATAAAAGATCAATGCCTACACAATTTGCACCCTCCAAGAGGAGGTATGAATAGAAATGATCCTTTTGAATCGATTGTTCAGGAACTTGGACTGCCAACATATCAACGAACTATGGGTGCCCCTATTACACATGATCTTGACTGGCTCTAACACTCTATACCTTGGAGGATTGATCAATTTCAAGTTGATTTATGCCATCACAAATGCTCAAAATGGGGGTGATTTTTACATGATGAGCTATTTGCTCGACTGCATTTGTGGGATGCTCTCTTTCAACCCATCAGTCTTTCCAGTGTTGGTTCCTAGTGACCCAAATATCTACCTAATTTTATTTAAGCTCCATGGTCACTAGTTCCACTGGCATGTTTAGGATGTTTGTGAGTATTTCTACCCAGTGGTGTATCGGGCGATCAATGAAGCTCCCATGCCCCTACTCTCAAAAATAATGCAGGACTCCATCATATCCATAGGGGACTATTAATTGTATAAAAATGACATAGTTATCCAAGTCATGGGCTTCATGCAAGACCCCCTGCACCTGCCATACTATGTCCCTAACTAGCTAACAGAGTAAGAGATCACTTATCAACAGTGAATGGCATTGATGCAGGAGCATCAAGCTAACAGTTGTCATTTTTGTGTTTTGGTCAATAGCATGTCAAGTTTGGTCAAAGTATGATGTCAATGTGCATGAAGGGCATTATGAGGTCCATTTATGTCTTAGGAATCCATTTGAATTCATATAGTAGTGTTATGTGGTCTCTAGGTGTTTTCCCTCTAAAACCAATAATTTGAAAATTCAAATGTTGTCACTCAATCTAAAATGGCCCAAGCATGATACAAAGGTGGTTAAGAGGGAATATTGCAGTGAAAGATCATAAATATTTGTAATGAGTGTTATAATACATATATATGTCTTAGTTTATGAGGGGAGAAGTAAACTTTGGTCATGAGTTCCAAAACCTCATGTTGAGGTAGTTATGAAAACAAGAAGTTGGTGTAACCAACCAAAAAGATCCTACGTTGAAAATGGGAAGAAAGTGTCATTTCGTTGGAGGATGGCATAGAGGGGAGAGAAGGAGAGAGAGAGGGGTCTCCAAGAAATGGAGAAGGTTTAAATAACGAGAAAAGCTCTAAAAAAATCGTCATGAAGGATGTTGAAGTCCATGAATGGATTGTGTTGTAAAGAATGTTATTTCAATGAGTATAAATAAGTTGGCCATTGTATTGTTTCCTCTTCAAGATGTATGGATTGTTCTTTATATATAGATACTTTGCTTTAAGTGAGCCTTCAAGGCTATATGCATGCATATATTTTGTATGTCTGCAAGTTTGGAAGGATTGTGAGTTACAACCAAAGGAAGTAAGATTGAACAATGGTTTTAAGTGGATGTATCAAGAATCTCCATTGTGGATTATTTATTGAATATGTTAAACACCCCACACACCTCTCAAATGGTTTAATAAGCCCTTCAATGTGAAATAAACACAAAGAAGGCAAATTTGCCTTATAATTTATGATGCACCAGTCATGAAATGAAGGAATCCTTGGTTCTTAAGAAGAAGATTGTTCCATTATTGAGATAGGCTTTACAAGGGAAAGTAATGACTTCAATACAGTTGTTATAACCCCAATAAGGATTGAAAAGCCAACACACATGTTGGAAGGAAATGGTAATTTGTTTACTACAATCATACCCATTTCTCTATAGTTGTAGACAATAAAACAACCCTTGTTTTGGATGGTTTACTATCTTGGAAATAAAGTGGAAGTTGTAGGAGAAAATTGTGGTTGGAGTTGGTAGAGTATAAAAGTGGTCAAGTGTACAAACACCCAAGGTGACTTTAGGTACAATCTTACAACTGTTGGTCACAAGTAAGAGAACCATGTTGGCATAAAGTATCTTCTTTGCACATTATAAGGTAAGAGTACACACTTATATGCATGGGTATGGTAAGTAATTTGACTTGTTTATGTTCTACTATTATTGGGGAAGGACCTAAAACTCTTAAGAAGTTCCATTATGAAGAGATTGTAGCCTTGAGTGAATAAAAGGTTCTTGTAAACCCCTGCACAATCTTCTTTATACCTACAGTCCTCTGTGTTTTCGATGTTTTAAGAGTGTTAAGGATAATACAAGACTCTAACTTTTTGTATTAGTTGCAGGACATAAAACCAGTCCTGAGGCAAGTTATTTGGTCTCTTGGAATGTTGTGTAAACCAAGTTATGGAATTATTTAGGATCTTGGTCTGTGTGCAGGCAAAGAAACCATAGAACTAGGGTTTTGTTGATACAAGGAGTTTTAGACAGCAAATCTTGCTAAATTTTGTAGTCTTGCATAATTCAATGTGCTCTAACTGATCAAAGAGATTTTATAATTGTACAATTCCCGTTTGTATGGATTTCATGGCTGTGTCATAGCACTAGGTATAAGGAAGGCCTAATGAAGTAAGGGTATTGAAGGTAAGGCAAATTTATCTTAAGAGGATGGGCAAGAAATGATTGATTAAGCTGAATGAGGCAAAAGGGTATCCAAAAATATTATTAGTTTAGACTGGTTGTCCGTACATTAGCCAAACAAAGGAGATTTATCAGTTTGGAGGGTTAATTAAGGGGTGGTGTAAAGAAGGAAGTATATTGTGTCTTGGGAGTTGTGTCAACAAGACAAGTATAAGTTGTAAGACCTAAATGGGTCCCCAAAAAGCTATGGATTTGATAAAGAATGTCTATGTACTCTCTTAAAGAAAGAGATTTCCATAAAAAACATGGCTATTAGGATTTGCATGGTCATAAAATGGAAAGAGGATAAAATAGGTGAGAGAGTATCAAGAGATGATTCAAAATAATGGAAACATGTTTGATTTAATGGAAAACACCCCTTGAAGCATCAGAATGATATGATCTCATCTACTTGACAAATTATCTTGTTTGAGCATAGTGAGACATCTTAAGCCCAGCCACAAGGAAGAAGTTAAGAAGGAGATTGATATGGTTTATAAGGTCCATTAGGTTTCCTCTACATCATTTGGTATTATAGCAAGGCAAGGTATGATTGGGTAAAATTTTGTTTTGAATTATCTACAAATTGGTGATTTCAGATGAATGCATAGTGTTATGAAATATGCATGAGAGATGACCTTGTAGGGTATCGAGGGAGAAGAAGGTTGCAGGTCTGATCTATTGAGGTCAGCATAGAGAAGAATAAGAGTGATAAATAGAAGAGAGAAAACCCCAGAGTCCTTTGAGAAGCACAAGAAGCTATTCAAGAAAAGACTATAAAAGAGAGAGAGGAAAAGAGAGCATTGAAGCTTAAATAGAGAAGAGAGAAGAAAGAAGACTCAAAAAGAGAGTCAAGAAGGATAAGAAAAGATCCTAGATAGAGGACTCAAGCCCAGCCACAAGGATATTAAACTTTTGGTGGTAATAGAACATCTCTTGGAGACTATTCACATAAATTCCATTTGTAAAGTCCAATACCCATAGTCATGCCCTGTGCTGATCTTAGTTCAATCCTAAAATAGAAGATGAAACTCCATAGTTGTCTAGATCTCCTCCTTTTCAAGGAATGCTCAATCTCATGAGTGTCTCGTGGCAAGGAGCAAATTGGAGCAACAACAATATCTTTTGTATTCATATGCTTAACAATGATAGGATTTTGAAGCATTATTATGTCTATGTTTTTGGTTGAGAATAGTTGTTTTGATAGTAATATGATTTTGTCATAGTTATGGTTGTCCATATTTTTTATTGTTTATTATATTAAGGCTATGCAGAGTTTCGAGAAGATGACATGCGTCATGATTTTGCTCTGCCAGAGTGCTTATAGCAAAAGCGAACAACATGACAATTTTGGGCAAGCAAAGCACTAATGATGACATGTGTCATGATCTTGGCAAGCTGCAGACTACACAAGGAAAATGCATAAAATTTTTCTTTTGAGCAAGCAGAACACCGAGATGATCGCATGTGTCATCATCCTGGTGATTCAGATTCCTTATAGCATAAACGAGAAGCATCATAACTCCAACCAAGCATATCACTACAATAGTGATAGGTATCATCAATCAACTCACCTAGAGAGCATATAACAAAATCTAGAAGCACAACACTTATGTGCAAGTGGAAGGTTGGAATGATGAAACACATCATTGTCTAGCTCATTCAATGTCCTTGCATAAAAAGAGAGGATCATAACATTTGCGCACAAGGAATGCATAGGGTTAATGACACATGTCATTATCCTAGCCACATGTAAAATACAAAACAAAAGCCATAACCATGACAATTATGAGCAATCACATTTTTGGGATGATGACACATGTCATCATTATGCTCACTGGGTGCCAGTGTAAATATCAAAGGTAGGATAATATACCTGGCAAGAATGAGACTGTGGGATTTGAGCATGTGTCATCATATGAAGTAGTATAGAAATTATATTATGCCATCTGACATTGTCTCGTCAATGACTTGGCCTTGACAAGATCTCTATATCTGATAAATATGTTTAAGTGCATTATTTTTTATTTTTTTTACTTTGTCATTTTATGGATTTCACAGAGCTGGGCCGAATGAAGAGGTGCCACATTGCTAGTTGTCACTTTGTATAGTCCTCTAGACCTATCAAAGAGGTCCGAGCTTGGGAAAGCCCGACTAAATGAAGAGGTGTTAGGTTTCCAATTGTCAATGTGTCAAGTCACCTGGAGCTGTCAGAGATGTCTAAGCTTGAGAAAACCTGGTCAAATGAAGAGACATCAAGTCACCAGTTGTTAGCATTGGTAGCACCCTAGACCTGTCAGAGACATCAGGGCCCGAGAGAGCCTAGTTGAATAAAAAGGTGCTAGATTGGCAATTGTTAGTGCGAAGTCGCTCAAACCTGTCAAAGATGTCAGGGCCTGTAAGAACGAGCCCTTTATCTATAAGTTTTTGTAGTTGAATTTTCATTCCTACAAATCATCCACATTCATTCAATTTGGAGCCTTAGATGTAGGTGTAGATCCATGTACAATATCTAGAGAAAAATCAAATTCACACCCAAGTGGAAAACTAGTAATTTTCATAGAATATAACCTTAAATAATCTTAAGACTAGATAGTCTCTGACAAAATATTCTAGCTCTTTAGATATTTATTTCATTTGAATAGTGTAAAACTTACAATTTTTATGAAATGCTCTTTTTTAGTTGTATAGCTAAAATAATTTTATGAATCTTTGACTTTCAAACACTCTATATTTCACCTAGTTGCCCATGTCATCAAAACATTGAACCTTATTGATAAAACAATGAAGATTAGCTTGATGTTTTTGTAGCCAATCCATACCCAAAATTATGTCAAAAGGTCTTAGCAGTGTTCAAAACAAATCTTCCTTGGTTTTGAAAACCCCAAGATCATGTTTTGGTACTTTCCAAAATTGACATGCTTTACAAAGTTCTTTCTTTGATCAATTATTTTGATTTTTTTTCCCAATAAGATAATAATGATTATTAAGCTTGGATTGCAACATATTTTTCATAATTTTGTTTATTGTCTTGAGGCAAGACTTGTCCTTATCTTTTATTCGATGGGTAGATTATATTTTCACAACCAAAGTACAAGGGTTAGTCATGTTAACGTCATGTAAAAAGAAATTCAAGCCAAACTTGAATTTGGTTAGGTTTGTCTCTTCATCATGAATATAGTTTACATAATGCAAAAGACTAAGTAAATTATTTTAATATTTGACCACAACCATTGTGCCTTGCTTTAAAAGCTTAAATTCAATTATTTTGTGTTCCTTATAGTTAGAATTCAGGTACCCTTTTTATGAATTATTTCTTAAATTTTTTTCAAGGATCACAAAAATGTTCCTCTTGAGAGCACTTCACTTTAAAGCTTCATCACTCATCAATTTGTAGGCACCAATGCAAGCCTTAAAATCATTACCCATGTTATACATGGTAAAATACTTCTACAAAATGACCATCCATGCCTTAGCGGTACCATCAATGTCTGCTATAAAATAATTAAGAGGCAAGAGCTTCTTGAGTTTAGATACAATGAAAACATTATATAAATTAAGATGTTATCACCTTTATTAATATAATTTATAGAATTAAGTGTTATAAGATTAGAAAAAAAGTAACTAGATTATCCATTTAAATTTTTTGAAATAAGATTTACACTAAAATCTAGCTTCAATGAAATACACTAACTCAATTTCTTATTCAACCACTTGATATCACTACAACATTAAAATACTTTAAACTTAATTAAAATGGCAAGGAATTCCATTTAAAATGATACCAAATAGTCCTTATCCCCTAGATATCTTTTATTCACATAGTTATCTTAATGTCATGCATGTCCCAAGTGTATACAAGTATTTCATAATCCAAACTAGATAAACATATATTTTTTTCTATTGACACTGAAATCAACATTATTAATTATAAATATACATTTTCCGAGTATTAATCATTTAAATTGAAGTGCATTCATGTTCCCATATAAGAATAAGAATGAATCTCAATCATAAGGTTTAACTTTATCTACTACATTGAAACACATAATTAACTTACATTTCTTAATTGTGAGATCATTCCAATTCAAAGAAAAATACTAATACTATCTTAAACATGATAATAATTCCAACATCCACTTTGCTTATGTAATGATTACATAACTCAATTCTTCTAATATCTACATAGAGTTATATTATTATTAGAAACAACTGTTAATCAAATAGGGAACTCAAGGTACCCTGACATTTATGCATGAATAAAAAGAAATTGAAATAATTTCTTTTCATATACTCATAAATTATAAATTTAATATTCAACTAGAAAATTACCATCAAAATTGAATGCAATCAGTCCCACAAACATGTATTTATATATTTATGAAACAACAGAACCCTTTGAAAACAAATGCAAATACCCAAGTTCCTTCATAAATATACTATTATAGTAATAACTATGCTAGCCATGATTTGAAAACAAAGATATGACTAATTTCAAATATCATAATACAAACCTATTTGGCTAGGTGTTCCCCATATTTAAAATATGACAACAATGATGTGCTACAACCATATGACAAAATCAAGAACCTTCCTTGAGGTCATTACCTTTGAAGAAAGCAAATTAGTAAATGAAATTAAACACAGAGTATGGGATTACAACCACCAAACTAGAGTTAAGGTTTTCACTTTATTTACTCAAAAAGATTACACAAATAATAATAAATGCAATGTTAGATCCAAACACACAACATTCCTAGAATGACACAAAGGGATTTTCCTACGAATGACAAGTTATTGGTCCATTTGTCAAACCCAAGAACTTTTAAATAATGCCATAAATTCACTCAAACTAATATAGACCATCTGAAAAAGATTGTAGGCTCTTTCAAACCTATCAAACAATGTTCCAAGGAATGCATTAAGTTTATAAAAATACCGATCATCATAAAGAAATGAAAAACAAGGATCAAAATAAGTTTTTTAGATACCTTTGATGAATAGAAATACAATGTTAAAATAACCTTCATGAAATTGAGTCATATTACTCAAACCATAGCCAAGCCAAAAGACACGGTTACTATAAAGAAGTTAGCTTCACCAAAATTAGAGATGCAACTAAAAGAATCTCATTGTACTTATTTATATTCAACTTATGCCTTAGCTTACTTCTGAGCTTCTTCTTCTGTCAATAAAAATTTAACATGCACATGTTTGTAGCTAGACAAGGAGTTGCGCAAACAAGAACGAAACATTCAAAAAGCTATAAAAAGACTGATTTGGTTTCTTAACACTAAAAAAATTCTTTATGATCAATACCATAATAGAAACATGGCAATCAATATTAAATATACATTTCACACTAAGATTATTAGAAATATGATACCAAAAATGATTCCATATTATAGAAACCATTCAGAAGTCTAGCTTTGTCATTCAAAGCTATATTTATAAGTATTAAGAAACGTTAATCTGCCATACTCAAATATAAAAAAGACGCAATTCACAAGTATTACTCATAATTGAGTTTATTCCTAAAATAACATTCAAAACTATATCAACAACTTATCTATACAAAGTCATATACAATAAGCAAATCACAGAAGTTGAATCATTAGATAAAATTCAGAGATAATGTTTAAGAATAAGTTTGTTTATGAAAATGTCATACTTAAAATAAGATATACTAATCATTACCATTTTAACATACCTTTTTCAAGATCAAGAATAAAACTCACCAAGCACAACACATTAAACTAAGGCTCAATTTTTTACTCTAACATATTAAAACAACAATATACAAGATGAAAAAATTATGTTACTACAAAAGTTATACAATACTAGTTTATCAATCAACTTCTGATTCATACTTAAAGCTAGCTAGAATGGGCTTATACCCTAGAGTTCATATGGTTACATCAAGAGTGAAACAGAGTAAACATTGATAAGATTCAAATAATTCTAAACTCCACGAGATCAGTAATAATGTTATGATACCTTATAAGCTCATTATCACCCTTACAACATCACTACTTCAAATGAATACAAGGTCACACATGCAAATAAAAACTAAAACACAACAATACTATTTGGAAACTTTGTTCAACTAACCAAAAAATAGAGTAAGATGGGCCCAATAATCAGCGGCCTTTACCGCCCAATCCATCGCTGTGATATTGAAAGAGTTCTTCAAACAAGAGAACTGATATATAAAGGTGAAAAAGAGTAAGATGTAAGAAGAGCTTGGTTCCATTAAACAAAATATATTTAAATTTGTTGTTCTTGTTACTTTCATAATTATAAACATCTCTACTTAGATTATGCCCTCAAACATGTATCTTATAGTCTATAATGTAGATACATGATGTTTTCTATACTCAGTTGATGGGCATCTTGTAAAGAAATGAAAAAGTAAGGAAATCATCAATTTCTATTATCATCACCAGGTAGAAAAAACCAAATAAAAAAAAAAGAAAAGAAACACTACACACATATAGCAATGGACGTATTGCTTGACTTTAAAAAAAAATTTGAGATTGCAATCAATGCGAGCACTAAACATGTTACATTGTTTTTTGTCAATACTATTTTTTTTCACAAAAGCAATCTAAAAACAAATTACAAAACATAAGAATCAAAAAGTACTTGCTAATAGATCTGATGATATTGTCTTCAATAAATGTGAAGCTACCATGTAGTTGAAATTGTCGCAGAAAAAATGACAGCTGATATATCTTGCTTGTATTGATCTAAAAAGATTTTAATGAGTTCTTGGAGTTTTTTGTTTAGGAATGTTTGATTCAAAATGCAATCTATTTGTCTATTTTTTATCTGTACAATACATTGCAATGAATATTGATATGAATACATTTGATTCTAGTGACAATTTATGCAATATGCATGATCATCTATTAAAGGGGTGTCATCCATGATCATGAGCCTGAAATGGTTGCATAATGGTTGGAAAGGTAACACACATTTTTAACTTTCAAGAGACCTTTAACTTTCAAATTAAAAAAAATAGAATTTATCATTTTCTTAAATTATTTAAATTCTATTGTTTGTTTTTGATTAATTTTTTTTCCTTCTCACTAAAAGCAACGAGTCAGAGATAAATACTAGCCTCAACATTATTTTTTGCTAAACTTTTCAAATACGCTTATGTATACTTGTCGTTTAATATATCTAGAAATGTGGACTGCCTACACAAAATAAAGGGTGTCTTTTATACTGTTCTTAACAATGTTATTGAACAACATTATTGACGCATTCATTGTTGATAATATTTCTTGAACACGAGAATATATCTGTTTGTAATTGTCATTTATGACAAGTTGCAAAGGAATTGTTTACTCCCAGTATTTTTGAAAAGATAGTGGATATGTATATGTTATCTCAAAGCGAGTATCATTTCAAAAGATGAAAAAACAAGAACTATAATCTTTTAACATTAACACTTAAAGTTGTCATGTCTTCCTCAGTTTCATTGTCTTTGAGATGGATCTCATATTGATTGAAAAAATTTTGATACTCGACCATCACAACAACTAATGAACCTACTGCATATGCATTATCTGATTGCACAAGATCATGAATCATGATATCTAGAGTGAATTTATGCTCTTTACACACAATTTCAATGCTTTCCACAGTTGATTTTGTGTTCAAAACAACATAACACTCAACATTGTCTCTTTCATATTAACTTATATTTTTTATCACAAAGTCTGTGATGCTGAGACTATTGCTAGCCAAAACCTGGGGCAAGAACTTGTCAATCAATTTGTTATTGATATTGACAGTTATTGCAAATTGACCAAATTTGTCAACAAGGTCTGCATGCGCTATTTCTACTTTTGATGGAGAGTTTGAATTCTTTATGAAACCAAGACCATAAGCAACCAATACATTGTCTTCAAAAACATTACTAGTTTTTTTTTTAGAGGTCAATAATTGACACCGATATGTTTTGCCTTGCATTTGTACTGCAACAACAGTTTTGAAATCAAAGCCATGAATACAAATATTTTATATTATTGTATAATGGCGTTTTATTTTCTTTATTTTGGTTTAAAAACTAAAAGCAAATCACAAGTTTCATGCAAAAAAATAACATATTACTTGTTATGGATGATAGGGCTCCACAATTTCGGTCTCTACTGCATCATTTTTGTTTACAGGGTTATACTTTATTGCTTCGGTTCTGTGTGCTATTTGATATTTAATTGATTTGCCTCTCTTTGTTGGTCGTTATTTTCTTCCACTTGCATATCTAGTTTTCTGTTTACGACACAACAACATTATCAACATCCTAGATTTTGAAATTGATAACGAGAAAAAAATAGAACAAAAAAGAAATTATTAGTAAGCAAATAAGAAGTAAGTTATCACCACTGAAAATAAAATATTACTGTTTCATTGCTTTCGTTTCTCCTATTTGTACATCATACTCAATGTATTTGGTTGGATCCATATCCACCTTCCTAGATATGTTATTTTCAACTTTCACAAGCATCTTTTTTATTTGAAAATGGAAAAAAAAGAAAATAATGCATAATATAAGTGACGTATTTTGTCTATTGTTTTGTTTATTTCTCTGTTTACATGTATAGTTTTACCTATGGATTACGGCAAAAGCTTTTAGATCATCTATATGTGATATTGATAACCGACAAATAGTAAGAAAAAAATTCATGAGCATGCAAAAACAATATTTGTGATGTCCAGAAATGAAGTATTACCATTCTAACATGTTTTATCATGTGATTTCTATTTATTAAACAACGCACGTCTGACTCTATATCCAATTTATTGCAAACTTTTTTTGATTGCATAAACAATTTAAGATTGCATACAAATGCAAAGACAATTGACCTATGCATAATGCAAGCGACATACAACATTTTTTTTTGTTCAGATATTTCTTCTTTTTTACTACACTGCTTTAATTTGATATTGATTATCGACAGTGACAAATTTCATTTTATAATTATACTTGGCATATGCAAATGATATTGTACAGGGTAAACAACTTTTTTGTGTATTTTCAAAGTTATTATTGTTGTTTTGTAAAATAAAAAGTCGAAGGCAACATGCATGATGGTCTGTCTAATATGTGTCACAAACACTGAATCGAGTATTATAGATATTTAAATTTGTCCAAAAGTGATCTATTAAATTGCATGCATCTATTGTAGACATATTTGATATCAAAGAATAACCATGCATATGCATTGTTTTAAGAAACCATTGTGTATATATTGTTTTCTGAAGCATATCAATATTGAAGTCACCAACAAATATGATATTGGTTTCAGGGGGCAATCCAATAGCTATTGTTTCTATAAATACCAATACATCATCTATTCTTGTATTCAGTACCAAGTAAATATTTACTATCCATATCGATGTATCTAAATATGATATATCATGTGTTGTAGTATCCATGTTCAGCATAGTAAATACCTTGTTGTTTTTAAATACAATATTCTTTCTAAAGCATGAAATTATCCCATGCACATCCATTGACTGGTGATAGTTGAAATTTTATATAAGAATTGAAACATTTTCTATCTGCATAGTTCTTGTTTCTTAGAAACACAAAGTGCCTACATCCATAGGCTCATAGTCATGTATGATGCATCCCAGATGCAATCACAAACTTTGTGTATTCAATGAGAAAATAGTGAGGCTATTACATGTTTTAGGAATATTTACAAAAAGTGACAGCGACTATGCAAAAATTTCTAGCCTTTGCATTTCAACATTTGTTTTATTGTACATCACAAAGTTGTCAAGTTAACCTATTTACAAGATACAATTATTTAATATGTTTTACTCACGAAAGTGTAGTATAGTCAAGTCCATGCTGCTTGACATCAGCATGATCGAATGCCAATACTTCCATTATAAGTCCTTGTGGTCTATGTATTGTTCAAGAACATGTTATTTGTATTGACAATTGTTCACATATCATGGCCATAATTTTTTTAATGTAAATTTTTCTTGAGATTCTTGTTATTAGAGTCCAAGTTTTGGCAATTTGATCATTGTAAAAGCTTTGCATTTTTTTGCGTTGCAACGCTTCAATTTTAATGTCATCGAATTATATCCTATGTCTACTTGTCTAGGTGTATAATGCTTGATAATTCCATCAACACCAATCACCAATCCATCTTGTATATCATGGTTTCCACCAATCAATTCCACTAATATGTTCATTTTAAAATAATTATATCAGGTAAGCAATTATTTTCATTATTTATAATGATTTTATCAGATAAATTCATTTTTTAATCAACAACATTCAATGTATAAGTCAGTGCATTGACAAGTGCAAGCATTTTTGCATTATGTTTTTAAATATCATCATTCTTGAAACAAAAATGAAAATGTTGGTTCATAAAGAGGAGATTTATAACACACATTATTCAAGTATTCAATGTCTAATATTGACTATTGACATGTTCTAATGCGGTTCAGGATGAAAACAAATTGAATATCACCTTGACAAATTTGTTGAAGATGAAAGAATTTTACATTGTCAAACCAAAAAGTGTATGGAGTTGTTTTTCCATTCAATACCAGCGCTTGAAAAACTCATCTATCTTGACTAGGCTCTGTTTGGTAAAAATTACCGACAAATATAACATCAATTTTTGTAAATGGATTTATGGGTGTATGCATTATTTATCAATATTGCAAAGCATTTGACTTCCTAGTAAAGATATTTCATCAATAAACAACACACACAATTGTTGATAGCATTTTCTCAATATAATTGAATCCAATGACAACATTAAAGTAGAGATGTATGCGGAAGTTGAAAAATAAAATGTGCAGTCAGGTCATTTCCATTGTATGTCATTTTTCCAATGTATACAATAATCAAGCCTTTGATTTTCAAAGGATCACTTTCAAGTTCTTTGTTGTAGATGTGAGTCAAAGTTTCATATATCACTTTCGCGATAAATATTTTCCCTGTATCTGCTTCTCTTGTTAAGAACAAATAGAATGGCTTGTTTGGTTCTAGCACTTTTTTGATTGCAATGTCCTTCACAATTATTTCTTATTATTTATTTAGTCGCTTTCGCAAGTCCAGGGATTCTTATTTGCCCATCAAAAAAGAATGTTAGTTTTCTAAAACATTTTTGAATGTTTAGCGTTGACTAGTTGATGATCTCTTAGGCAATGCAAATCATAGGCTATGTCATATGCATGAAAATTATTCTAGATTCGATCATTTTCTATCCTCAGCAATAACGAATAACAAATTAGAAGTAATATCTATATTTTTCATAGTAATGTCAATGTTGCCCCATTTTGTTAATGGTTTTACAATAAACATCCTTTCAATCCTCATTACTTATTTTTTATGAGCAAGATATGTATCACTCCACATGTTGAAGTTTTTCTTCAATGTGTCTTCATTGTCATTAGAAGGTATAAACATCATTTTTTCTCTACGATAGTTTTTAGGATCCACATGGATATTGTATCAGACATGTCGTATGATGCATTATTTTTTATGTTTCTTGTTATATGAACATTTATCGATATAATATGCAACAAATTTAGCCAAGCATACATGTTCTAACTGCGTTGTTCTCACAACATATTTTTCTATATGAAAAGCACATATTACGTCCTCTGAAGTGTCTAGTTTTTGTGCAAATAGCTTTGGACTTTTCAAAATGTAAGTTCTTTTTGTCTCTAGCTATGTGTTTATGAAAATTGTTTTCATTGAACTATGATGTAAAGGCAACAACAATACAATGTGAATGGCTTGCTGACTAGACATTTGTTGATGTTGCAAGAGCATATTCTTCAATTTTCTTATGGATTGCAATTTGTTATCATTGTTGTGGACAGTTTCAGCATGCATTTCCGAAATGCATTTGTCAATGTACAATCAAATTATATCATATAAGAGAAATAATATGTTGCAACAGCATATGCATAAAAAATGAATTATGCATATGTATTAGCATACCATAATGCCAGGGTTTTTTTTTCAAATGCATTTACTCAAGCATCGAATGGATGTCTTTTTAGCATCATAATCCACTGTGAAATACAAGATTGCAACGAGAGTGTATTTTGTTTCAGACAAGTTTGCTTATTGCAAAAACATATGGAATGTTGTGTCTTTCCTATATATTTTTTTGCTCGAGTTGAGAAAAAAATCTCTTAGCATTCTCTTTATATAACCTCATTGGTTTCACCCAATGGCTCTAATATTCTCATTTTTTGCATTGGAGGCAATGGAAAATTGAATTTGCAATGTGAATTTCGATGCTTTTTACATGTGTTTGTATGATGATGTGTTTGCATTTTAGTCAAATTGCCATTAAGCAATGTCAAATCACAAGATAAGTATCTGTCTACAAAATATTCAATTTTAGTATTACAACAATCTCCATATACAGGTGCATCCTGTACCTAGAGCATGAAATGCAAATGCTTATTTCCTCTATTTTGAAATCGAATCACAAAAAAAAATTCAAAACCTTTCCAAATAATTGTTCATCTTGCAACAACATTTTTTTAACATGTTAGATCTATGGTTAAAATAGTGATTACAAAGAATATGATTTTTTCTTATCATCGTGTCAATATTGTCTTCTTCAATCGTTTCTTTGTGTTTATTATTTGTCACTGGAGTCAAATTTTGCAATGTATGACACAAAGGCTCCCAACAATGTTCAACACTCGTTATAGTTGCAAAAGATATTGACAACACCAATTGCCTAATCATTGCAAAAATATTTTTTTTCGTGAATTTTCGAAATAGTCAAGCAATGTTCAAATGTTTTTGAAAGCCCTATAAGCTATGGACGATTTTAATATTTTATTAATACTAGCTTTGTTTCGAACATCTTTGGCATAGAGTTTTTTGTCTTTTAATTCACCTTTACGTATGCATATCCAAGCATAAGATGACACATGACGTATAATGATTTTAATAGCTCTGAAAAAGATGTCAGTTATGTATGTTGTAATGTTATTTTCTTTATGTAAAAGCTTTTATTTTGCTATTTTTTGATACGACACTCTATCTGTCATATCTTGAGGACGACTAAAACCATAAAATAAAGTTGCAAAGCTCATCTCCTCTGAGAGTTTGTTTTCAAATATACATAATGGTTTGAGTCCTTCCAATGGAGAAATTTTAATGATCTAATATTAGAGATCATGTATCAACTATGCATCAGAAAAAACATGCACCAAAGATTCAGTAATAAGCTTCGATTCATTTTCATATGTATCAGATGTCTCGTCCTCATCAATCACAACTTCAACAATGTTTTTCCTCTTATTTTCTCAAAGCTACTTTGCCAACCCATATTCATAGTAATATTTTCTTGCTTATACAACAATACTTGATAAAGTTGAGACAATGCTTTCGTCACGTATGAGGCCTCACATTTCTTGTTAAATATGCATTTTTGTCTTCCAGCTTGCATTTTATCTTTATTGTGATTGTTTATGTGTCATTCATTTCTCTAGGCAATGCTTTTTGCACCTAATCAAAGTTGATCAGAACATTTATAATTCTTCATGTGAGGCTATATTATGAACGTTTATAGCCAAGCTCTTGCCCTGTGCAAATGACATTCACAAAGCAATCAATCTTTCTTCTAAAAATGTTAATTTATTCACAATAACATTTTTTCGTTTTTCCTAATGTTGAAAGGAACGTAAAATATTGGCACTTTTTCATTTTCAAGAGATCTCTTGCATTGCTTGCATATTTTTTTGCCTAATGCAAGTTTTTTTAATGTTGAATCTGCAAAACCACAATCAAATGCTTTGACAATATCAATGTCACCCAGAATGATATCATTTTAAAAATATAATTGTTCACAGATTATGCAAGAATGAATGGACGTGTCTTTGATTGATTTTAGATAGTTGTTTATTATCATGATACTTCACCAATCATGTTGTGGGCATCCCAAGTATTGATTTTTGTGACAACGTATCATTGCTTTCACCAACCGCAATAATTTTTCATGTTCGTTTAAGCTAATATTTTTTTAGTATTTTTCTTATATGTTTTTGTTGCATAGTTTTTGTTTTTTGCTCATGTATGATTTATTTCAAACAACGTAGAGAAGTATGATACTTGTTTATAGCGTTAGACGTCTCTCTAATAAAAGGTTTCCTTGCATATTGTTTGGCAATTTGAAATGACCTTGTTCTTTTTTCAAAACCTTTGAAACTATTATTATCTGGGAACCCTATTGAAATATCCACTGTCATTGCATATGCAATCCAATCTATGCGAATTGTTTGCAATGGCTCATAATGCTTATGAAATGTCCCTGTCACAAAACATATAATGTTATACGTTTTCTTTAGAGCAAAACAATTGTAATTTTTTTAAAAAAAAATTTAGTTTTTGTTGATCATAATCGAATATTGCTCTATAGAATGTTTGAAAACCATGAACCAAAAAAATTCATTACCATCAAGTCTGCTTTCTTAATATGGCATTTCAATATTTGCAACATACATCTTCCAGTCAAAAAATATTCAAGCTCTTATTTTCATAGTTCCTGTTCACAAAGCCCTAATGAAGTCATTACATAGCTATTTGGCACAATAACATCAATGGGAAAAGATTATCCCACATATCAACGAAGTGCATGACCATCGAACTCATGTTCAATTAACAAATTAATAACATCAAATAAGCTTTCACCATAGATGGAGCCTAAAGTGTTTATTTTGTACATGTCATACTTCTAGGGCATGAAAAATAACATTCCAATGCAAAGAATGGTTTTTGCAAATATTTGATAACTTTATATTGGAAATCATGTTCTAGCTGTATATTTTTTGGCAAAACAATGGTTCAAAGTGTCCACGGGTGAGGTTTATTCATAGAATAAGATCGAATACAATACAATGGAATACAAATTTCTTTGTTGAAATGTAGATAGATTTTTCTTTCTGTCAGAGACCAAATAGAAACATGAATGTTCAACTATATGCACAACCACTGAATATAAAATGTCTCCCCACAGACTAGTCTCACTTTGATATGTAAGCTCATTTGCAGAAACTCTTGTTCGATGAAAGTATGTGCTTTTGTCATGTATTCAATGCAAATCATATAATATATATGGATGTAATTGCTTTGCATATGAGTATCTTCCCTCTGCGTTCCCACTGTGCAATGAATCCATAAAATAGTCAATGATCTTAGTCCATAACATTCTTGATGTGTAACAGAAATGCAATAACACTTAAACTACATTAAAAAAAGCAATCACCAACAACATAATTGGATGATGCAATTCTAAAAAGATTTTAATGTTTCAAAGCATCGCCAATATTTACAAATGCTTGTGTTTTTTTGCCGTTATGTGTCCACAGCAAAGATTCTCTACGAACAACACAATTCAATCACATTTGTTTTTCTTTTTGTGATTATTATTATTTTTCTTTTCTTTTCTTTTTTTTTCAACCTTTTTATTTTTTTGTTTTTTTTGGCTCACAACAAAAAACAGAGTAAATTATCAAGAAATGAAATACCAACTTCAAAACAACACCAATTTTTTAGTGCTCTTGCTCGCCATAGGAAAATGAAACTAACCAACAAGATATTTACATTATCATTGTAGAATTTAAAAAATGCCCAGTGACCATATTTGCATTGTGACGAGATACTTACCCAGGTTTTTCTAGAACTTGGTAAAAGTCTTGGGTGTCTACCACGAGAAGAAAACTTACATGTTTCAAAAAATGACAATATTAATTCCCCTTAAAAAAATATCAAAATCATTTCATTGTTGCTTTGCCTTTAAAAAAAAAAACCACCCCCCCAAAAAATAAAAAATAAAATAAAATTACATAGCAATAAAATCTAGTCACATTGATCACAACACACCCACTCTCTAGTGTCATTCCCCCAAACCTCTCAGAGATGTTAGATCTCAAGAGAACTGGGCCAAATTAAGAGGCATCACGTTGTCAATTGTTAGTGCGACGAGTCCCCCAGACCTATAAGAGATGTCAAAGCCAAGAAGAGTCTAATCGAATAAAGAGGCTCTATGTCACCATTTATTGGTGCAGTTGATCCCCCAAACCTAGCAGAGATGTTAGAGCTGGGAAAACACTAACAAAATGAAGATATGCCACGTTCTTAGTTGTAAGTGTGGTCAATCCCCCAAACTTGGCAGAGATGTCAATGCTGAGGAGACACCAACTGAATGAAGAGGTGCCACATTGCCACTTCTCAGTATGGCGACTCCCTTGGACCTGTCAAAAAGGTTAAGGTCTGGGAGAGCTAGCCAAATGAAAAGGTGACACACTACTAGTTGTTAGCGTGATGAGTCCCCAACATGTCAAATATGTCAGGGCCTGAAAAAACTTGGCTCAATGGAAAGGCGCAACGTTGATTAATATGTGGATGAATAGGGTTACCATCAAAGGCATCGATCTACTCATAATGAAGTACGAATAAAATTTGAAGACTTATAAAAACATGCCCCATGTCCCTAGGTGACACCTCACGCAGTCTAAAGGAATGATATAGAATGTTGAGCCACATCCGGATGCCATTGGGACCCACATCTATATTTCATCTCATTTTTTGGGAACATAAACATGTCACACACTAAAGAAAATAGACTAATCCATGTCTAATTTTTTATATTACTCCGACTTTGTTAGACCAATCACAACCCTTTATTTTTTATTTTTACAAAATCAAAAACTAAAAAAATCATTTTTCTCCTACTCTCTCTCTCTCTCCCAGATGAAAACCCAATCAACGATTCACAAAGTACTATGCAAAGAACATAAACCATACAAAGCATTTTTTTTTTTAAATTAATATAATTAGCATCGTTTTTTTTCAATTTCAATCACATACAAAGCAAAATACAAGTTCAAACATACCATTTTGACACACTGATCGACAAATGCATCGATTACACAAATGAGCAAACGTTGTTGCAACATATATAATATATAACTAGGTTATCACAACAATATATAGCCTATCATATTCCTAAACATATTACATAATATGTTTCATTAATAGACATTACGACCAATTTCAATCTCTGCCTCAACACCAAGCCTCGAACAGAAATTGGCAAGTGTTAAAGCCACCTCTACTAGTCTCGTAGATTCAAAACAAACCAGCACAAGGTCCAAGAAAGGAATGAGAACCAACCAATACTCCAAAGAAAACAACAAGGGAATAACTATAGTTTGAGAAATAGAGCACAGATGAACGATCTCCAATATATGAAAATAACATTCCTTAAACTCATGGAAAATAGAAAGTGCAACTAATTCCAAACATTGCTTACCAAAGTAATATAAAGCCTAGTTTGAAACTGCTTAAAAGTTGTCTAACCAACCCGATAATCCACCAAAGAGCCTCAATGAAAATGACACACACAATACCTCTAAGACTGCAATAAGATCTTGAATTAGACACAAATAAATTGCTGATAAGAATGGCGAAGAACAAAGCCACAAAACCTGACATAGACAAGCATCTAAAATATCATAACAAAATGCCATCTTCCGTCTTTGAGCAAACACAAAGACTTTCGGCAAGGACAAAATACAACGATAAACTAAATCACTAAAAATCAAATGCTCCCAAACACAAATATAAACACAAGATACAGAAAAAAAAACCAATTTCATAAATATTTATGTTTAATTTGAAACCTAACAATCTTAATATTATAATATAGAATCAACCAATATTCACACACACATGCACACATTTTCCATCAATTATTCCATAGGAAAATGTCAAAAAGTAAATGCCACACCTGAAACATCTGTATTATATATATTTTCAATTCGAACCTTGGTTCCACAGAAGACCACATAAACGTTATAAATCGAAAAAACCAGCGCAAATTAGCCTAGATTAATACACATTGAAAGTGATTCCCCTTTTTCTTAGTCATATAAAACTGTAAGCAAAATAAAATAATAAATGAAAGAACAATGCATTATTAAATATCAACTGACTCCACTCGTGTTTGGATTAACACCGCTATGAAAGTTCTTTAAATTAATAGTCTTATTTTTTCAGCTAATACAAATGTGTTTGATTAAAACTTTAGCAATAACCACATGTGTGATTAATTATTTCGATTAATATTGTTATGGGCTACAAATTATTGCTGTAAATTATTTTTCCAATGTCCATATGTTTTTCCCCCTACCCATACAAAAATATATATTTAAATACAAGAATTCCACATTTTCCCAGACTAATGTTCATATTGAAATGTAATAGTCTTAATTTTCCCAGCCAATACAAACGTTTTTGATTAATACCTTACAAGTAATTGCACGTGTGAGTAATTATTTCGATTAATGTTCACATCGAAATGTTTCAAACCCATTGTTAAAATGAAAAAATGCTCAACTTCCATTACAGGGAATCGATTGAACCTATTTAAATCAACACTGCCACGATGCCATACAGGGACTAGTAATAATCTTATGATCAACCGATTACAATAGCTACCTGTCAAAGATGTGAGGGACTGAGAGAGCTCGGTCGAATGAACACATGACACATTCCCAGTTGTCAACGTGGCTTGTGCCCCAAACCTGTCAGAGATTTCAGGGTCCAAGAGAACCTAGTCGAATGAAAAGGCACCACGTTGTTCATTGTCAATCCAGCCAGTCTCTCGGACCTGTCTGAGAGATCAAATCCTAAGAGAGCCTAGTTGAATGAAGAGGCGTTAGGTCACTAGTTGTCATTGTGACTAGTCTCCCAGAGCTGTTAGATATGTTAGGGCCTGAGAAACCCTGATCCAATGAAGAGGTGTCAGGGCGATAGTTGTCAATGTCGCCACTCCCCAAAACCTCTCAAACATATCAAGGCCCGGGAGACGCTGGCCAAATAAAGAGAAGCCAAGTTTGACAACTATCAGTACGGTGAGTCCCTTGGACCTGTCAGAGATGTTAGATCTAGGGAGAGCTAGCCGAATAAAGAGATGCCACATCACCAGTTGTCAACACAATTAGTTCCCTAGACCTGGCAAAGATGTTAGAGTCAAAAAAATATAGATCGAATGAAGAGGTGCCACGTTGTTAGTTGTCAGTGTGATCAGTCCCCCTGACCTAGTAGAAATGTCTGCTATGCCCTTAACCTATAGTGTGTCTAGGGATGTGTGTTCAACTTGTGGCTTACACATCTTCATATTAGTTTGTTGCATTTCTCGATGTTTTTAGTATGGTCGATCTATGGAATAACCATGACTAAGTAGAGTATATATAGGAGGTAGCGGTTAGTCTTTTATCATCATATTTTGAATTATGTTCTTATTGCATTGTTGTGGAGGTTTTCCCTCTAAGTGGCTCAATCATAATATTCAAATATTTTGCCCTTTCACCAATTATGGTTGTGGCTTTACTTATTCTACTCTTAATTATGCCATATATAATTCTACCGTTGTGAATCATCTAAGTAATTTTCTTATAAGTGGTATCAAAACATCGATTTGGGCAAGTTTTTGGGGCGCATTTTTTTTGGATCTAGCATCCTGAGCACTAGAAGGCCAAAAAACATAACTTGTAATCTAAGAGGAATTGATTTTTTTTGTCACTGCGATGTTGTTCGTGAGGTTCTTTTTCGTTAAAAAAAAAAACATTTTTTTTGGGTTTTAAAAAAAGTCTAGAATTTTTTTACCTCATGCGAATTAGCAATCATTGGATTTGTCTCTACGAGATGATCATAATGGTATATTCTACTGGTCCACTTTTTTAGGTCAAAATTTTTCACCCTTGTGCACTAACAATAGTTGGATTCATCTCGGTGAGACTATCGCAATAATGTATTCCATTGGTACATTTTTTGGGACTGAAACCCTCCTAGGGTTTGTGCATCACTGGTCCAAATACTCATAGATGTGGGAATGGACAAAAAACTTTAAAAACTCCTCACAAGGATGATATAGAATATGAAACTTTTGATCCGTCTATTTCAGAGGTACTTTAGCAACTTAAGTCAAAGTTGCAGGGCATGGTGAAAAAAGATGATTTTGATACTATTCAAGGGGGCATTACAGGGTTGAAAAGGGACTTGGATAATGTGAAGGATCAATTACAACAAATATTTGGGCAAAAGAACCAACTTGTCAGCTCAACCACTGCAAAATAATCCTCCAACACTTCATTTTGGTTCTCCTAGTCCAAACAATACCAATAACAATGATGGCCTTAAGTCGATGTTGTCAAAAATGGACCTGCACAAGTTTGATAGTAATGATCCACTCACTTTGCTCATTCAGATTGAAAATTTACTTGATCTACATCAAACTCCATGTTTGTAATAATTGGTTATGGCCTCTCTCTATCTAGAACTTGAGCCATTCATTTGGTATCAGAGCCTCCACCTGGGTTCAAGTTGCGGAGCAGGTGGCTATGCCGACATGGCAATGTTTGTCTAGGGCTCATACATGCAGGGGATCATAAAAATGTCATAGCTAAGGAGAACCTAATCGAACAAAGAGGTGTCACATCACCAGTTGTCAGTGTAGTCAATCCCTTGGACTTGGCATAGATGTTAGAGACGGGGAAAGCCCAACCAAATGAAGAGGTGCCACATCGCCAGTGGTCAGTGTGGCCAGTCCCGTAGACCTGTTAGAGATGTTAGGCCCTAGAAGCGCTAGACCAAATGAAGAGATGACATATTGACACTTGTCAGCGTGATGAGTCCCCTGGACCTATTAGATATGTCAAGACCTAGGAAAACCAGGTTGAATGAAGAGGCACTGTATTCACTAATATATGGGTGAATTGATTTCCACCCAAGACCTCGACAAATTCAGAATAAAGTACAGATGAAATTTGAAGGCCTATAAGAACATGCTTTGTGTCCCTAGGCAACACATCACTCTGTCTAAGTGAATGATATAGGCTATCGAGCCACATCTGCATGCCATTGAGACCTACGTCTTTATTTCATCTCATTTTTGGGGAACAAAAACATGTTGAATATTAAAGAGAATAAACTATAATCCATGTTTATTTTTTTAGATTGCTTCGATTTTATTGGATGGTGTAAGTATTTTTTATTTTATCAATCTAAAATATAACAATTTCCCTATGAAATTAGTCATGTCACCCTATATTAACCAATAGAAATTGACTTGACAGAGATGTCAAAGCTGGGAAGAACTTGGCCAAACGAAGACACACCACGTCGCTAGTTGTTAAATCGAGAGGCCCCATATATATATATATATATATATATATATATATATATATATATATATATATATATATGGGATAGAGAGGGTCGAGATCTATAGATAGGGTACACCCATGTGCCCCTTCAATCAGATCGATGGGGTGGGGCAGATCGGGGGGCCCCCTCGTTTATGTGTGTGTGTGTGTGTGTGTGTGTGTGTGTATGGGATAAAGAGGGTTGAGATATCTAGATAGGGGCCCTCGAGAGGCTGAGGGAAACGTGCTGATACATTGAGGGAAAGTCAGCTATAGATAAGAGACTCTTTTCCCCCAGATATTTGGTTTGCTCCAAAAGTATAACTACATATCGTGCAGAGATAATAATATCACTCGAGATACCAAACTAAACTAAAGTAACAGTAGCTAGAAACTAGATAATTATATACATTGAGGAGAGTTATATATATAGAGGTCTCATATAGATATATAGGGCCCAACCCCATGGCACTTGACCTACACTCTCTAGGTTGGCACTCGACCTACAGTATCAAGAGTGCCAATTGCCACTCACTACTTGACCTTAGAATGAGGCCTATCCCTATCTATACATGGGAAGGGGGCGTCTATGTGATTGATGATCTACAGACCTTAACGTCAGTCAGTTAAGTGCAGTTACTCAACTTGGGGTGCTATTGGATCAATCAAGCGATGCATGGACCAACAATAGAATCAACGACCAACCCTATATATAAAATTGGCGACCAACTGAAATATCAACCCATATAGATATATAAGCAACCCCATATAGATATATAGGCCAATATGAATCGATCGACCAAAATTGGCCAACATGTCAATATCTACATAGAATCTATATAAGACACATCAAGTTAATACCATTTGGCTCTCCCTATCCAATCAACACTCTCCTGATCAGATCGATGACTAACCATATGAATGGACCAATGATTCAATCAATCAACCAACATATGAATCTATCTCTAGGTCGATGTCTGGTCCCCCGCTAGTTATATATATATAGGGCTATTGCCCTCTCACCTGTACTTGAAGATCCCTTTCCCCTTTCTAATCATCGACATCGACGTCAACCCCAAATCCATATTCTTGACATTGAATCCATACATTGGTCTATATATCTCTATATGGGATCAACCCAACATGACATGAATGGAAGTTGCTTAACCGCCCCCATAGATATATAGGGCAACCCCATCTACATTTCTCTCGAATCCCTCTACCATGCTCCACTCTGTCGAATATTAATCAAGTGCCCTCTCTATATGTATGGTCGCCTAGATATAGATAATCAATCAAATTGTGTACCACCTATCACTAGTGCTCTGTCGAATACCCCTATTTATACATATGGTGCAAGTGGTGTGCCCTATTTATCCATTATGAATCCAGCCGGTTATTGGAATGGGTAAGTGCTTCCCCATCTAGAGTTCTTTGGGTGGTTGACTGATTTAATCTATAACTGGGGATTGAAATCTTAATCCCAATGAATGGTTAATAGGGGCCAACTATAAACAAACCAAACATTAGGTTTGAAAGAGCGGTGACGACTAACAATGAAGGATTGAGAAGTGGTAGTTGAAGTTTATGGATAGGTTAGTGTTGGCCCCTATCTATATATGGGGAAGGTCTTATCTAGATATATGAGTGGAGTAGAGACCCAAGAAGTAATGGATAGACATCTGTCAAGGAAAAGGAGAGGAGCTCGCGTTGACCTATGCTATGTCGAAGGAGTGTCGGGCCCCTATGTAATATATAACTAGTCCCTGGGAATGGGGGTACACCCTATATATATATATATATATATATATATATATATATATATATATATATATATATATATATATATATATATATATATATATATATATATATATATATCTCACCTGTACCCAACTCAATATAGCCCGCTCACCTCAATGGTATTGTCCTCGGCTATCAACTGGAGATCTATCCTTGGTTATAGGGATATATCCCCGATTAGTAACTAGAGATCTATCCTCTCTTACCAACTAGACATCTATCCTCCGCTAACAACTAGAGACTCAGTTAGCTCTATCCAACTATGGATCTATCCTCGATTAGCAACTAGAGATATATCCTCAATTAGCCCAACCCTGTTCTTTATAGGTCATCCTTCCCTAAAGTCTAGATAGATAGGGATATAAAGAGAGGGCAATTTGGTCCTCTATCTAGGGCCCCATCCCATATCTATTCTATAAAGTCTAGATAGGGCAATTCAATCCTATATCTAGGACCCCAACCCAACCCAACCCACCCCATATAGATATAGATAAATTCTAGATAGATAGGGATATAGAGAGGGTAATTTGATCCTCTATCTAAGGCCCCACCCCATATCTATTCTATAAAGTCTAGATAGGGTAATTCGGTCCTCTATCTAGGGCCCCACCCCATAGACCATTATCTAACGCATTTTAATCTAAAGAGAGAAGCCCTATCTCTCTATCTCGATTCGCTATCGATTAGTATCTAATACCATACTAATTTAATCTCAAGTTGGGGGAAGGAACGGGGGGTGGGGCGAGTCGTCTATCTATCTCTATGGAGAAGTCAACCATTCCCATTCCAGTTCCCATTCTATTATCTAAGTTTAGATGGCCATCTATATCTACATATGGGAGGGAAGGAAGGATGGAAGACCCTATCTCTCTATAGTGGCCCCAAACCCCTATTTATCTATCTCGATTCCCACTCTACGAACCCCACACCATATAGACCATACCAGTCACCAGATAGATAAGGATTAACCAGACTAGCCCCATCGTATTATATAATAGAAGTATAATCGACCATTCCCATTCCCATTATATTACCTAAGTAATAAGACTCCCACTCTACAAACCCCATACCATATAGACTAAACTGGACTAGACAAGACTAGACTAGACTAGACTTGACCAGTAGGGAGATGGGAGTGGGTGGTCGCCTATCTATCACTATGGGACAGTCGAATTCCCGAACCCCATACCATATAGACTAGACTATTGGAATCACAGTCACTAAGACGGGGAGTGAATTAGTGAGATCTTAAAACTTTCTTCTAAATCTTTGATTCGTTAATCAAGCATCAACACAGAATTTATAGAGCAATCAAACCACAATAAAGAACATAAAAACATAACACATGATATAGGTCGAAAACCCTTAAAGGGAAGAAAACTCTCAATGATCACTGCATGGACTACATGTCCTAAATCAAATATGTAATGAGTCAACAAGATTGTTGAGCACCCACTCAACTTGAGGCACCAAACCTAAATAGTCAAGCACCAACTTGACAAAAAGATTCAACAAACACCCACTTGCTAAGAAGCACCAACTCCTTGATTTGTAGACACTAATCTACAGGAAGCTTCGACTCCCTTTGCTAAGCACCAACTCAACTGCTTCAAATCATCCACCTTTCTCAGTAGCTTCGGTCAACAAATGATGGTACAATTATGGTGTCTCTGCTTATTGATCTCATATTCATTCTGCTGTTTTTTTCTCATCACTCTTAGATTCATTCTGCTATTTTTTGCTTTCTTTCTCTACTCAATCAAATAGACACTAAGCTCTCTTTTTTTTGCTCTTTATTTCAAAAGATTATGTCCTTTCTGCCTCTTCTACTCATCTCTTTTAGCTGATTTTATATACTCTAGGGTTCATATGAATCATTCGATGATTTCATACCCACGCCTCTTTGGCCATCTGTTCCTCAACGGACCTCTACTATCCTCCTTAGCGAATTATATTTATCTATTTTTCATACCTCAAAAAGACAATTTAATCTTGCTTATATACAAGATGTTGATCAACAACCTCTTGAAAGATAACCAAACAAAACACTATAGTCGATTGTATAATGATTTATTCTCTTTCGAAAACATAATTCACATTAGTTTATCTAAAAGTTCACTTGCATAGGTTGACCTGAGTGAAACAAGACTTGAATAGACCAAGCAATCATTAGAATACATTTAGTGTTGGCCTGATGAAGTCTGTAGTAGTCTTGATGCAATTTATAACAGCTCTGAAGCAATCCGTACCATCCTTATGCAGTTCGTAACAACCCTGATGTTATCCATAACAAATCTGATGCAATCCATAGCAAACCTGATGCAGTCCATAGCATGTTTGATACAATCCAGAACATGCATGATGCAGTCCGTAGCAAACTTGATGTAATATGCAATAAACCTAATGCAATCTGTAGCATACCTGATACAATCCGTAGCATGTATGATGCAGTCCATAGCAAACCTAATGTAATCTATAGCAAACCTGATGTAATTCGTAGCAAACCTGATGTAATCTATAACAAATTTGATGCAATCCGTAACAAACTTGATGCAGTCTGTGGTTACTCGCAATAATTTCTTGACATCAATGACCTATTCTTTACTGAATAGCAAACCCTTTGACATCAATGGCATCTCAACAAACTCCTCTTTTATCATTGATGGCAAACCTTTACAAGTTGATGACCTGAGCATTTTTTATCATTCAATAAACATACATACCTTTGCACCATAACATAACCTTGCTTTACTATTTCCCTTGTGATTTATTCACTCTCCCTTATACAACTATCTCTATTGTTGTGTTATTTCTCCCTGAAATAGTCAGCTTGCTAATTCTCCCCCAAAATTGAAATTCTCCCAATCTAACATCAATGGCAAATGGTTGCACAACCTGAAATCCATTTGATCTCAAACAAAGTGTTGTTTCTTCAAAACTGATAATATCCATCTTCATTTCCCTGATGAGAAATACATTAACTTCTCCTTAGAAAACTGTAAGATACTATTCACTGCCACTTTAACATTTTTTAATTGTCATGGACTCTTGACTCTCGAAGCTAAAAGATACCCAAAGGTTAGCTCCCCCTCACTCCATACCTTCCTCAGTTATTGATAGAAGAAAGAATTACTCCCAATTCCTGACTTAAGAACTCAAATGTTGCTCTCGAAAGAGTTATTGTAAAAATGTCTACAACTTGTCCTTTTGTGGTTACATACTCTAACTTGACAATCTGATGAGATATATGTTCCCTTAGAAATTGATACTTGATTGGAATATGCTTCATCCTGGAATGCATGAATGGATTTTTTGGAGATGTTAATGACACTTGTTTTGTCACAAAATATAAAAATAGACTATCACTCTTAATCTTAAAGTCACTCAAGGTTTGTTTCATCCATAAAACTTGTGTGCAACATAATGTTGCTATGTACTCAGCTTCAACTGTGGACAAGGAAATTGATGTTTGTTTCTTACTCAACCATGACACAAAACTCTTTCCAAGAAAGAATGCACCACCACTTGTGCTCTTTCTATCATCAATGTTACCTGCCCAATCTGCATCAGTATATGTTGTTAAAATGAAATCCTTATCTTTTGAGTACCACAATCCAAAGTCCATAGTTCCTTTAAGATATATGAATGTCTTCTTGACTGCTTGTAAGTGTGTCTCTTTTAGTTTTGCCTAAAATTTGGCCACTAGATCTACTGTCTGCAAGATATCAAGTCTTAATGCAATATTAAATAATAGACTTCCAATTATAGATCTGTACAAGGTTTGATTGATTTTTGATGACTTATATTCTTGACTCAACTTGCAACTTGTTGTCATTGGAGTACTTAGTGATTTGCAGTCTTCCATATCAAACTTATTCAACATTTACTTAATGTACTTAGCTTGAGAGATGAAGATTCCCTTATCTAACTAAACTACTTGCAATCCAATAAAAAATGATAGTTCTTCGAACACAGAGATCTCAAATTCTTGTTGTATTACTTCTGTGAACTCCTTAGACATCTTGTCATAGTCACTATCAAAGATAAATCATCAACATACACAACTATAAGTAATTGATGCTCAACTTCTGTTTTGTCATAAAGATTGCTATCAACAACACCGCTCTAGGGGCTTGCTTTAGCCCAAATAATGCTTTCTTCAGTCTACAGAAATAGTCCTTATTTTATGACAAAGAGAATCCTTCAGGTTGCTCTATATACACTTCTTTTAAATTTCCATTGAGAAATACATACTTTACATCTCTCTGATATATCTCAAAATTCTTGAAACAAACATATGCCAAAAACAGTCTTATGGCTTTCAGTCTTGCCATAGGTGCAAAAGTTGCTTCAAAGTCAACACCTTCTACTTGAGCATAACCTTTACATACTAGCCTTGCTTTGTTTCTCGTGACCTAACCATCTTCATTCAATTTGTTTCGAAACACCCATTTGGTTCTAATGGCATTATTTTCCTTAGGTCTGGGAATAAGTTCCCAAGTCTCATTTTTCTCAATCTGATTGAGCTCTTCCTCCATAACATTCATCCAATGCTTATCACTTCTGGCTTCTGAAAAGGTTTTTGGTTCTATCTTTGAAAATAGAGAAAATTTTACATTTTCTGATGTATTCATAAATCTTCTCCTAGTTTGCACTCCAACATCAATATCACCAATGATTTGAATTTCTGCATGATTTTTCTAAATGAATTTGGAAGGTGCCCTTGGATCTTCCCGTTCTTCTTCTTGACTTTATTTTTCTACTTCTTCTTTTGATGTTTTTTCTTCTTCCTTGAAGTCAAGATTCTCTACATAAACTCTTGGTTTTGTTCTCACCTTATTAGATATGGTTTCATCCACTCTCACATGTGTACTCTCCACAATTTTTTGTAGTCTCTTGTTTTAGCATCTATATGCAAAACTAATTGAAGAATATCCAAGGAAGATGCCTTCATCAACTCTTGAATCAAATTTTCCTAGATCCTCTTCATCTTTCTCGACGAAACACATGCTTCCAAACACACTAAAATGTTCCACAGAAGTTGACCTGCCTTTCCCTAGTTCATGGGGGGTCTTACTTCTATTTATTCTGATTTGACCTTTATTTAGAATGTGTACTGTTGTGTTTATAGCCTCTCTCCAAATTCTATCGGATATTTTGAACTATTTAACATTGTCCTGGCCATTTACTGAACAATCATGTTTTTCCTTTCAACCACACCATTCTATTGTGGTGTCCTTGTAACTGAAAACTATCTCTTGATTCTATGTTCCATACAAAAGCCATTAAACTCATTTGACCAAAATTCTTGTCCTCTATCAAATCTTAGACACTTGATTTTTAAGTCCATCTCATTCTCAACTAGAACTTTGAACGCCTTGAACTTATCTAGAGCCTCAGATTTCTCCTTCAAGAAAGCAACCCAAGTCATTTTAGTGTAATCATCTATGAGAAGCATGAAGTAACTTTCAACTTGGATACTTTGAGTTTTAGTTGGGCCCCATAAATCTGTATGAATCAACTCTAATTTTGTAGTTAAATATTCTTTTGTCTTGAACATTCTTCTTGTCTATTTTCCATGTTGGCATGCCTTACATAGGGTGTTTGCAGGGTTAGTGATCTTAGGCATGTTTCTAACTAATTTATTAGTATTTATCTTTACTAAGTTTTCAAAGTTTATATGTCTCGTTCTTCTGTGCGAAAGCCAACTTTCATCCACATCACTCATAAAACACCTATCCTTCTTGATCTCATTCAAAACATATAAATTATTTGTAACCTAACAACATTTGCTACCAATCTTCCTGAACTTGCCTTTTGTATTTCACATCCATTAGCATGAAAAGTCAGAGTATATCCTTGATTGCACATTTGACTAACACTCAATAAATTATGCTCAAGTCCTTTTACATATAACACATTCTTAATTTTAGTTTTCCCATTGTCAAGACTTAGTATTCCCTTGTCAACGATATTAGATGTTGTATTGTCTCGAAACTTGACTATACCTTTAGTAGTCTTCTTCAAAGATATAAATTTATTCTTGTCATCTATCATATGGCTTGAACAACCACTGTCAATGTACCATTTCAAACTCTCATCTTGAATGTGAAAAACAACTTATGTTAACATGGATTCTTCTTCTTTTAGACCATTATTTTCTTTCTCGTTTTTCAGTATTTTCAAAGGTTTTGACTTCTTATGAACTTGAACATACACCTTCCTATTTTGACTAGGGGGTTTTGCATAATCCAATCTTGCAATATGTCCAATTTTATTACAATTGTAACAAATCACATTATTTCTATTGATGTTTGATCTTTGGACAAATGAATTTGAGAATATTTTTAGAAATCCATGACTATTCATATCACTCCTCCATGCATGATTGTTTTTAGCATTTGATCTACAATCTATAGCTCTATGTCCACACTGATTACAAGGAAACTAGTAGCTATAGAATAAATTCATGTACCTTATTGGATTTGGTTGCCTGATAGGAAATGATCTTTGAATATTTTTGAAAGGCAGATTAACACTTTTGTTATCTCTAAGAAGAGCGATAATCTTCTTGACTTGCCCTGACCTCTGACTGTCATTCACAATCTCAGATTTCTTGAGAGCATCATCATATGTCTTTGACTTATTGATATTTTGATCTTCCTTGCTACTCTTCTAGTCATCCGTGTATCCAAGCCCTATTTTGATGAGTGGTGACCTTTGACTTCAATATGCCATCAATAATTCCACTGCTCTTTTCAAACTTTTGACAATATTTTAATTTGACTGTGAACTGCTCTAAATCTGACTTCAATGAACCTATCTCAAATTTGTACTCATTGCACTCTCTTTCCTTGGACTTTAGACTTGCATTTGCTTCTTCTAAGTCTTGAGATTGTTGATGACTTCCTCAGCTTGACACTCTTAGTTATCTTAATTTCCAAGATAGATATATGTTCATGAATTTTGACTAGACTTCAACTTTTGATTTTTCTTTCTTTGACTTTTCAATTCATTCAAAACACTGATAAGTTCTGCCTTAAGATCAACCTCATCTTCTTCTTTATCCACTTCATCATCTATGAAGACTTATTCTTTTGAACTATTATCATCTTCAACTTTAATGGCCATGAACAAAGCTTCATCACTTCTATGGTCTGAACTGCAGTCATCATTGTCTGAGATATCTTTATCACTGACTTCAAAAGTGTTGTTGTCTTCTTTAGGATATAGACTCTTTTTGTAATTGAAGAACTTTTTATTATAGTCACCTTGCTTGAAATTTTTCTTGCTCTTGCCATACTTGTCAGCGTTATTATTCTTTTCACCATGTTCATCATGATCATGTTTTTTCTTTTAAGGACACTTGGCAACAAAATGACCAATTCTGCAACAATTGAAACATTCAAATGATAGCATGCCTTTGTACCTATTTGAACCTTTTATCAATTTCCTCACAAATAAGGCTTTGGCATTGTCTTCATGAACATCAGTGTCACTGTCAATTTCAAACTTTTTTTTATGTGTTTTCTTTGCAACTTTGAATTGTTCTCACTTGCTTTCTTTCTTGCAACATCAGTTGGAGGAGTTTGAGAGATAATATATTTATCTACAACTGACTGCCAAATGTAAAATTTGAGAGACATCAAATAGGTCTTCATTCTAATGCTCCAAAAGGCATAATTGGTTCCAATGAACAAAGGGGCCTTGTTTGTTGAAAACCCTTCTTGTACTTGATGACTAGACATTGTGCTTCTTAGGATCTTCCTTCCAGTTGTCAAACCTGACCTTGAAGGACCTGCTCTGATACCAATTGTTGTAAGTACAACCACTAAGAGGGTGGGAGGGGGAAGGGGCGGGGGTCAGGGCGAGGTGAATCAGTGAGCTTTATAAACTTTATTCTAATTCTTTGGTTTGTTAATCAAGCATCAATATAGAATTCATAGAGCAATCAAACCACAACAAAGAACATAAATACATAACACATGATATAGGTGGGAAACCCTTAAAGCGAAGAAAATCCACAGTGATCACTACATGGACTACATGTCCTAAATAACATATGCAATGAGTTAACAAGATTGCTCATCACCCACTCAACTTGAGGCACCAATCCCAAATAGTCAAGCACCTACTTGACAAAAAGATTCAACAAGCACCCACTTGCTAAGAAGCAACAACTCCTTGATTTGTAAACACCAATCTACAGGGAGCTTCAACCACCTTTGCCAAGCACCAACTCAACTGCTTCAGATCATCCACCTTTCTCAATTGCTTCTGCCAATAAATGATGATACAGTCCTGCTCTCTCTGCTTATCAATCTCAGATTCATTTTGCTCATCGCTCTCATATTCATTTTGTTATTTTTATGCTCTCTTTCTCTGCTCAATCAAATAGACATATTAGGCTCTCTTTCTTTACTCTTTATTTCAAAAGACTCTGTCCTCTCTGCCTCTTCTACTCATCTCTTTTAGCTGACTCTGTATACTCTAGGGTTTATCTTCATATGAATCATTCGATGATTTCATACTCATGCCTCTTTGGCCATCCATCCCTCAACAGACCTCTGCTCTACTCCTTAGCGAATTATATCTCTGTATTTTTCATACATGAAAAAAATAATTTGATCTTGCTTATATACAAGACGTTGATCAATAACCTCTTGAAAGTCAGCGAAATAAAACTCTATCATCGGCGATATAATGATTTATTCTCTTTTGCATACATAATTCACATTAGCTTATAAGAAATCTCACTCACATAAGTCGACCGAGTGAAACAATGCTGGAATAGATGAAACAATCATTAGAATACATTTAGTGTCAGCTTGATGAACTCTGTAGTAGTCTTGATGTAATTCATAGCAGCGCTGATGCAGTCCGTAACACACCTAATGCAATCTATAACAAGCTTGATGTAGTTCGTAGCAAATCTGATGCAATCCATAGTAAACTTGATGTAGTCTTTAGCATGCCTAATACAATCCATAACATACCAGATGCAATCTGTAAAAAACCTGATGTAATCCGTAGCAAACCTGATGTAGTCTGTAACAACCCTGATACAGTCTAGCAAACCTGATGTAATATGTAACAACCCTGAGGCAGTACATAGCAAACTTGATACAATCTGTAGCACGCTTGATGTTGTCCGTAGCTGCTCGCATAAATTCTTTGTCATTAATGATGAAATTCTTTACTAAATAGCAAACCCTCTAACATCAATGACAACATCTCAACATAGACTAGACTGGACTAGACTAGACTGTATTACTTAGATAATAGATGGATAGATGGACAGATAGATAGACAGTCGACCATTTGAGCCCCACCACCATAGAGACTTGACTTGACTCGACTCTGTATAGAGGGGAAAGGGGGGGCATGGTATAGAGTTGAGTTTCTATCAGTCTAGATTAGAGACATGATATGACTACCCCCATCTATCTATCTATCTCAATGAAATCTGTCCAATTGAGATCTCTAGATTAGGTCTTTGCTACACCCCATAGATAGATCTAGATCGAGCCCCGCACCCCTCCCAATAAATAGAGTCTAGCCCATTAAATCAACTTTATAGGGTTGGGGGTGGCCCTCTATCTAAACTCCCATCTATAGATACAAGGTCCCATATAGATTCTAATTCGGGTTAAATAGAGGGGAGGGGAGGGTCCCATATCTAATCTTATCTAGAGGGCTCAACTCTAGACAATGGGTGAGCATATGATAGAGCTTTAAGTGGGTGGGGTGTATTGAACTTGAGAGTTGGGTGGGGGGTTGAATATCTATCTAATCTATATGGGAATGGGAATAATAAGACAAACCCCATACCATATAGACCAGACCAAACCAGTCGTATTACTTATATAATAAAAATGTCAATCTATCTATCACTATAGGATTGTCGATGGGTGAGCGTATGATAGAGCTTTAAGTGGGTGGGGTGTATTCAACCTAAGAGTTGGGTGGGGGGTTGCCTATCTATCTAATCTATATGGGAATGGGAATAATAAGACAAACCTCAGACCATACCAGACCAGTTGTATTACTTATATAACAAAAGTGTTGCTCTATCTATCACTATGGGACAATCGACCCTTCCTATTCTAATATGATCTAATCTAATCTAATCTAATCTAATCTAATCTAATCTAATCTAATACGATCTGATCTAATATAATCTCATCTAAATAGAGATAGAGAGAGAAGCCCTATCTCTCTATCTCAACGACTATCATTTCTACGAACCCCATATAGACAGACAAGTCGGGGGAAGGGAGTGGAAGGTGGGGGGGGGACGGGTCGTCTATCTATCTCTATGGGGAAGTTGACCATTCCCATTCCCATTCTAGATAAATAGATAGATAGACAGTATACCTAGAATAGAAAGACAATCGACCATTCCCATTATATTATTAGATTTCTATTATATAAGTAATACGACTTGACTCAACTTAATTCACTATCTAATCTAGAGACCGAAGTTATCTATAAGAGTCGACAATGTATTACTTATATAATATAATAGATAGAATGCTAAACTAAACTTGTTAACTATAGCATTCTCTCTATTCTATTGGAATATAACTAATCTACATGGCAAGAGACAACGGGATAGAAGCTAGACATGCAATCTCACTCTAGATAGGTCTAGATAGAGAGGAGTGGGGGGGAATAAGATAAACTAGACCATCTCACTATCATGTCCCAGAGATGCATACCAGAATGGAACAACTCTGAAATGAGATTTGAATTCTTCCTTTTGCCCCTATCTCTCCATCACTCACCTTCTTGTACTTTTCATTTGAAGAACTCATTGGGTAGTGGTCGTGATTTGAATATAGTACTAGCACTAGTTCTCCTGCCCTCTAATCGGGATAGACCTTTCT